>OY992879.1:3529602-3952857 GCA_963921405.1 Cepaea hortensis
ACTGATGTAACTTTGATTATAGTAAATATATGTGAGGGAGGGAGGGACTGTGACTGATGTAACATTGATTATAGTAAATATATGTGAGAGAGGGAGGGAGGGACTGTGACTGATGTAACATTGATTATAGTAAATATATGTGAGGGAGGGAGGGAGGGAGGGACTGTGACTGATGTAACATTGATTATAGTAAATATATGTGAGGGAGGGAGGAACTGTGACTGATGTAACATTGATTATAGTAAATATATGTGAGAGAGGGAGGGAGGGAGGGAGGGACTGTGACTGATGTAACATTGATTATAGTAAATATATGTGAGGTAGGAACTGTGACTGATGTAACATTGATTATAGTAAATATATGTGAGGGAGGGAGGGGCTGTGACTGATGTAACTTTGATTATAGTAAATATATGTGAGGGAGGGAGGGGCTGTGACTGATGTAACATTGATTATAGTAAATATATGTGAGGGAGGGAGGAACTGTGACTGATGTAACATTGATTATAGTATATATATGTGAGAGAGGGAGGGAGGGAGGGAGGGACTGTGACTGATGTAACATTGATTATAGTAAATATATGTGAGGTAGGAACTGTGACTGATGTAACATTGATTATAGTAAATATATGTGAGGGAGGGAGGGACTGTGACTGATGTAACATTGATTATAGTAAATATATGTGAGGGAGGGAGGGGCTGTGACTGATGTAACATTGATTATAGTAAATATATGTGAGGGAGGGAGGGAGGGAGGGACTGTGACTGATGTAACATTGATTATAGTAAATATATGTGAGGGAGGGAGGAACTGTGACTGATGTAACATTGATTATAGTAAATATATGTGAGAGAGGGAGGGAGGGAGGGACTGTGACTGATGTAACATTGATTATAGTAAATATATGTGAGGGAGGGAGGGAGGGAGGGACTGTGACTGATGTAACATTGATTATAGTAAATATATGTGAGGGAGGGAGGAACTGTGACTGATGTAACATTGATTATAGTAAATATATGTGAGAGAGGGAGGGAGGGAGGGAGGGACTGTGACTGATGTAACATTGATTATAGTAAATATATGTGAGGTAGGAACTGTGACTGATGTAACATTGATTATAGTAAATATATGTGAGGGAGGGAGGGGCTGTGACTGATGTAACTTTGATTATAGTAAATATATGTGAGGGAGGGAGGGACTGTGACTGATGTAACATTGATTATAGTAAATATATGTGAGAGAGGGAGGGAGGGAGGGACTGTGACTGATGTAACATTGATTATAGTAAATATATGTGAGGGAGGGAGGGAGGGAGGGAGGGAGGGACTGTGACTGATGTAACATTGATTATAGTAAATATATGTGAGGGAGGGAGGGAGGGAGGGACTGTGACTGATGTAACATTGATTATAGTAAATATATGTGAGAGAGGGAGGGAGGGAGGGACTGTGACTGATGTAACATTGATTATAGTAAATATATGTGAGAGAGGGAGGGAGGGAGGGACTGTGACTGATGTAACATTGATTATAGTAAATATATGTGAGAGAGGGAGGAACTGTGACTGATGTAACATTGATTATAGTAAATATATGTGAGAGAGAGAGGGAGGGACTGTGACTGATGTAACATTGATTATAGTAAATATATGTGAGGGAGGGAGGGAGGGACTGTGACTGATGTAACATTGATTATAGTAAATATATGTGAGGTAGGAACTGTGACTGATGTAACATTGATTATAGTAAATATATGTGAGGGAGGGAGGGGCTGTGACTGATGTAACTTTGATTATAGTAAATATATGTGAGGGAGGGAGGGAGGGAGGGAGGGAGGGACTGTGACTGATGTAACATTGATTATAGTAAATATATGTGAGGGAGGGAGGGGCTGTGACTGATGTAACTTTGATTATAGTAAATATATGTGAGGGAGGGAGGGACTGTGACTGATGTAACATTGATTATAGTAAATATATGTGAGAGAGGGAGGGAGGGAGGGAGGGAGGGAGGGACTGTGACTGATGTAACATTGATTATAGTAAATATATGTGAGGGAGGGACTGTGACTGATGTAACATTGATTATAGTAAATATATGTGAGAGAGGGAGGGAGGGAGGGAGGGAGGGACTGTGACTGATGTAACATTGATTATAGTAAATATATGTGAGAGAGGGAGGGAGGGAGGGAGGGACTGTGACTGATGTAACATTGATTATAGTAAATATATGTGAGGGAGGGAGGGACTGTGACTGATGTAACATTGATTATAGTAGATATATGTGAGGGAGGGAGGGGCTGTGACTGATGTAACATTGATTATAGTAAATATATGTGAGGGAGGGAGGGAGGGAGGGACTGTGACTGATGTAACATTGATTATAGTAAATATATGTGAGGGAGGGAGGGACTGTGACTGATGTAACTTTGATTATAGTAAATATATGTGAGGGAGGGAGGGACTGTGACTGATGTAACTTTGATTATAGTAAATATATGTGAGGGAGGGAGGGACTGTGACTGATGTAACATTGATTATAGTAAATATATGTGAGAGAGGGAGGGAGGGAGGGAGGGGGGGGGGACTTTGACTGATGTAACATTGATTATAGTAAATATATGTGAGGGAGGGACTGTGACTGATGTAACATTGATTATAGTAAATATATGAGGGAGGGAGGGACTGTGACTGATGTAACATCTTATATATAAAAAAGGATGTGTGTGTGAATGTCCTTTATGAGTTCGCGAACGGTCCATCCGATTGAGATGAAATGAAATTTTCTACACGTCTTCCTCTCATTCCCGCGCTGCCAACTGTGATATTTTTTTTAGTGTAAAATCGGCTACTTACTTAATATTATTTAATTTTTCATTTTTCATTATAATTTCTATATAGCAAGGGGACTTAACTCTAGAAATGTTATTTCAAGGGGCATAACTTTTAATAACTTTTCTGTATACCTTATAGTCATATTGTTGCATCGTTTTCAAAGATTTATAAACTCTTTGTCTATAGTTATGTACAGGCATATGAGTTATAATAAATAATGATACAATCTTTAAGGCATTTTCAAAGTTTTCATAAAAATAATGCATAATGCATAACATTGTAACTCATCTTTTTATGCTTAAGAAGTTATCTACAGTCATGTAGGTGATTAAAAACAGTTTTCATTAAAAAATAATGGATGGTGTGTGGAAGGACATTCTTTTAAGTTACTTTTTTTGTTGTATGAATTTAATGAGATGCTACCCGCCAGGAGCTGGGCGAAGCCACGCCGGGTCAGATAGATAGAAGACCCACCTTTTCGCTGCAGTTATCTACAGGCATATGCGTTATTATTCTTCTCCTCCTCCTACCCTCTTCCCCTCCCCCTCCTTTCTCCTCCTCCTCCCTCTTCCTCCTCCTCCTCCCTCTTCCTCCTCCTCCCTCCTCCTAATCACTCCTCTTCCTTCCTCCTCCCTTCTCCTCCTCTCTCCTCCTACGTCCTCCCCCTCCCTCCTCCTCCCTCTACCTCCTCCTCCTTCTCCTCCCTCCTCCCTCCACCTCCTCTCTCCTCCTCCCTCTCCCTCCACCTCCTCCTCCTCTCTCCTCCTCCTGCGTTCTTCTCCTCCTGCGTTCTTCTCCTCCCTCTTCCTCCTCCTCCCTCTTCCTCCTCCTCCCCCCTCCTCCTTCTTCCTCCGCCCTCCTCCTCCTCCGCCCTCCTTTTCTCTCCTCCTCCTAATCCCTCCTTACTCCTCCTCCCTCCTCCTCCTCTCTCCGCCTATCTCTTCCTCCCTCCTCTTCCTCTCTCCTCCACCTCCCTCTTCCTCCTCCCAGCTCCTACTCCTCCTTTTTCTTCTTCTGCTGCTGCTGCTGCCGCCGCTCCATTTACCCAAGTTAATTGTTGGGGAAGATGTAAAGATCTTTCAAGTGCTCTTTCTAATGCTTTTTGTAAGTTGGTCTTCGTTTATCTAAGGTTGTTCTAACTGCAACCAATAAATGATTAGACAGACAGGCAGACAGACAGACAGACAGACAGACAGAGAGGGAGGGACAGACAGACAGACAGACAGACAGTCGGGAACGGGAACTTATATGACTACTTATATGAATTAAATGAGATGCTCCCCATCAGGGACTGGGCGAAGCCGGGCTGGATCAGACAGACAGACAGACAGATAGATAGTCGGGAACGGGAACGGGAGCTTATATGACTACTTATATGAATTAAATGAGATGCTCCCCACCAGGGACTGGGCGAAGCCGGGCCGGGTTAGCTAGTTGATTATAAATATATGTGAGGGAGGGAGGGAACAGTGGCTGATGTAACACCGGAGTTTAGGTCATCGAAGCAAAAATGGAAACCAGCCAGTTGTCAAATGTCGAGAGAAAACACGATGCAGCAAGCAGGTATCTATCAGCACAAAGCACACACGTGAATCGGGTTAGTTGTTAGGGGCAGGCTGGACAAGCAAAGCGTGGATCCCCAGCCAGTGTGTGCGTGCGTGCGCTCAAACACGATGCGTATGTGTGTGTGTGTGTGTGTTTACGCTCACACATGATGTGTGTGTGTGTGTTTGTGTATGCGCTCAAACATGATGTGTGTGTGTTTGTGTGTGCGCTCAAACATGATGTGTGTGTGTTTGTGTGTGCGCTCAAACATGTGTGTGTGTTCAAACATGATGCGTGTGTTTGTGTGCACGCTCACGCATGTGTCTGTGTGTGTGTTTGTGTGCGCGCTCAAACATGTGTTCTTGGGCAAATGGTGTCACTGAATTATTCAATTTAGAAACAACACGGAGTGGGCAATGCCTCGACATGACAGTCCACTTCAAGCATAAGATTGTTGTGTCGACCATGCTAAGCAAGGATTGAGGGGGAGGGGGATAATTTTTGCGACCAAGCTAAGCAGTCATTGAAATAATGGTAATTAGCACGCTGAGCAGTCATTGAAATAATGGTAATTAGCACACTAAGCAGTCATTGAAATAATGGTAATTAGCACACTAAGCAGTCATTGAAATAATGGTAATTAGCACGCTGAGCAGTCATTGAAATAATGGTAATTAGCACACTAAGCAGTCATTGAAATAATGGTAATTAGCACACTAAGCAGTCATTGAAATAATGGTAATTAGCACACTAAGCAGTCATTGAAATAATGGTAATTAGTACGCTGAGCAGTCATTGAAATAATGGTAATTAGCACACGAAGCAGTCATTGAAATAATGGTAATTAGCCCGCTGAGCAGTCATTGAAATAATGGTAATTAGCACACTAAGCAGTCATTGAAATAATGGTAATTAGCACACTAAGCAGTCATTGAAATAATGGTAATTAGCACACTAAGCAGTCATTGAAATAATGGTAATTAGCACACTAAGCAGTCATTGAAATAATGGTAAGTAGTGACTAAACAATAATAAGATAAGTATAGCAAGAAAGCTAAGCAATGACTAACTAATAAGTTAATTGTAGCGAGAAAGCGAAGAAGTGACTAAATAATAAGATAACTGTAACGAGAAAGCTAAACAGTGACTAAATAATAATATAGCTGTAGCGAGAAAGCTAAACAGTGACTAAATAATAAGATAACTGTAGCGAGAAAGCTAAACAGTGACTAAATAATAAGATAACTGTAGCGAGAAAGCTAAACAGTGACTAAATAATAAGACAGTTGTAGCGAAAAGGCTAAAGAATACAATCAACACAGACTTCTCAAATTCCTCCTCCCCTGCCCATCCTCATTGTATAAAGTGACAATTATTTTATCCTATCAACTTGCTGATCCCTGGTCTCTCCTCAGTATACCCGTCCCACTTCCCTTTTCTATCATATACAAGGAAACTAACTCACTGGGTCATCCCTGAACCATGAAGCCTTTGTGGAACATATGACAGAGGTATGGCCGTCAACTTGTAGAACATATGACAGAGGTATGGCCGTCAACTTGTAGAACATATGACAGAAGTATGCCCGTCAAGACAGTTGTGGATATACGATTTGTGGATATGGTTGTGTGAACCCTCAGTTGCCGGGCTAATTGTGGATATGGTTGTGTGAACCCTCAGTTGCCGGGCTAATTGTGGATATGGTTGTGTGAACCCTCAGTTGCCGGGGTAATTGTGGATATGGTTGTGTGAACCCTCAGTTGCCGGGCTAATTGTGGATATGGTTGTGTGAACCCTCAGTTGCCGGACTACTTGTGGATATGGTTGTGTGAACCCTCAGTTGCCGGGTTAATTGTGGATATAGTTGTGTGAACCCTCAGTTCCCGGACAACTTGTGGACATGGTTGTGTGAACCCTCAGTTACCCAACAGTTCCCGGACTACTTGTGGATATGGTTGTGTGAACCCTCAGTTCCCGGGCTACTTGTGGATATGGTTGTGTGAACCCTCAGCTCTCGTACTACTTGTGGATATGGTTGTGTGAACCCTCAGTTCCCGGGCTACTTGTGGATATGGTTGTGTGAACCCTCAGTTACCCAACAGTTCCCGGACTTCTTGTGGATATGGTTGTGTGAACCCTCAGTTCCCGGGCTACTTGTGTATATGGTTGTGTGAACCCTCAGCTCTTGTACTACTTGTGGATATGGTTGTGTGAACCCTCAGTTCCCGGGCTACTTGTGGATATGGTTGTGTGAACCCTCAGCTCCCGTACTACTTGTGGATATGGTTGTGTGAACCCTCAGCTACCGTACTACTTGTGGATATGGTTGTGTGAACCCTCAGCTCCCGTACTACTTGTGGATATGGTTGTGTGAACCCTCAGTTGCCGGGCTACTTGTGGATATGGTTGTGAGAACCCTCAGCTCCCGTACTACTTGTGGATATGGTTGTGTGAATCCTAAGTTCCCGGGCTACTTGTGGATATGGTTGTGATAACCCTCAGCTCCCGTACTACTTGTGGATATGGTTGTGTGAACCCTCAGTTGCCGGGCTACTTGTGGATATGGTTGTGTGAATCCTAAGTTCCCGGGCTACTTGTGGATATGGTTGTGTGAACCCTCAGCTACCGTACTACTTATGGATATGGTTGTGTGAACCCTCAGTTGCCGGGCTACTTGTGGATATGGTTGTGTGAATCCTAAGTTCCCGGGCTACTTGTGGATATGGTTGTGAGAACCCTCAGTTCCCGGACTACTTGTGGACATGGTTGTGTGAACCTTCAGTTCCCCAACAATTCCCGGGCTTTTTGTGGATATGGTTGTGTGAACCCTCAGTTGCCGGGCTACTTGTGGATATGGTTGTGTGAACCCTCAGTTCCCCAACAGTTCCCAGACTACTTGTGGATATGGTTGTGTGAACCCTCAGTTCCCGGGCTACTTGTGGATATGGTTGTGTGAACCCTCAGTTCCCGGGCTACTTATGGATATGGTTGTGTGAACCCTCAGTTGCCGGGCTACTTGTGGATATGGTTGTGTTAACCCTCAGTTGCCGGGCTACTTATGGATATGGTTGTGTGAACCCTCAGTTCCCGGTCTACTTATGGATATGGTTGTGTGAACCCTCAGTTCCCGGGCTACTTATGGATATGGTTGTGTGAACCCTCAGTTCCCGGACTACTTATGGATATGGTTGTGTGAACCCTCAGTTCCCCTACAGTTCCCGGACTACTTATGGATATGGTTGTGTGAACCCTCAGTTCCCCTACAGTTCGCTGACTACTTATGGATATGGTTGTGTTAACCCTCAGTTCCCCTACAGTTCCCGGACTACTTATGGATATGGTTGTGTGAACCCTCAATTCCCCAACAGTTCCCGGGCTACTTATGGATATGGTTGTATGAACCCTCAGTTGCCGGTCTACTTGTGGATATGGTTGTGTGACCGCCCAGTTCCCCAACAGCAGGCAGGGCAGGAGGCGTGGAATCTACCGGACCATTAAACTGATTACCCAAACAGCTCAGAGAAAACATGCAGCACGGATGCCATCAAAAAGCTCAGAGAACAGCTCAGAGAAAACATGCTGCACGGATGCCATCAAAAATCTCAGAGAACAGCTCAGAGAAAACATGCTGCACGGATGTCATCAAACAGCTCATAGAAAACATGCTGCACGGATGTCATCAAACAGCTCAGAGAAAACATGCTGCACGGATGTCATCAAACAGCTCAGAGAAAACATGCTGCACGGATGCCATCAAACAGCTCAGAGAAAACATGCTGCACGGATGTCATCAAACAGCTCAGAGAAAACATGCTGCACGGATGCCATCAAACAGCTCAGAGAAAACATGCTGCACGGATGCCATCAAACACAAGCAGCTGCAGCACCGGACAACAGTGACACGGCACAGACAGGAGGAGCCAGAGACAAACAACAGATTGACCAGCACACAACAGCTCCACAAGAGAGCGGCGGGCAGGCACACAACTACGTTACCTTGTATATACACGCCGTCTGGGTGGTGTCATGTGACGAGAGAAATGTGTAACTACAACAGCGTATGATCAGTTTCAGGAGACAAAGATGTCACACAACATGACTTTATACAACACTTCACGGCCAATGTCAGGTGACGAATATGTCATGTCCCGTCACATCACATAACTAGACAACAGTCTGTACTGCTTTATAATAAATGTCAGGTGACGAATATGTCATGTTAAATCACATAATATACAACACAGTATGATCAATATCAGGTGATGAACATGTCACACAAATTAATTTTACACAACACAGAATGGTCAATGTAAGGTGACGATCAAGTCACACATCAATTAACTATACAACACAGGGCATAATCAGCGTAAGGTGACGATCAAGTCACACATCAATTAACTATACAATACAGGGCATAATCAGCGTAAGGTGACAAACGTCACACGAAATAATTTTACACAACACAATATGACCAAAGTCTGGTGACGAACAAGTAATGTCACACTCTTAACGTTACAACAATACGATCAATGTCAGGTGACGAACATGCTAAACAAAATTCTGTATACAACACAATGTGATAAATATCAGGTGACGAACATGCTACATGAAATTAGTTCCATCCATCATGTGCCATGCCGGTAAGCGTGGGCGGTCATGTTCTGCCATCTCACTCGATCAACAGAGTCGTGGATCAGTTCCGTGTTTTTGTCTCGACCATGCCACAAGGCCAAGCCATCCAGATACTTGTTTCTAGGTCTTCCCCTTGGTCTGTTCCCCTCGATCTTACCAGTTGTCACCAAGTTCTCCAAATCATTTCTTCTCATAACATGCCCAAAAAACTGTGACTGTCTACGTCTAATGTCTCTGATCAGTTTACGATCTTCATTTGTTTCTTGAAGGACTTGTTCATTGGTCTTTCTGGCTGTCCATGGTATTCTTTGCATTTTCCTCAGAAACCACATTTCTACAGCCATCAGATATTTTTCAGCCTGGCTGCTCATTGTCCAAGCTTCACATCCATATAAAAGTACAGGTTCTATGTAGCATCTCAACACTCTTTTTCTCGTTTCAATTGACATCTTTTTATTGGTCAGTATGTTTTTCATCTTGCTAAAGGCTACTTTTGCCATGGCGATTCTTGTTCTAATCTCTTCAAGGCATCTCCCATCAGATGTTATTACTGTTCCGAGGTAATTGTACCTATTCACTTGTTGAAGAGTATTCCCATTTACTTGTATATTACACTGTGGTATTTCGTTCTTCTTAGTGACGACTATAATCTGTGTCTTTTTACAATTTAATTCTAACCCTTGTTGTTCACTATGTGTAACAACCGCATCTACTAAATTTTGCAGGTCCTGTTCATTGTCTGCAATCAAGACTGTATCATCTGCATATCTAATGTTATTGATGCATCGTCCCCCAATGTTGATTCCTTCCATATTTTCAATATTTCTGAAAATATTTTCACTGTACAGGGAAAACAGATCTGGAGACATTACACATCCCTGTCTCACACCTCTCTTAATAGACTGATATTGGCTTACTTCATTATCAACTCTTATGGCAGCTTGTTGTTTCCAATATATGTTTTTTACAAGTCTAAGGTCTTTCCCATCAATTTGTAGATCTTCAAGCATCCTTATCATGTTGACATGTCTCACTTTATCAAAAGCCTTTGTGTAGTCAATGAAGCAAAGGTGTAGATCTTTGTTTACTTCTATAGAACGTTCGATTACGGTTCTCAGTATATACACAGCATTTACTGTACCCTTGCCTACTACAAACCCACATTGTTCTTCTCCTATTTCAGGTTGTATTTTCCTCCTAACTCTTTGCATGATAATTCTTAGCAAAATCTTCGTGATGTGACTCATTATACTAATTGTTCGATGTTGATCACATTCCAAGGCTCCTGATTTCTTTGGGATTGCAATAAATACAGAATTACATAACTCATGAGGTATGTTTCCAGTATCATATATTGTATTAAGCAGACTGGTAACTTTATCTATTCCATATTCTTCTAAAGCATTAATCATTTCTGTTGTGACGCTGTCTGGACCGGGGGTTTTGCCAGATTTCATATGATTAAGAGCATTCTGAACCTCCATCTTCAAAATTGCTGGCCCTTCATTGTTATTTTGAACAATATATTGTTCGTCTCTGCTATCGTCATAAAGGTTTTTCACGTAATCTGACCATACATGTAAAATCTGATCTTTTTCTATTATGACTCTTCCATCTTTTGTCTTTAGGCAGCCTGCTGATGTACGTGTTCGTTGATTAGTAATCTCCTGAATTCTTTTGTGCATTAGTTTCGCATTTTTACTGTTGTGTTGTTTTTCAATTTCTCTGCAATTTTTCTCAAGCCATGTTTCTTTAGCCTCCTTACATAAGGTTCTGACTTTTCTGTGAATTTCTTCATATTTGGCAGGATTATTGTTGTTCTGTCTTCTTGTTTCCATTAGTTGTAAAATTTCTTCAGTCATCCATGTCTTACGGCCAACTTTCTTTACTTTTGGAATAGTTTTTTCTGCTGCACAACTGATTGAATTCTTCAGCATTTCCCATTGATCATCTACATCTTGAAATAGGATCTCTAGATCAGACAATAAATCAAATTTGTTCTTTACTTCTATGTTAAAATTATCTTGTATTTCTTTGTCAGTTTTCAATTTGCACAATTCATATTTAGGGTTTCCTGCTGTATACTTGACTTTCTTTAACTTTACCCTCAATGTGCCAGTAATTAATCTGTGATCACTGTAACAGTCTGCATTTGGAACTGTTTTTACAACTGTTAATGCATTTCGAAACCTTTTGCTCATCAGGTAATCTATCTGGTTTTTAATCCTGCTGTCTGGACTCCTCCATGTCCATAATCTTCTAGGATGTTGTTTAAACCAGGTGTTTCCTACAACCAATTCTTGTTCTTTTGCCCATTCTACAAGTCTGTAACCTCTTTCATTTCTCTCTCCCAAACCATGGTTGCCTACACTGTATCCATCGCTTTGCTTTCCTATTTTTGCGTTGAAATCACCCATTATGATATTTATTTCTGATTTTTTACAGTTCTTCAAAGCAGACTCCATGTCATTATAAAATGCCTCTATACTTTCTTCACTGCTTTCACTTGTTGGGGCATATACTTGAATTACATTTATTTTAAAAGGTCTTCCGTTTAATTTTACTAATAGAACTCTGTCTGACACAGCCCAATATCCTTTGACAGAATTTGATGTTTGCTTATCTAATATAATGGCTACACCTCTTTGCTGTTCTTCTCCCCCCGAGTAAATAATCTTACAATCCTCTCCTGTCCTTATCCCTGCTCCTCTCCATCTCGTTTCCGATATTCCTAATATGTTAATCTTCTCTCTCTCCATTTCTTTTTTGATGTCCTCCAACTTTCCATCTGCATTCATTGTTCTAACATTCCAAGTTCCTACTTTCAATGATATTAATCTTTTGCACCTAGTAGCCTGTTGACGGTCTGGAGTCACCTGGTGCGCATGACTATCCCTACCGGGCGAGGCTGCTCCTATGGAGCACCCATTTACGCCGTTTCTCTGATTATCGATAAGTGAACACAACATGATTTTCTTGGCATGTGTAAAGAAGGTAGTTTGCCATTGCTTTCCTTCCCAGCAGTGACCATACTGGTCAGTGACCGTAGCCATTGTCTCCTCAAAAAAGGAGATCCTCTGCCTACCGTCGTGAAGGTGTAGACCATAACCTACAACTATCTGTCGGCTGCTCTACATCTTCATCCACCACCTGCACCCATGGCTTCACGTAACCCTGATCGGGGGGCTAAACGGGTACTCCACCTTGCCCAAGGGTGTCCCGTAGGCTAGCGGAGGGAAGGAGGCGCCTTACTTCTCCTTTGATAGGGGATACCCCTACCCCGCTAAATTAGTTCACACATGATCAATCTCAGGTGACGAACGTGCATCACGGCGGGGACTGTACATGACACAGTGTGTGCTCAATGTGAAGTGACGGATATCCCACAGCATGACTTCGGCAAACAGTATTACACATCAGAGACACAGCATGACTTCGGCAAACAGCATTACACATTAGAGACAAAGCATGCAGTATATCAACACTGCCGGGTGACCCGGCGTGTAGTTGTCACACAACAGTCAGCACAAATAGGCTGACACACAACAGACTGACACACAACAGACTGACCCAAAACAGACTGACACAACAGACTGATGGACACACAGCTGGAGACAACGGAGAGACGAGATCGTGGATACGAATCAGCCACAAGCGTGTGTACCTAACTGTAGACTGGACGGATGTACACAAGCAACAGCCTGATGTACGTACACACGGTGAGGGCAGGAAGCTGTCAGTTGGCCTGTCATGGAGCTAAGCTAGCAATAGTAGAAGCAGCAGCTGCCGGGTGATCCTAGTGGTGTCAGTAGTAGCTGTCACTGTAGGCTTAGGTTCGGGGGAAGGGGTTGATAGCGATACTGATGTTGGTGTCCCCGCCCTTGCCTTGTTGTCGTACTATGATATTGCAAAGAGCGCTGCCGCCCCACACCACCAAGTCTGTCACTCTACTGTTAATTACACGATGTGTGACTGGCAAGTGTGTACGTCACTGGAGGAGCCAAAAGGTCTCCCAGAGACGACCAAGAACAGCTGCTGCGATATCAGAAACTATGACATGATCAGGTTATCAGAAACTATGACATGATCAGGCTATCAGAAACTATCACATGATCAGGTTATCAGAAACTATGACATGATCAGGCTATCAGAAACTATCACATGATCAGGATATCAGAAACTATGACATGATCAGGTTATCAGAAACTATCACATGATCAGGCTATCAGAAACTATGACATGATCAGGCTATCAGAAACTATCACATAATCAGGCTATCAGAAACTATGACATGATCAGGTTATCAGAAACTATCACATAATCAGGCTATCAGAAACTATGACATGATCAGGTTATCAGAAACTATCACATAATCAGGCTATCAGAAACTATGACATGATCAGGTTATCAGAAACTATCACATAATCAGGCTATCAGAAACTATGACATGATCAGGCTATCAGAAACTATGACATGATCAGGCTATCAGAAACTATGACATGATCAGGCTATCAGAAACTATCACATAATCAGGCTATCAGAAACTATGACATGATCAGGTTATCAGAAACTATCACATGATCAGGTTATCAGAAACTATGACATGATCAGGCTATCAGAAACTATCACATAATCAGGCTATCAGAAACTATGACATGATCAGGTTATCAGAAACTATCACACGATCAGGCTATCAGAAACTATGACATGATCAGGTTATCAGAAACTATCACATAATCAGGCTATCAGAAACTATGACATGATCAGGTTATCAGAAACTATCACATAATCAGGCTATCAGAAACTATGACATGATCAGGTTATCAGAAACTATCACATAATCAGGCTATCAGAAACTATGACATGATCAGGCTATCAGAAACTATGACATGATCAGGCTATCAGAAACTATGACATGATCAGGCTATCAGAAACTATCACATAATCAGGCTATCAGAAACTATGACATGATCAGGTTATCAGAAACTATCACATGATCAGGCTATCAGAAACTATCACATAATCAGGCTATCAGAAACTATGACATGATCAGGCTATCAGAAACTATCACATGATCAGGTTATCAGAAACTATCACATAATCAGGCTATCAGAAACTATCACATAATCAGGCTATCAGAAACCATGACATAATCAGGCTATCAGAAACTATCACATAATCAGGCTATCAGAAACTATGACATAATCAGGCTATCAGAAACTATCACATAATCAGGCTATCAGAAACTATGACATGATCAGGTTATCAGAAACTATCACATAATCAGGCTATCAGAAACTATCACATAATCAGGCTATCAGAAACTATGACATGATCAGGCTATCAGAAACTATGACATAATCAGGCTATCAGAAACTATGACATGATCAGGCTATCAGAAACTATGACATGATCAGGCTATCAGAAACTATCATATGATCAGGCTATCAGAAACTATGACATGATCAGGCTATCAGAAACTATCACATAATCAGGCTATCAGAAACTATGACATGATCAGGCTATCAGAAACTATGACATGATCAGGCTATCAGAAACTATCACATGATCAGGCTATCAGAAACTATGACATGATCAGGCTATCAGAAACTATCATATGATCAGGCTATCAGAAACTATGACATGATCAGGATATCTGAAACTATCACATAATCAGGCTATCAGAAACTATCACATATTCAGGCTATCAGAAACTATCACATGATCAGGCTATCTGAAACTATCACATAATCAGGCTATCAGAAACTATGACATAATCAGGCTATCAGAAACTATGATATGATCAGGCTATCAGAAACTATCACATCATCAGGCTATCAGAAACTATCACATGATCAGGCTATCAGAAACTATGACATGATCAGGCTATCAGAAACTATCATATGATCAGGCTATCAGAAACTATGACATGATCAGGATATCTGAAACTATCACATAATCAGGCTATCAGAAACTATCACATATTCAGGCTATCAGAAACTATCACATGATCAGGCTATCTGAAACTATCACATAATCAGGCTATCAGAAACTATGACATAATCAGGCTATCAGAAACTATGATATGATCAGGCTATCAGAAACTATCACATCATCAGGCTATCAGAAACTATCACATGATCAGGCTATCAGAAACTATCACATAATCAGGCTATCAGAAACTATCACATAATCAGGCTATCAGAAACTATCACATAATCAGGCTATCAGAAATTATCACATAATCAGGCTATCAGAAACTATCACATGATCAGGCTATCAGAAACTATGACATAATCAGGCTATCAGAAACTATCACATAATCAGGCTATCAGAAACTATCACATGATCAGGCTATCAGAAACTATCACATAATCAGGCTATCAGAAACTATCACATAATCAGGCTATCAGAAACTATCACATGATCAGGCTATCCGAAACTATCACATGATCAGGCTATCAGAAACTATCATATGATCAGGCTATCAGAAACTATGAGATGATCAGGCTATCAGAAACTATCACATAATCAGGCTATCAGAAACTATCACATAATCAGGCTATCAGAAACTATCACATGATCAGGCTATCAGAAACTATCACATAATCAGGCTATCAGAAACTATCACATAATCAGGCTATCAGAAACTATCACATGATCAGGCTATCCGAAACTATCACATGATCAGGCTATCAGAAACTATCATATGATCAGGCTATCAGAAACTATGAGATGATCAGGCTATCAGAAACTATCACATAATCAGGCTATCAGAAACTATGACATAATCAGGCTATCAGAAACTATCATATGATCAGGCTATCAGAAACTATGACATGATCAGGCTATCAGAAACTATCACATAATCAGGCTATCAGAAACTATGACATGATCAGGATATCTGAAACTATCACATAATCAGGCTATCAGAAACTATCACATAATCAGGCTATCAGAAACTATGACATGATCAGGCTATCAGAAACTATCACATAATCAGGCTATCAGAAACTATCACATAATCAGGCTATCAGAAATTATCACATAATCAGGCTATCAGAAACTATCACATGATCAGGCTATCAGAAACTATCACATAATCAGGCTATCAGAATCTATATATGATCAGACTATCAGAAACTATCACATAATCAGGCTATCAGAATCTATGACATGATCAGGCTATCAGAAACTATCACATGATCAGGTTATCAGAAACTATCACATAATCAGGCTATCAGAAACTATCACATAATCAGGCTATCAGAAACTATGACATAATCAGGCTATCAGAAACTATCACATAATCAGGTTATCAGAAACTATCACATAATCAGGTTATCAGAAACTATCACATAATCAGGCTATCAGAAACTATCACATAATCAGGCTATCAGAAACTATGACATAATCAGGCTATAAGAAACTATCACATAATCAGGCTATCAGAAACTATCACATAATCAGGCTATCGGAAGCTATGACATAATCAGGCTATCAGAAACTACAACATAATCAGGCTATCAGAAACTATCACATAATCAGGTTATCAGAAACTATCAAATAATCAGGCTATCAGAAACTATCACATAATCAGGCTATCAGAAACTATGACATGATCAGGCTAGCAGAAAGTATCACATAATCAGGCTATCAGAAACTATCACATAATCAGGCTATCAGAAACTATGACATGATCAGGCTATCAGAAACTATCACATAATCAGGCTATCAGAAACTATGACATAATCAGGCTATCAGAAACTATCACATAATCAGGCTATCAGAAACTATGACATAATCAAGCTATCAGAAACTATCACATAATCAGGCTATCAGAAACTATCACATAATCAGGCTATCAGAAACTATGACATGATCAGGCTATCAGAAACTATCACATGATCAGGCTATCAGAAACTATGACATGATCAGGCTATCAGAAACTATGACATAATCAGGCTATCAGAAACTATATATGATCAGACAATCAGAAACTATCACATAATCAGGCTATCAGAAACTATGACATAATCAAGCTATCAGAAACTATCACATAATCAGGCTATCAGAAACTATGACATAATCAAGCTATCAGAAACTATCACATAATCAGGCTATCAGAAACTATCACATAATCAGGCTATCAGAAACTATCACATAATCAGGCTATCAGAAACAATCACATAATCAGGCTATCAGAAACTATCACATAATCAGGCTATCAGAAACTATGACATAATCAGGCTATCAGAAACTATGACATAATCAAGCTATCAGAAACTATCACATAATCAGGCTATCAGAAACTCACATAATCAGGCTATCAGAAACTATGACATGATCAGGCTATCAGAAACTATCACATGATCAGGCTATCAGAAACTATGACATGATCAGGCTATCAGAAACTATGACATAATCAGGCTATCAGAAACTATATATGATCAGACTATCAGAAACTATCACATAATCAGGCTATCAGAAACTATGACATAATCAAGCTATCAGAAACTATCACATAATCAGGCTATCAGAAACTATGACATAATCAAGCTATCAGAAACTATCACATAATCAGGCTATCAGAAACTATCACATAATCAGGCTATCAGAAACTATCACATAATCAGGCTAACAGAAACAATCACATAATCAGGCTATCAGAAACTATCACATAATCAGGCTATCAGAAACTATCACATAATCAGGCTATCAGAAACTATCACATAATCAGGCTATCAGAAACTATGACATGATCAGGCTATCAGAAACTATCACATAATCAGGCTATCAGTAACTAACTATGACATGATCAGGCTATCAGAATCTATCACATAATCAGGCTATCAGAAACTATGACATAATCAGGCTATCAGAAAATATGACATAATCAAGCTATCAGAAACTATGACATGATCAGGTTATCAGAAACTATCACATAATCAGGCTATCAGAAACTATCACATAATCAGGCTATCAGAAACTATGACATGATCAGGTTATCAGAAACTATCACATAATCAGGCTATCAGAAACTATCACATAATCAGGCTATCAGAAACTATGACATGATCAGGCTATCAGAAACTATGACATAATCAGGCTATCAGAAACTATGACATGATCAGGCTATCAGAAACTATCACATGATCAGGCTATCAGAAACTATCATATGATCAGGCTATCAGAAACTATGACATGATCAGGCTATCAGAAACTATCACATAATCAGGCTATCAGAAACTATGACATGATCAGGCTATCAGAAACTATGACATGATCAGGCTATCAGAAACTATCACATGATCAGGCTATCAGAAACTATGACATGATCAGGCTATCAGAAACTATCATATGATCAGGCTATCAGAAACTATGACATGATCAGGATATCTGAAACTATCACATAATCAGGCTATCAGAAACTATGACATGATCAGGTTATCAGAAACTATCACACGATCAGGCTATCAGAAACTATGACATGATCAGGTTATCAGAAACTATCACATAATCAGGCTATCAGAAACTATGACATGATCAGGTTATCAGAAACTATCACATAATCAGGCTATCAGAAACTATGACATGATCAGGTTATCAGAAACTATCACATAATCAGGCTATCAGAAACTATGACATGATCAGGCTATCAGAAACTATGACATGATCAGGCTATCAGAAACTATGACATGATCAGGCTATCAGAAACTATCACATAATCAGGCTATCAGAAACTATGACATGATCAGGTTATCAGAAACTATCACATGATCAGGCTATCAGAAACTATCACATAATCAGGCTATCAGAAACTATGACATGATCAGGCTATCAGAAACTATCACATGATCAGGTTATCAGAAACTATCACATAATCAGGCTATCAGAAACTATCACATAATCAGGCTATCAGAAACCATGACATAATCAGGCTATCAGAAACTATCACATAATCAGGCTATCAGAAACTATGACATAATCAGGCTATCAGAAACTATCACATAATCAGGCTATCAGAAACTATCATATGATCAGGCTATCAGAAACTATGACATGATCAGGCTATCAGAAACTATCACATAATCAGGCTATCAGAAACTATGACATGATCAGGATATCTGAAACTATCACATAATCAGGCTATCAGAAACTATCACATAATCAGGCTATCAGAAACTATGACATGATCAGGCTATCAGAAAGTATCACATAATCAGGCTATCAGAAACTATCACATAATCAGACTATCAGAAATTATCACATAATCAGGCTATCAGAAACTATCACATGATCAGGCTATCAGAAACTATCACATAATCAGGCTATCAGAATCTATATATGATCAGACTATCAGAAACTATCACATAATCAGGCTATCAGAATCTATGACATGATCAGGCTATCAGAAACTATCACATGATCAGGTTATCAGAAACTATCACATAATCAGGCTATCAGAAACTATCACATAATCAGGCTATCAGAAACTATGACATAATCAGGCTATCAGAAACTATCACATAATCAGGTTATCAGAAACTATCACATAATCAGGTTATCAGAAACTATCACATAATCAGGCTATCAGAAACTATCACATAATCAGGCTATCAGAAACTATGACATAATCAGGCTATAAGAAACTATCACATAATCAGGCTATCAGAAACTATCACATAATCAGGCTATCGGAAACTATGACATAATCAGGCTATCAGAAACTACAACATAATCAGGCTATCAGAAACTATCACATAATCAGGTTATCAGAAACTATCAAATAATCAGGCTATCAGAAACTATCACATAATCAGGCTATCAGAAACTATGACATGATCAGGCTAGCAGAAAGTATCACATAATCAGGCTATCAGAAACTATCACATAATCAGGCTATCAGAAACTATGACATGATCAGGCTATCAGAAACTATCACATAATCAGGCTATCAGAAACTATGACATAATCAGGCTATCAGAAACTATCACATAATCAGGCTATCAGAAACTATGACATAATCAAGCTATCAGAAACTATCACATAATCAGGCTATCAGAAACTATCACATAATCAGGCTATCAGAAACTATGACATGATCAGGCTATCAGAAACTATCACATGATCAGGCTATCAGAAACTATGACATGATCAGGCTATCAGAAACTATGACATAATCAGGCTATCAGAAACTATATATGATCAGACAATCAGAAACTATCACATAATCAGGCTATCAGAAACTATGACATAATCAAGCTATCAGAAACTATCACATAATCAGGCTATCAGAAACTATGACATAATCAAGCTATCAGAAACTATCACATAATCAGGCTATCAGAAACTATCACATAATCAGGCTATCAGAAACTATCACATAATCAGGCTATCAGAAACAATCACATAATCAGGCTATCAGAAACTATCACATAATCAGGCTATCAGAAACTATGACATAATCAGGCTATCAGAAACTATGACATAATCAAGCTATCAGAAACTATCACATAATCAGGCTATCAGAAACTCACATAATCAGGCTATCAGAAACTATGACATGATCAGGCTATCAGAAACTATCACATGATCAGGCTATCAGAAACTATGACATGATTAGGCTATCAGAAACTATGACATAATCAGGCTATCAGAAACTATATATGATCAGACTATCAGAAACTATCACATAATCAGGCTATCAGAAACTATGACATAATCAAGCTATCAGAAACTATCACATAATCAGGCTATCAGAAACTATGACATAATCAAGCTATCAGAAACTATCACATAATCAGGCTATCAGAAACTATCACATAATCAGGCTATCAGAAACTATCACATAATCAGGCTAACAGAAACAATCACATAATCAGGCTATCAGAAACTATCACATAATCAGGCTATCAGAAACTATCACATAATCAGGCTATCAGAAACTATCACATAATCAGGCTATCAGAAACTATGACATGATCAGGCTATCAGAAACTATCACATAATCAGGCTATCAGTAACTAACTATGACATGATCAGGCTATCAGAATCTATCACATAATCAGGCTATCAGAAACTATGACATAATCAGGCTATCAGAAAATATGACATAATCAAGCTATCAGAAACTATGACATGATCAGGCTATCAGAAACTATCACATAATCAGGCTATCAGAAACTATCACATAATAAGGCTATCAGAAACTATGACATAATCAAGCTATCAGAAACTATCACATAATCAGGCTATCAAAAACTATGACATGATCAGGCTATCAGAAACTATCACATGATCAGGCTATCAGAAACTATGACATGATCAGGCTATCAGAAACTATGACATGATCAGGCTATCAGAGACTATGACATAATCAGGCTATCAGAAACTATGACATGATCAAGCTATCAGAAACTATCACATAATCAGGCTATCAGAAACTATGACATGATCAGGCTATCAGAAACTATCACATAATCAGGCTATCAGAAACAATCACATAATCAGGCTATCAGAAACTATCACATAATCAGGCTATCAGAAACTATGACATGATCAGGCTATCAGAAACTATCACATAATCAGGCTATCAGAAACTATCACATAATCAGGCTATCAGAAACTATGACATGATCAGGCTATCAGAAACTATCACATGATCAGGCTATCAGAAACTATCACATGATCAGGCTATCAGAAACTATGACATGATCAGGCTATCAGAAACTATGACATGATCAGGTTATCAGAAACTATGACATGATCAGGCTATCAGAAACTATGACATGATCAGGCTATCAGAAACTATCACATAATCAGGCTATCAGAAACTATCACATAATCAGGCTATCAGAAACTATCACATGATCAGGCTATCAGAAACAATCACATAATCAGGCTATCAGAAACTATCACATGATCAGGCTATCAGTAACTATGACATAATCAGGCTATCAGAAACTATGACATAATCAGGCTATCAGAAACTATGACATGATCAGGCTATCATAAACTATCACATGATCAGGCTATCAGAAACTATCACATGATCAGGCTATCAGAAACTATGACATGATCAGGCTATCAGAAACTATCACATAATCAGGCTATCAGAAACTATGACATGATCAGGCTATCAGAAACTATGACATGATCAGGCTATCAGAAACTATCACATAATCAGGCTATCAGAAACTATCACATAATCAGGCTATCAGAAACTATCACATAATCAGGCTATCAGAAACTATCACATAATCAGGCTATCAGAAACTATCACATGATCAGGCTATCTGAAACTATCACATAATCAGGCTATCAGAAACTATCACATAATCAGGCTATCAGAAACTATCACATGATCAGGCTATCAGAAACTATCACATAATCAGGCTATCAGAAACTATCACATAATCAGGCTATCAGAAACTATCACATGATCAGGCTATCCGAAACTATCACATGATCAGGCTATCAGAAACTATCATATGATCAGGCTATCAGAAACTATGAGATGATCAGGCTATCAGAAACTATCACATAATCAGGCTATCAGAAACTATGACATAATCAGGCTATCAGAAACTATCACATGATGAGGCTATCAGAAACTATCACATGATCAGGCTATCAGAAACTATCATATGATCAGGCTATCAGAAACTATGACATGATCAGGATATCTGAAACTATCACATAATCAGGCTATCAGAAACTATCACATAATCAGGCTATCAGAAACTATGACATGATCAGGCTATCTGAAACTATCACATAATCAGGCTATCAGAAACTATGACATAATCAGGCTATCAGAAACTATGACATGATAAGGCTATCAGAAACTATCACATAATCAGGCTATCAGAAACTATCACATAATCAGGCTATCAGAAATTATCACATAATCAGGCTATCAGAAACTATCACATGATCAGGCTATCAGAAACTATCACATAATCAGGCTATCAGAATCTATATATGATCAGACTATCAGAAACTATCACATAATCAGGCTATCAGAAACTATGACATGATCAGGCTATCAGAAACTATCACATGATCAGGTTATCAGAAACTATCACATAATCAGGCTATCAGAAACTATCACATAATCAGGCTATCAGAAACTATCACATAATCAGGCTATCAGAAACTATCAAATAATCAGGCTATCAGAAACTATCACATAATCAGGTTATCAGAAACTATCACATAATCAGGTTATCAGAAACTATCACATAATCAGGCTATCAGAAACTATCACATAATCAGGCTATCAGAAACTATGACATAATCAGGCTATAAGAAACTATCACATAATCAGGCTATCAGAAACTATCACATAATCAGGCTATCGGAAACTATGACATAATCAGGCTATCAGAAACTACGACATAATCAGGCTATCAGAAACTATCACATAATCAGGTTATCAGAAACTATCAAATAATCAGGCTATCAGAAACTATCACATAATCAGGCTATCAGAAACTATGACATAATCAGGCTATCAGAAACTATCACATAATCAGGCTAACAGAAACAATCACATAATCAGGCTATCAGAAACTATCACATAATCAGGCTATCAGAAACTATCACATAATCAGGCTATCAGAAACTATCACATAATCAGGCTATCAGAAACTATGACATGATCAGGCTATCAGAAACTATCACATAATCAGGCTATCAGTAACTAACTATGACATGATCAGGCTATCAGAATCTATCACATAATCAGGCTATCAGAAACTATGACATAATCAGGCTATCAGAAAATATGACATAATCAAGCTATCAGAAACTATGACATGATCAGGTTATCAGAAACTATCACATAATCAGGCTATCAGAAACTATCACATAATCAGGCTATCAGAAACTATGACATGATCAGGTTATCAGAAACTATCACATAATCAGGCTATCAGAAACTATCACATAATCAGGCTATCAGAAACTATGACATGATCAGGCTATCAGAAACTATGACATAATCAGGCTATCAGAAACTATGACATGATCAGGCTATCAGAAACTATCACATGATCAGGCTATCAGAAACTATCATATGATCAGGCTATCAGAAACTATGACATGATCAGGCTATCAGAAACTATCACATAATCAGGCTATCAGAAACTATGACATGATCAGGCTATCAGAAACTATGACATGATCAGGCTATCAGAAACTATCACATGATCAGGCTATCAGAAACTATGACATGATCAGGCTATCAGAAACTATCATATGATCAGGCTATCAGAAACTATGACATGATCAGGATATCTGAAACTATCACATAATCAGGCTATCAGAAACTATCACATATTCAGGCTATCAGAAACTATCACATGATCAGGCTATCTGAAACTATCACATAATCAGGCTATCAGAAACTATGACATAATCAGGCTATCAGAAACTATGATATGATCAGGCTATCAGAAACTATCACATCATCAGGCTATCAGAAACTATCACATGATCAGGCTATCAGAAACTATGACATGATCAGGCTATCAGAAACTATCATATGATCAGGCTATCAGAAACTATGACATGATCAGGATATCTGAAACTATCACATAATCAGGCTATCAGAAACTATCACATATTCAGGCTATCAGAAACTATCACATGATCAGGCTATCTGAAACTATCACATAATCAGGCTATCAGAAACTATGACATAATCAGGCTATCAGAAACTATGATATGATCAGGCTATCAGAAACTATCACATCATCAGGCTATCAGAAACTATCACATGATCAGGCTATCAGAAACTATCACATAATCAGGCTATCAGAAACTATCACATAATCAGGCTATCAGAAACTATCACATAATCAGGCTATCAGAAACTATCACATAATCAGGCTATCAGAAACTATCACATGATCAGGCTATCAGAAACTATGACATAATCAGGCTATCAGAAACTATCACATAATCAGGCTATCAGAAACTATCACATGATCAGGCTATCAGAAACTATCACATAATCAGGCTATCAGAAACTATCACATAATCAGGCTATCAGAAACTATCACATGATCAGGCTATCCGAAACTATCACATGATCAGGCTATCAGAAACTATCATATGATCAGGCTATCAGAAACTATGAGATGATCAGGCTATCAGAAACTATCACATAATCAGGCTATCAGAAACTATCACATAATCAGGCTATCAGAAACTATCACATGATCAGGCTATCAGAAACTATCACATAATCAGGCTATCAGAAACTATCACATAATCAGGCTATCAGAAACTATCACATGATCAGGCTATCCGAAACTATCACATGATCAGGCTATCAGAAACTATCATATGATCAGGCTATCAGAAACTATGAGATGATCAGGCTATCAGAAACTATCACATAATCAGGCTATCAGAAACTATGACATAATCAGGCTATCAGAAACTATCATATGATCAGGCTATCAGAAACTATGACATGATCAGGCTATCAGAAACTATCACATAATCAGGCTATCAGAAACTATGACATGATCAGGATATCTGAAACTATCACATAATCAGGCTATCAGAAACTATCACATAATCAGGCTATCAGAAACTATGACATGATCAGGCTATCAGAAACTATCACATAATCAGGCTATCAGAAACTATCACATAATCAGACTATCAGAAATTATCACATAATCAGGCTATCAGAAACTATCACATGATCAGGCTATCAGAAACTATCACATAATCAGGCTATCAGAATCTATATATGATCAGACTATCAGAAACTATCACATAATCAGGCTATCAGAATCTATGACATGATCAGGCTATCAGAAACTATCACATGATCAGGTTATCAGAAACTATCACATAATCAGGCTATCAGAAACTATCACATAATCAGGCTATCAGAAACTATGACATAATCAGGCTATCAGAAACTATCACATAATCAGGTTATCAGAAACTATCACATAATCAGGTTATCAGAAACTATCACATAATCAGGCTATCAGAAACTATCACATAATCAGGCTATCAGAAACTATGACATAATCAGGCTATAAGAAACTATCACATAATCAGGCTATCAGAAACTATCACATAATCAGGCTATCGGAAACTATGACATAATCAGGCTATCAGAAACTACAACATAATCAGGCTATCAGAAACTATCACATAATCAGGTTATCAGAAACTATCAAATAATCAGGCTATCAGAAACTATCACATAATCAGGCTATCAGAAACTATGACATGATCAGGCTAGCAGAAAGTATCACATAATCAGGCTATCAGAAACTATCACATAATCAGGCTATCAGAAACTATGACATGATCAGGCTATCAGAAACTATCACATAATCAGGCTATCAGAAACTATGACATAATCAGGCTATCAGAAACTATCACATAATCAGGCTATCAGAAACTATGACATAATCAAGCTATCAGAAACTATCACATAATCAGGCTATCAGAAACTATCACATAATCAGGCTATCAGAAACTATGACATGATCAGGCTATCAGAAACTATCACATGATCAGGCTATCAGAAACTATGACATGATCAGGCTATCAGAAACTATGACATAATCAGGCTATCAGAAACTATATATGATCAGACAATCAGAAACTATCACATAATCAGGCTATCAGAAACTATGACATAATCAAGCTATCAGAAACTATCACATAATCAGGCTATCAGAAACTATGACATAATCAAGCTATCAGAAACTATCACATAATCAGGCTATCAGAAACTATCACATAATCAGGCTATTAGAAACTATCACATAATCAGGCTATCAGAAACAATCACATAATCAGGCTATCAGAAACTATCACATAATCAGGCTATCAGAAACTATGACATAATCAGGCTATCAGAAACTATGACATAATCAAGCTATCAGAAACTATCACATAATCAGGCTATCAGAAACTCACATAATCAGGCTATCAGAAACTATGACATGATCAGGCTATCAGAAACTATCACATGATCAGGCTATCAGAAACTATGACATGATCAGGCTATCAGAAACTATGACATAATCAGGCTATCAGAAACTATATATGATCAGACTATCAGAAACTATCACATAATCAGGCTATCAGAAACTATGACATAATCAAGCTATCAGAAACTATCACATAATCAGGCTATCAGAAACTATGACATAATCAAGCTATCAGAAACTATCACATAATCAGGCTATCAGAAACTATCACATAATCAGGCTATCAGAAACTATCACATAATCAGGCTAACAGAAACAATCACATAATCAGGCTATCAGAAACTATCACATAATCAGGCTATCAGAAACTATCACATAATCAGGCTATCAGAAACTATCACATAATCAGGCTATCAGAAACTATGACATGATCAGGCTATCAGAAACTATCACATAATCAGGCTATCAGTAACTAACTATGACATGATCAGGCTATCAGAATCTATCACATAATCAGGCTATCAGAAACTATGACATAATCAGGCTATCAGAAAATATGACATAATCAAGCTATCAGAAACTATGACATGATCAGGCTATCAGAAACTATCACATAATCAGGCTATCAGAAACTATCACATAATAAGGCTATCAGAAACTATGACATAATCAAGCTATCAGAAACTATCACATAATCAGGCTATCAAAAACTATGACATGATCAGGCTATCAGAAACTATCACATGATCAGGCTATCAGAAACTATGACATGATCAGGCTATCAGAAACTATGACATGATCAGGCTATCAGAGACTATGACATAATCAGGCTATCAGAAACTATGACATGATCAAGCTATCAGAAACTATCACATAATCAGGCTATCAGAAACTATGACATGATCAGGCTATCAGAAACTATCACATAATCAGGCTATCAGAAACAATCACATAATCAGGCTATCAGAAACTATCACATAATCAGGCTATCAGAAACTATGACATGATCAGGCTATCAGAAACTATCACATAATCAGGCTATCAGAAACTATCACATAATCAGGCTATCAGAAACTATGACATGATCAGGCTATCAGAAACTATCACATGATCAGGCTATCAGAAACTATCACATGATCAGGCTATCAGAAACTATGACATGATCAGGCTATCAGAAACTATGACATGATCAGGTTATCAGAAACTATGACATGATCAGGCTATCAGAAACTATGACATGATCAGGCTATCAGAAACTATCACATAATCAGGCTATCAGAAACTATCACATAATCAGGCTATCAGAAACTATCACATGATCAGGCTATCAGAAACAATCACATAATCAGGCTATCAGAAACTATCACATGATCAGGCTATCAGTAACTATGACATAATCAGGCTATCAGAAACTATGACATAATCAGGCTATCAGAAACTATGACATGATCAGGCTATCATAAACTATCACATGATCAGGCTATCAGAAACTATCACATGATCAGGCTATCAGAAACTATGACATGATCAGGCTATCAGAAACTATCACATAATCAGGCTATCAGAAACTATGACATGATCAGGCTATCAGAAACTATGACATGATCAGGCTATCAGAAACTATCACATAATCAGGCTATCAGAAACTATCACATAATCAGGCTATCAGAAACTATCACATAATCAGGCTATCAGAAACTATCACATAATCAGGCTATCAGAAACTATCACATGATCAGGCTATCTGAAACTATCACATAATCAGGCTATCAGAAACTATCACATAATCAGGCTATCAGAAACTATCACATGATCAGGCTATCAGAAACTATCACATAATCAGGCTATCAGAAACTATCACATAATCAGGCTATCAGAAACTATCACATGATCAGGCTATCCGAAACTATCACATGATCAGGCTATCAGAAACTATGAGATGATCAGGCTATCAGAAACTATGAGATGATCAGGCTATCAGAAACTATCACATAATCAGGCTATCAGAAACTATGACATAATCAGGCTATCAGAAACTATCACATGATGAGGCTATCAGAAACTATCACATGATCAGGCTATCAGAAACTATCATATGATCAGGCTATCAGAAACTATGACATGATCAGGATATCTGAAACTATCACATAATCAGGCTATCAGAAACTATCACATAATCAGGCTATCAGAAACTATGACATGATCAGGCTATCTGAAACTATCACATAATCAGGCTATCAGAAACTATGACATAATCAGGCTATCAGAAACTATGACATGATCAGGCTATCAGAAACTATCACATAATCAGGCTATCAGAAACTATCACATAATCAGGCTATCAGAAATTATCACATAATCAGGCTATCAGAAACTATCACATGATCAGGCTATCAGAAACTATCACATAATCAGGCTATCAGAATCTATATATGATCAGACTATCAGAAACTATCACATAATCAGGCTATCAGAAACTATGACATGATCAGGCTATCAGAAACTATCACATGATCAGGTTATCAGAAACTATCACATAATCAGGCTATCAGAAACTATCACATAATCAGGCTATCAGAAACTATCACATAATCAGGCTATCAGAAACTATCAAATAATCAGGCTATCAGAAACTATCACATAATCAGGTTATCAGAAACTATCACATAATCAGGTTATCAGAAACTATCACATAATCAGGCTATCAGAAACTATCACATAATCAGGCTATCAGAAACTATGACATAATCAGGCTATAAGAAACTATCACATAATCAGGCTATCAGAAACTATCACATAATCAGGCTATCGGAAACTATGACATAATTAGGCTATCAGAAACTACGACATAATCAGGCTATCAGAAACTATCACATAATCAGGTTATCAGAAACTATCAAATAATCAGGCTATCAGAAACTATCACATAATCAGGCTATCAGAAACTATGACATGATCAGGCTAGCAGAAAGTATCACATAATCAGGCTATCAGAAACTATCACATAATCAGGCTATCAGAAACTATGACATGATCAGGCTATCAGAAACTATCACATAATCAGGCTATCAGAAACTATGACATAATCAGGCTATCAGAAACTATCACATAATCAGGCTATCAGAAACTATGACATAATCAAGCTATCAGAAACTATCACATAATCAGGCTATCAGAAACTATCACATAATCAGGCTATCAGAAACTATGACATGATCAGGCTATCAGAAACTATCACATGATCAGGCTATCAGAAACTATGACATGATCAGGCTATCAGAAACTATGACATAATCAGGCTATCAGAAACTATATATGATCAGACAATCAGAAACTATCACATAATCAGGCTATCAGAAACTATGACATAATCAAGCTATCAGAAACTATCACATAATCAGGCTATCAGAAACTATGACATAATCAAGCTATCAGAAACTATCACATAATCAGGCTATCAGAAACTATCACATAATCAGGCTATCAGAAACTATCACATAATCAGGCTAACAGAAACAATCACATAATCAGGCTATCAGAAACTATCACATAATCAGGCTATCAGAAACTATCACATAATCAGGCTATCAGAAACTATCACATAATCAGGCTATCAGAAACTATGACATGATCAGGCTATCAGAAACTATCACATAATCAGGCTATCAGTAACTAACTATGACATGATCAGGCTATCAGAATCTATCACATAATCAGGCTATCAGAAACTATGACATAATCAGGCTATCAGAAAATATGACATAATCAAGCTATCAGAAACTATGACATGATCAGGCTATCAGAAACTATCACATAATCAGGCTATCAGAAACTATCACATAATAAGGCTATCAGAAACTATGACATAATCAAGCTATCAGAAACTATCACATAATCAGGCTATCAAAAACTATGACATGATCAGGCTATCAGAAACTATCACATGATCAGGCTATCAGAAACTATGACATGATCAGGCTATCAGAAACTATGACATGATCAGGCTATCAGAGACTATGACATAATCAGGCTATCAGAAACTATGACATGATCAAGCTATCAGAAACTATCACATAATCAGGCTATCAGAAACTATGACATGATCAGGCTATCAGAAACTATCACATAATCAGGCTATCAGAAACAATCACATAATCAGGCTATCAGAAACTATCACATAATCAGGCTATCAGAAACTATCACATAATCAGGCTATCAGAAACTATGACATGATCAGGCTATCAGAAACTATCACATAATCAGGCTATCAGAAACTATCACATAATCAGGCTATCAGAAACTATGACATGATCAGGCTATCAGAAACTATCACATGATCAGGCTATCAGAAACTATCACATGATCAGGCTATCAGAAACTATGACATGATCAGGCTATCAGAAACTATGACATGATCAGGTTATCAGAAACTATGACATGATCAGGCTATCAGAAACTATGACATGATCAGGCTATCAGAAACTATCACATAATCAGGCTATCAGAAACTATCACATAATCAGGCTATCAGAAACTATCACATGATCAGGCTATCAGAAACAATCACATAATCAGGCTATCAGAAACTATCACATGATCAGGCTATCAGTAACTATGACATAATCAGGCTATCAGAAACTATGACATAATCAGGCTATCAGAAACTATGACATGATCAGGCTATCATAAACTATCACATGATCAGGCTATCAGAAACTATCACATGATCAGGCTATCAGAAACTATGACATGATCAGGCTATCAGAAACTATCACATAATCAGGCTATCAGAAACTATGACATGATCAGGCTATCAGAAACTATGACATGATCAGGCTATCAGAAACTATGACATAATCAGGCTATCAGAAACTATCACATAATCAGGCTATCAGAAACTATGACATGATCAGGCTATCAGAAACTATCACATAATCAGGCTATCAGAAACTATCACATAATCAGGCTATCAGAAACTATGACATGATCAGGCTATCAGAAACTATCACATGATCAGGCTATCAGAAACTATGACATGATCAGGCTATCAGAAACTATCACATAATCAGGCTATCAGAAACTATGACATGATCAGGCTATCAGAAACTATCACATGATCAGGCTATCAGAAACTATCACATGATCAGGCTATCAGAAACTATGACATGATCAGGCTATCAGAAACTATGACATGATCAGGTTATCAGAAACTATGACATGATCAGGCTATCAGAAACTATGACATGATCAGGCTATCAGAAACTATCACATAATCAGGCTATCAGAAACTATCACATAATCAGGCTATCAGAAACTATCACATGATCAGGCTATCAGAAACAATCACATAATCAGGCTATCAGAAACTATCACATGATCAGGCTATCAGTAACTATGACATAATCAGGCTATCAGAAACTATGACATAATCAGGCTATCAGAAACTATGACATGATCAGGCTATCATAAACTATCACATGATCAGGCTATCAGAAACTATCACATGATCAGGCTATCAGAAACTATGACATGATCAGGCTATCAGAAACTATCACATAATCAGGCTATCAGAAACTATGACATGATCAGGCTATCAGAAACTATGACATGATCAGGCTATCAGAAACTATCACATAATCAGGCTATCAGAAACTATCACATAATCAGGCTATCAGAAACTATCACATAATCAGGCTATCAGAAACTATCACATAATCAGGCTATCAGAAACTATCACATGATCAGGCTATCTGAAACTATCACATAATCAGGCTATCAGAAACTATCACATAATCAGGCTATCAGAAACTATCACATGATCAGGCTATCAGAAACTATCACATAATCAGGCTATCAGAAACTATCACATAATCAGGCTATCAGAAACTATCACATGATCAGGCTATCCGAAACTATCACATGATCAGGCTATCAGAAACTATGAGATGATCAGGCTATCAGAAACTATGAGATGATCAGGCTATCAGAAACTATCACATAATCAGGCTATCAGAAACTATGACATAATCAGGCTATCAGAAACTATCACATGATGAGGCTATCAGAAACTATCACATGATCAGGCTATCAGAAACTATCATATGATCAGGCTATCAGAAACTATGACATGATCAGGATATCTGAAACTATCACATAATCAGGCTATCAGAAACTATCACATAATCAGGCTATCAGAAACTATGACATGATCAGGCTATCTGAAACTATCACATAATCAGGCTATCAGAAACTATGACATAATCAGGCTATCAGAAACTATGACATGATCAGGCTATCAGAAACTATCACATAATCAGGCTATCAGAAACTATCACATAATCAGGCTATCAGAAATTATCACATAATCAGGCTATCAGAAACTATCACATGATCAGGCTATCAGAAACTATCACATAATCAGGCTATCAGAATCTATATATGATCAGACTATCAGAAACTATCACATAATCAGGCTATCAGAAACTATGACATGATCAGGCTATCAGAAACTATCACATGATCAGGTTATCAGAAACTATCACATAATCAGGCTATCAGAAACTATCACATAATCAGGCTATCAGAAACTATCACATAATCAGGCTATCAGAAACTATCAAATAATCAGGCTATCAGAAACTATCACATAATCAGGTTATCAGAAACTATCACATAATCAGGTTATCAGAAACTATCACATAATCAGGCTATCAGAAACTATCACATAATCAGGCTATCAGAAACTATGACATAATCAGGCTATAAGAAACTATCACATAATCAGGCTATCAGAAACTATCACATAATCAGGCTATCGGAAACTATGACATAATTAGGCTATCAGAAACTACGACATAATCAGGCTATCAGAAACTATCACATAATCAGGTTATCAGAAACTATCAAATAATCAGGCTATCAGAAACTATCACATAATCAGGCTATCAGAAACTATGACATGATCAGGCTAGCAGAAAGTATCACATAATCAGGCTATCAGAAACTATCACATAATCAGGCTATCAGAAACTATGACATGATCAGGCTATCAGAAACTATCACATAATCAGGCTATCAGAAACTATGACATAATCAGGCTATCAGAAACTATCACATAATCAGGCTATCAGAAACTATGACATAATCAAGCTATCAGAAACTATCACATAATCAGGCTATCAGAAACTATCACATAATCAGGCTATCAGAAACTATGACATGATCAGGCTATCAGAAACTATCACATGATCAGGCTATCAGAAACTATGACATGATCAGGCTATCAGAAACTATGACATAATCAGGCTATCAGAAACTATATATGATCAGACAATCAGAAACTATCACATAATCAGGCTATCAGAAACTATGACATAATCAAGCTATCAGAAACTATCACATAATCAGGCTATCAGAAACTATGACATAATCAAGCTATCAGAAACTATCACATAATCAGGCTATCAGAAACTATCACATAATCAGGCTATCAGAAACTATCACATAATCAGGCTAACAGAAACAATCACATAATCAGGCTATCAGAAACTATCACATAATCAGGCTATCAGAAACTATCACATAATCAGGCTATCAGAAACTATCACATAATCAGGCTATCAGAAACTATGACATGATCAGGCTATCAGAAACTATCACATAATCAGGCTATCAGTAACTAACTATGACATGATCAGGCTATCAGAATCTATCACATAATCAGGCTATCAGAAACTATGACATAATCAGGCTATCAGAAAATATGACATAATCAAGCTATCAGAAACTATGACATGATCAGGCTATCAGAAACTATCACATAATCAGGCTATCAGAAACTATCACATAATAAGGCTATCAGAAACTATGACATAATCAAGCTATCAGAAACTATCACATAATCAGGCTATCAAAAACTATGACATGATCAGGCTATCAGAAACTATCACATGATCAGGCTATCAGAAACTATGACATGATCAGGCTATCAGAAACTATGACATGATCAGGCTATCAGAGACTATGACATAATCAGGCTATCAGAAACTATGACATGATCAAGCTATCAGAAACTATCACATAATCAGGCTATCAGAAACTATGACATGATCAGGCTATCAGAAACTATCACATAATCAGGCTATCAGAAACAATCACATAATCAGGCTATCAGAAACTATCACATAATCAGGCTATCAGAAACTATCACATAATCAGGCTATCAGAAACTATGACATGATCAGGCTATCAGAAACTATCACATAATCAGGCTATCAGAAACTATCACATAATCAGGCTATCAGAAACTATGACATGATCAGGCTATCAGAAACTATCACATGATCAGGCTATCAGAAACTATCACATGATCAGGCTATCAGAAACTATGACATGATCAGGCTATCAGAAACTATGACATGATCAGGTTATCAGAAACTATGACATGATCAGGCTATCAGAAACTATGACATGATCAGGCTATCAGAAACTATCACATAATCAGGCTATCAGAAACTATCACATAATCAGGCTATCAGAAACTATCACATGATCAGGCTATCAGAAACAATCACATAATCAGGCTATCAGAAACTATCACATGATCAGGCTATCAGTAACTATGACATAATCAGGCTATCAGAAACTATGACATAATCAGGCTATCAGAAACTATGACATGATCAGGCTATCATAAACTATCACATGATCAGGCTATCAGAAACTATCACATGATCAGGCTATCAGAAACTATGACATGATCAGGCTATCAGAAACTATCACATAATCAGGCTATCAGAAACTATGACATGATCAGGCTATCAGAAACTATGACATGATCAGGCTATCAGAAACTATGACATAATCAGGCTATCAGAAACTATCACATAATCAGGCTATCAGAAACTATGACATGATCAGGCTATCAGAAACTATCACATAATCAGGCTATCAGAAACTATCACATAATCAGGCTATCAGAAACTATGACATGATCAGGCTATCAGAAACTATCACATGATCAGGCTATCAGAAACTATCACATGATCAGGCTATCAGAAACTATGACATGATCAGGCTATCAGAAACTATGACATGATCAGGCTATCAGAAACTATGACATGATCAGGCTATCAGAAACTATGACATAATCAGGCTATCAGAAACTATCACATAATCAGGCTATCAGAAACTATCACATAATCAGGCTATCAGAAACTATCACATAATCAGGCTATCAGAAACAATCACATAATCAGGCTATCAGAAACTATCACATGATCAGGCTATCAGAAACTATGACATAATCAGGCTATCAGAAACTATCACATGATCAGGCTATCAGAAACTATCACATGATCAGGCTATCAGAAACTATGACATGGTCAGGCTATCAGAAACTATGACATGACGAGGCTGGCAGACAGGAGGCCCTGTTGCTGCACTCCGGCACCAGGTTGTAGGAAGCATAAGCGTGCAAGCGTTAGACTAACTGGCCGGCAAACCTTCTCGCCGGATCTACATGCAGCGGCAGGACATCTCAATCTGCTGGCTACTGGCTACATCAATCAGCTGACTACTGGCTACATCGATCAGCTAGCTACTGGCTACATCAATCTGCTGGCTACTGGCTACATCGATCCACTGACAACTGGCTACATCAATCCGCTGACTAATGGCTACATCAATCCGCTGGCTACTGGCTGCATCAATGACCTAACACAGACCCTACAAGAATATCGATGAAAGCGGGGGCGGGAACCTCCGTCATATAGCCCGGGATATCTGCATACACTGATCACATGGTGATCAGGCTATCAGAAACTGATAGAGAGTGGTGGGGGATTAGGTTAAGGCATGTGTGGGTGGGTGGAAGTTGTATGTGTGGGTGGTGGGGTGTGTGTGAGTGGATTGGGGATGTATGGGTGGTTAGGGAGATGTGTGTGTGTGTGTAAGGGGGGGGGGGGGGGTGGTAGGGACATGTCAGTTGGTGGGGATGTGTGTGTTTGGTTTGGGGATGTGTGAGTGGATGTGCGATGTGTGGGTTGGTGGAGGATTGTGTGTGTGTGTGGGGAATATGTTGTCGATGGAGATGTGGCTGGGGGGTGGGTGGTTTGAGGTGTGGGTGGGGAGAGGATGTGTGGGGTAGGATGTGGATGGGCGTGGATTGTGTGGGTTGGTGGGGGAATGTTTGTGGGTGGCGAGTGTGTTTTGGTTGGGGGATCAGGTGAGGGCAGTGTGTGTGGGTGGGGGATGTGCGGGAGGGGGATGGGTCGGTTGGTGGGGTATGTATGTGTCCCTTGGTGTGCGTGTGTGTGGGTAGGTGGGGGTGTGTATGTGTCCCTTGGTGCGCGTGTGTGTGTAGGTAGGCGGGGGTGTTGTGTGGGTGGGGTGATGTATGGATAGGTGGGAGATGGGCTTCATAACATGGTAATTAGCCTTGTTTATGTTTACAACATTCATTTCACAATGTTTATTTTTCTTCCTATGTAAATGTATAATGCTCTTGATGAACGAAAGACGAGTGATTGGAAGGGCCGAATGTAAGACGGGCCTGCGCGCCCAATTTGTGACCCTAATAAAGTTGATTTGATTTGATTTGATTTTGATTTGATCACGTGCCAGACAACACAGCTCGTGCACACATCTGGCGCTTGCCAAATTCTCCCTCACATTCTGGCATCAGCTCTACCCCACTGCCTGTTCTACCCCACTGCTTTCTCTACCCCACTGTCTGTTGACCCCACTGTCTGTTCTACCTCAGTTTGTTCTATCCCACTGTTTGTTCTATCCCACTGCCTGTTCTACCCCACCGTTTGTTCTATTTCACTGTTTGCTCTATCCGACTGTTTGTTCTATTCCACTGCCTGTTCTACCCCACTGTTTGTTCTACCCCACTGCTTGCTCTACCCCACTGTCTGTTGACCCCACTGTCTGTTCTACCTCACTGTTTGTTCTATCCCACTGTTTGTTCTATCCCACTGCCTGTTCTACCCCACCGTTTGTTCTATTTCACTGTTTGCTCTATCCGACTGTTTGTTCTATTCCACTGCCTGTTCTATTCCACTGCCTGTTCTACCTCACCGTTTGTTCTACCCCACTGTTTGCTCTAACCCACTGCCTGTTGTACCCCACTGTCTGTTCTACCCCACTGTTTGTTCTACTCCACTGTTTGCTCTACCCCACTGTCTGTTCTACCTCACTGTTTGTTCTATCCCACTGTTTGCTCTATCCTACTGTTTGTTCTATCCCACTGCCTGTTCTACCCCACCGTTTGTTCTATTTCACTGTTTGCTCTATCCGACTGTTTGTTCTATTCCACTGCCTGTTCTATTCCACTGCCTGTTCTACCTCACCGTTTGTTCTACCCCACTGTTTGCTCTATCCGACTGTTTGTTCTATCCCATTGCCTGTTCCACCCCACCGTGTGTTCTATTCCACTGTTTGCTCTATCCGACTGTTTGTTCTACCCCACTGCCTGTTCCACCCCACTGTTTGCTCTATCCGACTGTTTGTTCTACCCCACCGTTTGTTCTACCCCACTGTCTGCTGCACTATACTTCTGAATTATCGCATGTAAGAATAGCCAAGTTGTGTTGTGACACCCGCTCAAACTTCACAAACTAGCCCAATCTGTGGTATGCAAGTTTGGGATAAACTAATTATGCATACGTCAATTATGCGTGAGAGATGTACGTACAAGATGTGTATGTATGAGCCATGCATACATACACGAGACACTAATGTGCTAGTCCGCTATGTATGATCTATTGATATTCACTGTACTAGCTACTTTAGTATGAGCAATCGATGAACTCGTCCTCCCACCACAGACGTAGATACAATGTCATCATCATGATTTACCACTCGGACACCACCACTTCACCTGGAGCAGTCTTTCTGCGTCTGCCTACACAGACGTTCCAATGGCTGCCTACACCAGACGTTCCAATGGCTGCCTACACCAGACGTTCCAATGGCTGCCTACACCAGACGTTCCAATGTCTGCCTAAACTAGACGTTCCAATGTCTGCCTACACCAGACTACCAATATTTGCCTACACTAGACGTGAAATGTTTTAGTTTGCCTACACTGTCAGAGAACTACCACAGCGAATCAATGTATAACAGCACTAGACTGTCAAAGAACTACCATCATAGTGTGACTAGCACAGCTAATCAGGGTGTGACAGCACTAGGCTGTCAGGGAACCAGCACAGCTAATCAGGGTGTGACAGCACTAGACTGTCTGACAGTGCGGTCAGTATAATGGCGCGTGTCTTAATATAGATGTAGACGTTGTGTAAAAGATGACAACAGTACAGACTTCACATCACAGCTGCCGGCCGGGTGACGCCTGCATGTATGTGGTCTTGCGTCGGAGTCACAGACTCTGGCACTCGGACACGTCAGACGCTCGTGCGTGGTCGGCGTCACAGACTCAGGCACTCGGACACGTCAGACGCTCGTGCGTGGTCGGCGTCACAGACTCAGGCACTCGGACACATCAGACGGCCGTGAGTGGTCGCAGTCATAGACTCTGGAACTCGGACATGTCAGACGGCCGTACGTGTCATGTGACAGGTGCTAGAGACAGGTGAGGGTAGACACAAGCGGGCTAGTGGCTGGGGTTAATGGCTGGGTTATGATGTGGCATACAGTAACAGCTCAACTACACACAAAAACATGAATAAAGCGTATATGGTGTGATGTGTGTGGACACAACTCAAGTATACAGACCTCTGGCACGCGCTCCCTTTTTTGCCAGCGTCCGACCTAGGCCGCGGAGGAGAAGAACATAACTGGCGAGTCAGTGTGCTGTATCAGCCAAAACACACACGAGTTGATCCTTTCTCTGCTACACACACACAATACATGTACTAAAAAAATCATAGGGTACCGTTGTACCGGGTACAAAACTCATAAGGCACTATTGTAAGGGTACAAAACACATGGGGCACCACTGTGCAATATGTTAACCACAGGATACGTGTACAGGACACCTAGGACAGACATACAGGTTACAAGACGTATAGTACAGGGTACAGCACACATAGACATAACTGGATCAGTTTATGGGTTGGCGGGCAGTGGGGGGGGGGGGTGTCTCAACCTTTTTTGGCCCATGCACCCCTTCATATTTTCAGAACATTATACCCTCCTTTCATATTTCCTCCCTATAAGGCCCCCCCCCCCCACCCCTCCCTCCGGGCCCCTATACATTATACGTAAAACTGGAAGCTACATTTAACAACACATAGTAGAACAAGTCTAGACGTCTACTTACGTTATAAAATGAATTTCAGAAGGGCGAGAAGTACAGAATCGTAAAATATGGATAGAGGGAAAAACAATATCAAGTAATCGGTTCTTGCATTAACACGATCTTGAAATAATCTTAATTCCCCCTCCCCCTCTGGAAACCATAAATCCCCCCCCCCCCCCCTAGTGGGTAATTCCACACACCAGTTGAGAACCACGGATTTAAACTAACACCAACCCGATTCATGTAGAGATGGAGACTTGGAGACACTGAGATTCTGGGTGTAAGTGACATACAACATTCAATAACTGGGCAGCCAGCCAGGCAACCAGCCAGCCGACCAACCAGCCAGCCAGCTAGGCAGAGCTGGCGCATGAAACAGGACAACCATCATATGTGTGTGGGTCTGCTGCTGTAAACTGCAACTACCACACCCGTGCTTGTCCAATGTCGAACAGCACCACACCTGTGCTTGTCCAATGTCGAACAGCACCACACCTGTGCTTGTCCAATGTCGAACAGCACCACACCTGTGTACGTCCAACAGCACCACACCCGTGCTTGTCCAATGTCCATCAGCACCACACCTGTGCTTGTCCAATGTCCAACAGCACCACATCCGTGCTTGTCCAATGTCCAACAGCACCACATCCGTGCTTGTCCAATGTCCAACAGCACCACACCCGTGCTCAAACAGCACCACACCCGTGCTTGTTCAATGTCGAACAGCACCACACCTGTGCTTGCCCAATGTCCAACAGCACCACACCCGTGTGCGTCCAACAGCACCACACCCATGTATGTCCAATGTCTAACAGCACCACACCCGTGCTTGTCCAATGTCCAACAGCACCACACCCGTGTTATGTCCAATGTCCAACAGCACCACACCCGTGCTTGTCCAATGTCCAACAGCACCACACCCGTGTACGTCCAATGTCCAACAGCACCACACCCGTGTACGTCCAATGTCCAACAGCACCACACCCGTGTTATGTCCAATGTCGAATAGCACCACACCCGTGTACGTCCAATGTCCAACAGCACCATACCCGTGTATGTCCAATGTCCAACAGCACCACACCCGTGCTTGTCCAATGTCCAACAGCACCACACCCGTGCTTGTCCAATGTCCAACAACACCACACCCGTGCACGTCCAATGTCCAACAGCACCACACCCGTGTACGTCCAATGTCCAACAGCACCACACCCGTGTTATGTCCAATGTCCAACAGCACCACACCCGTGTACGTCCAATGTCCAACAGCACCACACCCGTGTACATCCAATGTCCAACAGCACCACATCCGTGTTATGTCCAATGTCCAACAGCACCACACCCGTGTTATGTCCAATGTCCAACAGCACCACACCCGTGTTATGTCCAATGTCCAACAGCACCACACCCGTGTTATGTCCAATGTCCAACAGCACCACACCCGTGCTTGTCCAATGTCCAACAGCACCACACCCGTGTACGTCCAATGTCCAACAGCACCACACCCGTGTTATGTCCAATGTCCAACAGCACCACATCCGTGTACGTCCAATGTCCAACAGCACCACATCCGTGCTTGTCCAATGTCCAACACCACCACACCCGTGTACGTCCAATGTCCAACAGCACCACACCCGTGTTATGTCCAATGTCCAACAGCACCACACCCGTGTACGTCCAATGTCCAACACCACCACACCCATGTACGTCCAATGTCCAACAGCACCACACCCGTGTTATGTCCAATGTCCAACAGCACCACACCCGTATACGTCCAATGTCCAACAGCACCACACCCGTGTACGTCCAATGTCCAACAGCACCACACCCGTGTACGTCCAATGTCCAACAGCACCACATCCGTGCTTGTCCAATGTCCAACAGCACCACACCCGTATACTACCAATGTCCAACAGCACCACATCCGTGCTTGTCCAATGTCCAACAGCACCACACCCGTATACTACCAATGTCCAACAGCACCACACCCGTGTACGTCCAGCTGTCGGGTGCTTGCTGACACACGCGGCACCCGGACTGCTGGTCGGGGCAAATATGATTGGTTGTACTGGCGACTGGGCCATGATCACTGTTTGCTGACAAGCCAGCTGAGTGCTATGCCAGTGCGGCTGCAAGTATACAACAGACCTGGCTAACTGATGCATGTAATGTATGGCAGAGAGTGATAGAAGGGCAGAATACAATACTGCAAGTATACAACAGACCTGGCTAACTGATGCATGTAATGTATGGCAGAGAGTGATAGAAGGGCAGAATACAATACTGCAAGTATACAACAGACCTGGCTAACTGATGCATGTAATGTATGGCAGAGAGTGATAGAAGGGCAGAATACAATACTGCAAGTATACAACAGACCTGGCTAACTGATGCATGTAATGTATGGCAGAGAGTGATAGAAGGGCAGAATACAATATTGTTTTTTATTTTTTTAAAACTTTTTTTCCCCCTATGTGAATGTAACATTCACAATTGATGAATGAAAGATGAGTGATTGGAAGGGCCGAATGTAAGACGGGCCTGTGCCCAATTTCTTACCCTTTGAAAATAAAGAATAAAAAAGAAAAAAAAGAATGCAAACAGGCGAGTACAATCAGCATTCAGCCGACAACGGGGTGTTCACTTGCTTGCTGACTGTTGGGTCATTTAGTGTTAAGTGGGAGATACAGTTAGCACGTAATCTAGAGTGTAATGTACAAAACACGGTTAACGCATAATTTAGAATTTTACGTGCAAAACATTTAACACATTATTTAGAGTGTTACATACAAGACACAGTTAGCACATAATTTAGAGTTTTACGTGCAAAACAGTTAACAAGTTAGTAATTTCGAGTTTTATGCACAAGACACATATAAAACATAAATTCGAGTTTTATGTACAAGACACAATCACAATACAATTTAGAGTTTTATATACAGGAAACGGTTAACTAGCGAGCTGTCTGGCTGGGTTTAACTGAGGAGACATGACTAATGAACAAATTAGTAGTTAAACAGTTGTACAGACTAGCCAATCAGAAGTCAGTGTGATCAAATATGCTCCTCCCACTCAGTGCTGAATGCACTACAGTAACCATGTGCTCTCATGCATGAAACTGGTGCATAATTTCAAACCCAAGCATTGGTGCTGGCAATCAAATATGAAAGGTAATATCCCACAAGAGCAACAACATAATATGAAAGTGCCTATTTCACACCATGGTAGTGTGGTGGTCGTCGTCGTTGTCGTAGTGGTTGTGGTTGTGGTGGTGGTGGCTAACGTTGTGGTCGTCGTTGTGGTCGTGATGATGATGGTGGTGGTGGTGATGAGATGATGGTGGTGGTGATGATGATGACAGTGGTGGTGATGGTGATAGTGATGGTGATGGTGTTCGTGGTCGTTGTGGTGGTCGTCGCCGTGGTGGTGGTGGTGGTCGTCGTCGTCGTCATGGTAGCGGTTGTGGTGGTGGTCTTAAGAGTGGTGTGGATATTATCTGTACCAAGGGGTATATACCTGTATCATCAATAAATCATTCTAGTGATCAGTCTCTTCACTGCTCTATTACAGGGCTATTTGTGTAATACAGGGCAATTTTTGAGGGCATCGTTGCTCTGTAATACAGGGAAATTTTTGAAAGCATTGTTGCTCTAATACAGGGTAATTTTTTAGAGCATCGTTGCTCTAATACAGGGTAATTTTGGAAGCATCACGTGTCTAAAACACTACAGGACCCATGAGTCCGCGATCATGGCAGACATGAACCAGTGGTCTCAGACATTGCTGTATAAACATTGCATTAGTGCAGGCATGTATACACACCCACACATAGACGTGAACAACTACAACCAACATACAAGACACTGCGCTAGTAACAACAAATACAACATCACAAGTGTAACTACAACATCATGTGTTAACTACAACATCACATTGTATCTACAACATCACAGTTGTGTCTACAACATCACAGTTGTGTCTACAACATCACAGTTGTATCTACAACATCACAGTTGTATCTACAACATCACAGTTGTATCTACAACATCACAGTTGTAACTACAACAGAGTTCAACATTAAGGAAGATGACGTGTTCAGTGTGAAATCATGCTTAGAGTTTCACATGTGCTGCTTGCTGCCCGCCAGTTGTATCTATTCGTGGCCGACTGTTGGGTGTACTTTGGTGGTGGTTGTGCTTGTATTACTGATTGTTGTATGCACATTACTGGTTGTTGTGTTTGTATCACTGATTGTTGTATGCACATTACTGGTTGTTGTGTTTGTATCATTGATTGTTGTGTTTGTATCATTGATTGTTGTATGCACATTACTGGTTGTTGTGCTTGTATCACTGATTGTTGTATGCACATTACTGGTTGTTGTGCTTGTATCATTGATTGTTGTATGCACATTACTGGTTGTTGTGCTTGTATCACTGATTGTTGTATGCACATTACTGGTTGTTGTGTTTGTATCATTGATTGTTGTATGCACATTACTGGTTGTTGTGTTTGTATCACTGATTGTTGTATGCACATTACTGGTTGTTGTGTTTGTATCACTGATTGTTGTATGCACATTACTGGTTGTTGTGTTTGTATCACTGATTGTATGCACATTACTGGTTGTTGTGCTTGTATCACTGATTGTTGTATGCACATTACTGGTTGTTGTGTTTGTATCACTGATTGTTGTATGCACATTACTGGTTGTTGTGCTTGTATCAGTGATTGTTGTATGCACATTACTGGTTGTTGTGTTTGTATCACTGATTGTTGTATGCACATTACTGGTTGTTGTGTTTGTATCACTGATTGTTGTATGCACATTACTGGTTGTTGTGCTTGTATCACTGATTGTTGTATGCACATTACTGGTTGTTGTGCTTGTATCACTGATTGTTGTATGCACATTACTGGTTGTTGTGCTTGTATCACTGATTGTTGTATGCACATTACTGGTTGTTGTGTTTGTATCACTGATTGTTGTATGCACATTACTGGTTGTTGTGTTTGTATCATTGATTGTTGTATACATTACTGGTTGTTGTGTTTGTGTCACTGATTGTTGTATGCACATTACTGGTTGTTGTGTTTGTATCATTGATTGTTGTATGCACATTACTGGTTGTTGTCTTTGTATCACTGATTGTTGTATGCACATTACTGGTTGTTGTGCTTGTATCACTGATTGTTGTACGCACATTATTGGTTGTTGTGTTTGTATCATTGATTTTTGTATGCACATTACTGGTTGTTGTGTTTGTATCACTGATTGTTGTATGCACATTACTGGTTGTTGTGTTTGTATCACTGATTGTTGAATGCGCATTACTGGTTGTTGTATGCGCATTACTGGTTGGTGTGCTTGTATCATTGATTGTTGTATGCACATTACTGTTGTGATTGTATCATTGATTGTTGTATGCACATTACTGTTGTGATTGTATCCTGATTGTTGTATGCACATTACTGGTTGTGTTTGTATCATTGATTGTTGTATGCACATTACTGGTTGTTGTGTTTGTATCACTGATTGTTGTATGCACATTACTGGTTGTTGTGTTTGTATCACTGATTGTTGTATGCACATTACTGGTTGTTGTGTTTGTATCACTGATTGTTGTATGCACATTACTGGTTGTTGTGTTTGTATCACTGATTGTTGTATGCACATTACTGGTTGTTGTGCTTGTATCACTGATTGTTGTATGCACATTGCTGTTTGTTGTGTTTGTATCATTGATTGTTGTATGCACATTACTGGTTGTTGTGTTTGTATCACTGATTGTTGTATGCACATTACTGGTTGTTGTGTTTGTATCACTGATTGTTGTATGCACATTACTGGTTGTTGTGTTTGTATCACTGATTGTTGTATGCACATTACTGGTTGTTGTGTTTGTATCACTGATTGTTGTATGCACATTAATGTTGTGATTGTATCATTGATTGTTGTATGCACATTACTGTTGTGATTGTATCCTGATTGTTGCATGCACATTACTGGTTGTGTTTGTATCATTGATTGTTGTATGCAAATTACTGGTTGTTGTGTTTGTATCACTGATTGTTGTAAGCACATTACTGGTTGTGTTTGTATCACTGATTGTTGTAAGCACATTACTGGTTGTTGTGTTTGTATCACTGATTGTTGTATGCACATTACTGGTTGTGTTTGTATCACTTATTGTTGTATGCACATTACTGTTGTGATTGTATCATTGATTGTTGTATGCATATTACTGTTGTGATTGTATCACTGATTGTTGTATGCACATTACTGGTTGTTGTGTTTGTATCACTGATTGTTGTATGCACATTACTGTTGTGATTGTATCATTGATTGTTGTATGCACATTGATTGTTGTATGCACATTACTGTTGTGATTGTATCCTGATTGTTGTATGCACATTACTGGTTGTGTTTGTATCATTAATTGTTGTATGCACATTACTGGTTGTTGTGTTTGTATCACTGATTGTTGTATGCACATTACTGGTTGTTGTGTTTGTATCACTGATTGTTGTATGCACATTACTGGTTGTTGTGTTTGTATCACTGATTGTTGTATGCACATTACTGGTTGTTGTGTTTGTATCACTGATTGTTGTATGCACATTACTGGTTGTTGTGTTTGTATCACTGATTGTTGTATGCGCATTACTGGTTGTTGTATGTGCATTACTGGTTGGTGTGTTTGTATCATTGATTGTTGTATGCACATTACTGGTTGTTGTCTTTGTATTACTGATTGTTGTATGCGCATTACTGGTTGTGTTTGTATCATTGATTGTTGTATGCACATTACTGGTTGTTGTCTTTGTATTACTGCTTGTTGTATGCACATTACTGTTTGTTGTGCTTGTATTACTGATTGTTGTATGCACATTACTGGTTGTTGTCTTTGTATCACTGATTGTTGTATGCACATTACTGGTTGTTGTGTTTGTATCACTGATTGTTGTATGCACATTACTGGTTGTTGTGCTTGTATTACTGATTGTAGTATGCACATTACTTGTTGTTGTGTTTGTATTACTGATTGTTGTATGCACATTACTGGTTGTTGTGTTTGTATCACTGATTGTTGTATGCACATTTGTCAAGGTCTCACATCCGAGGTTGCGACGCGTTGTCTGTACCAACGCCAGACAACACAACAACACGCAACCCTGAGTGATGTTAAACACTGCAGAGAGAGCGCGGCGTCTTCGACGATGCCCGGATAAACAGCCAAGCACAGCAATTGAGCGAAGCTTAAACGACCGCTGGTCAGCAGTACACCCCGTGAACCGTGCAGGGGTCACACTAGCTGACGTGAGCGCCGACTGGCGTGTAGCGAGTAGAACGCCAGAACTGGCAGACGGGTTTAGGTGTTTGAATGGACAGGTCGCATGGGTATGCGAGGAGTGTTTGAATCTGCATTGAGAGCTAGCCTGTACGACAGTGGGAGACTGATTCGAACGCTTGAATAGGTTGACTTGTAAGTGAGATGTTTATTGCTTGCATGTATTATTATGTATTGTAGTGATATTGTTCATGCCGTACTGATTGCTATGGATTGTCATTGCGCGATGTTTGTGCGATAATAAATGCAGCGCGTAAATAAAGCGTGTGAATAATACTTTCGGATATTCACTTCGTGTGATTTGATAGTTTGATATTGCTTCACACTTGCCAGAAAACGAGCTACTTATCTTGCCCTACGCAAGACTCTGACAAGTGCGAACGTGTGGGGCTTTCGTCCGGGATTTGAATCAAATGCGAACTTGTAAATTTTTTTTTTTTTTTTGGTCCGAGTTTGAAGCGAATGTGAAAATGCCGATAGAAGTGCGCAAGTCATAGATTAAGGTAAAGTAAATAGAGTTGATTTAATTAAATTATAAGTGTGAAGATATTATTTGAAGCCAATCGAGGCGTCTTCAGACTTATCACTAAATTCAACAAATTTTGTACCTAAAATCCAAAATGGCGGCCGTGCCCTTGAATGTCATTGAGTAGGGTTAGTGTGAGCATGAAAGCTGTTGATTGTGGTAACGACTAACAATAATACTTGACAGCATACAAACCTTTACAGACTTCAGTGACATTACACACACCATACATTTACAAACGTTCTAATTTCGTTTAGTTTAAAAAGTACAGGGTTTTTGTGTCAACTTTACCTGAGTCTGGGGAACTTCAACAATTTTTTGTGCGTCAACCCGAAAGACATTCCAGTGTGATTTCGAGCACCACTGAACAGCACATTACCCAAGGATTACTTGAGTATAAAATTTTTTCCATTCCTCTTTATACTTTCGTTAGTCTGGCTTTAGACATTAACTGTGCTAGAAATATTTGTAACTTACTAACATCATAAGTAATTTTGTTTATATTTATTCCATCATACCTATTGTTCATCGTGTCTTCTTTAAACGATTTCATTGAAATGGGTTTAAAAATGAATATGTCTGGTGAGGGATTGAGAACATGGAGTGAAAGTAAATATGCAGAATATCTTTTGAAACAAGAGCAAATTATTGAGCGGAATGAGAGAGCTGCCGAAAGGGCGTTAAAGCTTCAGCAGGCACAATCAGAAGCTGCTCTAAAGGACTCCGAAGCTGCTCTAAAGCTTCAACAGGCACAAGCCGAAGCTGCGCTAAAGCTTCAACAGGCACAAGCCGAAGCTGCGCTAAAACAATCAGAAGCTGCTCTGAAAAGTAAAGAGGCAGACTCAGAAGCTGCTTTAAAGCTTCAACAAGCACAATCAGAAGCTGCTTTAAAGCTTCAACAAGCACAGTCAGAAGCTGCAGTGAGGCAAGCTGAGATCTTAGCCCAGAGTAAGAAAGAAGAGCAAGAAACACAAATGAAAATTGAACAACTTAAAGCTGAATCTTCTAAAGATAAAGTTAATAGAGAAACAGACAAAGATCAACCTCAGAAGTACCAAGGTCTGATCAGAAGTTACAACACAGGTGATTGCATAGCAGCATTCACCCAAAATTTTGAATTTGTTATGGATCATTACAAAATTCCAAAACCTGAATGGGGGATAGTATATGTAAGAAGTCTTTCTGGGGAACCTCTTAAAGTCATAGAGTCGATCCCAAACGACCTGAAAGAAGATTATATGTACATTAAATCTAAAATTATGTCACATTTTCTACTGGATGAATCAGGTTATAGAGAACAGTTTAGGAAGTTGTCTCCCAAGCCAACACACACGTTCTCTGATTACATCTCAGAAATTCAAAATATTTTTTCTAAATGGCTGTCAGCAGCCAAAGTAAATGGAATTTATGACAAATTAGTTGATCTTATGTTGAGAGATAAGATTATCGCATCTCTCCCACCCCCCTTTTCTAAATTTTTGTTGGAATGTCAGTGTGAAAGTGTTCAACAGATTGAAAGTCGTGGCTCTGGGTATTTTGCAGCCAATAAGCATTGTTTCTCTAGTAGTCTGACCAGCACAGACTTTGTAGCAGCAGCTACATATGGCAAATATCAGGCAGGGTCAAATAACAAACAAAGATCTTATAAACAAGCTGCAGAGAAATTGTATCAATGCAAATATTGCGATTATAAACACAATGAGAATGATATGTGCGACCAACACCCTGGGTACACTACGTACTTGCATAATTACATGTCTAAGCAAGATGAAGAAAGGAAGAACTACAGAAAAGTTACCAAATGTTACCTTTGTAAAGCTTATGGTCACTGGCGTAAAGATTGTAAAGGCAAGTCAATGACCAAAAAGGCTAATGCAGCCATGTTTGACAGTTCTTCGTCAGAAGATGAAAGTGTACAAGATCACCCAGTAAACTCAGCACATTCCATTGGGTTGTTCCATCAGGAAAAATGTACCATTTGTGATCAATTTCATGAGGATGGCGTGTTAACATGCGGCCATTCTATACCTTTTACCAGTGAGGAGGCCAATTCTGTAGTAAACTCCAAAGGTAAACTAAACATCCACCAGGGGTATGTTAATGGTAGAGCTGCCACAGTTTTACGTGATAGCGGGAGTACTCTCATTGGTGTAAAGAGAGATTATATTTTACCATCACAATATATTGGTAAATATGTCACATGCAGGACATTCTCAGGAAACATAGAGAAATATCCCCTTGCATGGGCATATATAACTACACCATTCCTTACAGGAAAGGTTAAATGCGCAGCATTAACCAATCCTTGCTGCGATATTATCATTGGAAACCTTCCTGAAGTGAATGACATACCGCATGACAGCAGTACATCAACTGTCAGTTGTAATATTGATACTACCATTTCACCTTCATCACCAGTCACCATTCATGATGTATTACCACCTGTAAATGAATGTACAAATACCAACCTGGCTACGCCAGAACATACATGTAATTGTGTGAATGTAACATCAATGTGTGATGAGAATCATCGTTGTAATGTAGTAAATGCAGTAACTAGATCTACTGCACAGATGCAAGATCGAATCGATCAGATAGAGGCTGTACAACGAGTAAGTCCAGTTGTAACATCTCCTGAGACAACTAGGGAGACGTTTATAACATCTCAAAAAGCCGATCGATCTCTGCAAAAGTATTTTAAACTTGTAGGCCAAAAGCCAAGAGTAGCAAAGAATGCTCAATGGTACTTTGCTCTGAAGAACGGAATTCTAACACGGTATTACACCAAAGGTTCCAGCACTATGGAACAAACAGTGCTACCGTTAGAAAACCGCAAGCAAGCATTGAATATAGCTCATGACATACCCTTTGCAGGACACATGGCGTATGCTAAAACTAGAGCAAGGTTACTTACTCAATTTTATTGGCCAAAGTTTTGCAGCGATACCAAACAGTATTGCAGATCGTGTGACATCTGTCAAAAGCTTGTCAAAAAGGGTAAAAACCCACAAGCTGAATTGCAAGTTACTGATTTGGCTAGTAGACCGTTTGAAAAGATCTCGGTCGATATAGTTGGTCCTCTGAACCATGTAACATCTAAAGGTAATAGGTACATTGTAACACTCATTAATCTATGTACTCGTTGGCCAGAAGCGATTCCAATGAAGAACATAACTTCCAAAGATATCATGGAAGTGTTCTTTTATATTTTTGCGAGGGTAGGATTCCCTGATACCATACTTTCAGATCGGGGTAGCCAGTTTATTTCCTCGGCTACACAAGCCTTTACCAAAATGTTGGGTGTTAAACAATGCTTCAACAGTCCATACCACCCACATTCGACCGGTATAGTGGAAAAGATTAACGGCGATATGAAACATATGCTCTCTATGGTAACCCAAGAACATCCTGAAGATTTGGATACTTATCTGCCTGCAATTTTGTTTGCATATAGGGAAGTGCCCCATTCCAGCACTGGGTTCTCACCATTCGAAATGTTATATGGTGCACAACCACGTGGCCCATTATCTCTGTATGAATCTATGTTGACTGAAAGTACAACTTTGTCTATACCCATTTCACCATATGAACATGTAACATCATTGCGTGATAGAATTATGAAACCATGTATCTTAGCTAAAGAAGCTCTCCAAAAATCAGGAGCTATTTACCGACAATATGCTAACAGAGGAAATAGAACTATTACACTGACGCCAGGACAGGACGTTCTTCTTCTTTTGCCAAGTGATAGACATCTCCTAACTGACTCATGGCAAGGACCGTTCAAAGTGCTACGACAAATTTCGACGGTAGATTACGAGATTGCAGTTACGGACAAACATAAAATTTTCCATATTAACATGCTCAAACCATATCACCACAGGCAAGACGAACAAGTAGAGACTGCAGCAAGCACCTCCATAGTGGACCAGACGGACGACAACACTGACGAGATACCGACACCAGTTCTTGACACGATGACCAACTTACAGGAAATTAAGGTAAATCCTAAACTGACGCAGACACAGACTGACAGTTGCAGACAACTGATACAAGACTACAGGACGATCTTTTCTGACAGCCCAGGACAGACAGATTTAGTACAACACCAAATCATCTTGACATCTGACATTCCTATTAAGTGTAGACCATATTCCATCCCGATACACTATAAAGAAAAACTTCATCAAGAAATCATTGATTTAGAAGCAAATCATATTATTCGACGTTCACAATCTCATTTATGTTCACCAATAGTTCTAGTACGCAAAAAGGACAACACTATTAGACTGTGTGGACTATCGTAAACTCAACAGCATTACACAGTTGGATTTAGAACCGATGAGCAACTGTGAAGACATCTTGACTGAACTATCTGACTCACGTTATTTTACTAAACTTGACATGACAAAAGGCTACTGGCAGATAGCTGTACATCCTGATAGTATACATCTGACTGCATTTGCCACACCGTGGGGTTTATACGAATGGTGTAAACTACCTTTCGGATTAGTCAATGCACCAGCTACCTTCGTCAGAATGACAAGAATTCTTTTGACAGACATTGCTAACATCATTTGGTACATGGACGACATTTGCATACACACAAAGGACATAACAGAGCACATAACAGCACTACAGCAGACATTTGACAGGATTAGACATCATGGACTGACTGTAAAACCTTCCAAAGTTGATATAGCCTTTCAGGAAATTTCATTTTTGGGCTTTAAGATCTCAAATGGCTTTATATCAACAGACGATAACATCATGTCTAGAATTTTGAAATTGTCACTTCCGACAACTAAGAAACAGTTGCGAAGTGTGTTAGGTCTTTTAAACTATTATAGACAGTTTATTCCTCATTTTGCTGAATTGACCAAATGTTTCACTGATCTACTAACAAATAAACATCCCAACGTGATTGTAAACAGTGAATGTTTAAGGCCAGCATTTAATAAGATTCTGTCATATTTTTCTAAATCACCTATTCTGAAATTGCCAAATTTGAACATTACTTTTAGATTAAGATGTGATGCGAGCTCCGTAGCCATTGGAGGTGTGCTTCTCCAAGAACACGACCAAATCTTGTACCCAGTATACTACGTCTCTCGAAAACTGAACACCAGCGAACGAAATTACAGTACACCGGAACTCGAGGCTCTTGCCATGGTATTTTCGGTACGTAAACTTTCTAGATTCTTGTTAGGTAAACATTTCATTATTGAAACAGATAATAGTCCGCTGACAATTGTTACCAGAGGAACGCCAAGTAACAGCAAGGTGGCAAGATGGTCCCTTCTTCTGCAGGACTTTAGCTATGAGATTAACCATATAAAGGGTTCACAAAACTGTCTTGCAGATCTCTTGTCGAGATGTCCATACGACGAACCTAATACCCAGTCAACACCAGAGCACAGTGCAGAGGGTGTATAAAACTGCAACGTAGATAGTGCTCAGTACCACAGCCAATTGTGACAATGTGTCAGTAACGCTGTGTACACCATTGTGATGGGGAAGATTGTATCTCCCAATGTATATAACTTCTTCTTCTTCTTCGTTCATCCGGAGTTTTTTTTTCGGACGTGATTGCGTTGTGCCTGTTTACAGCAGAGCTGCGTTCTTGCGCCGTTAGGCCGACACATCCGACTTCTGCGGGCATTTGTTGACCGGGTTAACCTTCCCTATGTATATAACTTATGTACATATTGCGATTCTTATTATGATCATGCGAATGGATGCGTGTATAATTGTGAGATATGGGAAAGAATGGAATCAGTATTATGTAAACTAATGTGTTGTATAACTGTGAGATATGAGAAAGAATGTAATTATTCTTGTAAATACATAAATATTGTAACAACCAGACACTACAGAGAAGTGTCACTGGACAACACTACAGGATCCAGGAAGTTACCAAGCCACTACAACGTGAGGTAATCCGGAAGGTATCCAGACCGAGGTGTCCAAGACGTTTTAACAAGGTACGAAAGATGACTGTGACAGTACAATCAGAGCAGAAGGCGGAAGAGACGATCCAACAGCTGATAGTAACAACTAATACTCCGGTTATAGAAGATCCATCCAGAACGGACCAACGTTGTATGAATGACACCACAACACATGTAATAGTACAGCTGTATACTTCCGATTTGTTTGCATATTAATATTAAAAGTTATCAGACTACGCTAAAAAGTCTATAAATGTATGACAATTGTATTAAATTGTAAGTTAAAATATTTCCATATACGGAATTGTATATGTCGATTTTTATCAGATGTAATCTCAGCATCATAACTTGATTGCTTCTTTACAAACGTGACTTTTTGTGCACATTTGTCAATAAGGATCAAATTATGACACTAAGAAATAAATTTACTGTGGTAATTTATGTCTTGTAAACGACGATAAATTATTGTTCCTAAATTTTTTGTATAATAACCAGGGGACATTACTCTAAATTGTTGGTGATATGTAAATATGTATTGTAACCATTAACATGTGTGCTTGATAAATAACATGTCAATGTAACGTCGTTTAGATATGGACAGTATATTGCCAAAACTGTTGACGTTCATTAGAAACTCAAAACACAGGTCTGATGATGGAGCTATCTCAGAGGGAGATGCTCACGGCTTGACCTGATGATTTTAGTATTTTTGTTCTTGGTTGTGAGGTAGGGGCCAGTTTAGCCGATACCTACCGGACTAGCTGTGTCACAGCGAGGTAATGCCCATGAAATAGATTGTACTTGACTGTTGTACTTCATAGTGCAACATAAGTGGTGTATACATATTGTTTACTATTCACCTGTATATATTTATTATAATTGTTAAGGTATAATGTTCGACTTCGACATGTTAGAATAACACCTAGATATATATTGTACATGAAAGGAAATCCTTTCATGAAAAAGGGGTGTGGAGAGTGTCAAGGTCTCACATCCGAGGTTGCGACGCGTTGTCTGTACCAACGCCAGACAACACAACAACACGCAACCCTGAGTGATGTTAAACACTGCAGAGAGAGCGCGGCGTCTTCGACGACGCCCGGATAAACAGCCAAGCACAGCAATTGAGCGAAGCTTAAACGACCGCTGGTCAGCAGTACACCCCGTGAACCGTGCAGGGGTCACACTAGCTGACGTGAGCGCCGACTGGCGTGTAGCGTGTAGAACGCCAGAACTGGCAGACGGGTTTAGGTGTTTGAATGGACAGGTCGCATGGGTATGCGAGGAGTGTTTGAATCTGCATTGAGAGCTAGCCTGTACGACAGTGGGAGACTGATTCGAACGCTTGAATAGGTTGACTTGTAAGTGAGATGTTTATTGCTTGCATGTATTATTATGTATTGTAGTGATATTGTTCATGCTGTAATGATTGCTATGGATTGTCATTGTGCGATGTTTGTGCGATAATAAATGCAGCGCGTAAATAAAGCGTGTGAATAATACTTTCGGATATTCACTTCGTGTGATTTGATAGTTTGATATTGCTTCACACTTGCCAGAAAACGAGCTACTTATCTTGCCCTATGCAAGACTCTGACACATTACTGGTTGTTGTATGCGCATTACTGGTTGTTGTGCTTGTATTACTGATTGTTGTATGCACATTACTGGTTGTTGTGTTTGTATCACTGATTGTTGTATGCACATTACTGGTTGTTGTCTTTGTATCACTGATTGTTGTATGCACATTACTGGTTGTTGTGCTTGTATCACTGATTGTTGTATGCGCATTACTGGTTGTTGTATGCGCATTACTGGTTGGTGTGTTTGTATCATTGATTGTTGTATGATCTGAGTTGAATGATTATGTGTGACAAGTCTGTGGCGAGTGTTGATCTGAGTTGAGTGGTTATGTGTGACAAGTCTGTGGCGAGTGTTGATCTGAGTTGAGTGGTTATGTGTGACAAGTCTGTGGCTAGTCTTGATCTGAGTTGAGAAATTATGTGTGACAAGTCTGTGGCGAGTGTTGATCTGAGTTGAGTGATTATGTGTGATAAGTCTGTGGCGAGTGTTGATCTGAGTTGAGTGATTATGTGTGATAAGTCTGTGGCGAGTGTTGATCTGAGTTGAGTGATTATGTGTGATAAGTCTGTGGCGAGTGTTGATCTGAGTTGAGTGGTTATGTGTGACAAGTCTGTGGCGAGTGTTGATCTGAGTTGAGTGATTATGTGTGATAAGTCTGTGGCGAGTGTTGATCTGAGGTGAGTGGTTATGTGTGACAAGTCTGTGGCGAGTGTTGATCTGAGGTGAATGGTTATGTGTGACAAGTCTGTGGCGAGTGTTGATCTGAGTTAAGTGGTTATGTGTGACAAGTCTGTGGCGAGTGTTGATCTGAGGTGAGTGGTTATGTGTGACAAGTCTGTGGCGAATGTTGATCTGAGGTGAGTGATTATGTGTGACAAGTCTGTGGCGAGTGTTGATCTGAGTTGAGTGATTATGTGTGACAAGTCTGTGGCGAGTGTTGATCTGAGTTGAGTGATTATGTGTGACAAGTCTGTGGCGAGTGTTGATCTGAGGTGAGTGATTATGTGTGACAAGTCTGTGGCTAGTGTGGACGCCAGAGCCACGGCTGGGTGCACACACATTACACTAGGGCACAGCTGACGTCACAGACAGGGCGTAACAACTAGGACAGTATCAATATTCCACTTATTACTGCCGACATGGCATGCTCAATGTGTATCTATTCTATGTCAACAGAGGACAAGCAACACACTGTGGTGTCAACATTCCAGTGATTACTGGCACACCCAACGTGCATCTATTATATTTCAATAGAGGACAAACAACACACTGTGGAGTCAACACATACACACACAGACATCAGGACACTCTAACAGCACAAGCTCACAGGTTTCAGGCGACTCGTCCTCCCCGCCGTCGCAGTCCCGGTCGCCATCACACTGCCGGGTCTTGTCGATACAGCGGACCTTGGAGCTGGGCTGGCACTCGAACTCATGGCTGGCACACCGAGAGCTGGCTGTTGGTCAGTGATAACAGTTGGCCATAGTGATGATGATGATGATTTCACAGCGACCATAATGATGATGTAAACAGATGATAATGATATGTGACGATGAAGATGATAATGATATGTGACGATGAAGATGATAATAGTATGTGACGATGAAGATGATAATAGTATGTGATGATGAAGATGATAATGGTATGTGACGATGAAGATGATAATGATATGTGACGATGAAGATGATAATAGTATGTGACGATGAAGATGATAATAGTATGTGACGATTAAGATGATAATGGTATGTGACGATGAAGATGATAATGATATGTGACGATGAAGATGATAATGGTATGACGATGAAGATGATAATGGTATGTGACGATGAAGATGATGTCGATATCTGATGATGAAGGTGATGTCGATATCTGATGATGAAGGTGATGTCGATATCTGATGATGAAGATGATGACTGTTTATGATGAAGTTAGGGGACGATATATGATGATGAAAAGATGAAGATATACCATGACAGTGATAACAATAACACGGTGGACTAAACTAGCGACGATAGAGTGGAAGTGGAAGGTTCACACAAACAATAACACGGTGGACTAAACTAGCAACGATAGAGTGGAAGTGGAAGGTTCACACAAACAATAACACGGTGGACTAAACTAGCGACGATAGAGTGGAAGTGGAAGGTTCACACAAACAATAACCATCCATCCATCATGTGCCATGCCGATAAGCGTGGACGGTCATGTTTTGCCATCTCACTCGATCACCAGAGTCGTGGATCAGCTCAGTGTTTCTGTCTCGACCATGCCTCGTGGCCAAGTTATCCAGGTATTTACTTCTAGGTCTTCTCCTTGGTCTCTTCCCTTCGATCTTGCCAGTTGTCACCAAGTTCTCCAATTCATTTCTTCTCATAACATGCCCTAAAAATGTCGACTGTCTTCGTCTAATGTCTCTAATCAGTTTACGATCTTCATTTGTTTCTTGAAGGACTTGTTCATTGGTCTTTCTGGCTGTCCATGGTATTCTTTGCATTTTCCTCAGAAACCACATTTCTGCAGCCATCAGTTATTTTTCAGCTTGACTGCTCATTGTCCAATAACCATCAACTCACAATACCAGGCCGGCGTGCTAGCAACGTTGGTAGGGAGCTGCGCCGGTAATGTTATAAGCAGGTTGGGCAGCGGGTTGGACGCCTGGAGTCGTCGCTTGCCAACATTAGGGAAAGACTGGTCACCTATTGCTGCCTGGTATATCTAGTGACGGCGCTATCACATCACAGACTGGTCACCTATTCCTGCCTGGTCTATCTCTATCTAGTGATGGCGCTATCACATCACAGACTGGCCACCTATTCCTGCCTGGTCTATCTCTATCTAGTGATGGCGCTATCACATCACAGACTGCCCACCTATTGCTGACGGTGCTATCACATCACAGACTGGTCACCTATTCTTGCCTGGTCTATCTAGTGACGGCGCTATCACATCACAGACTGCCCACCTATTCCTGCCTGGTCTATCTAGTGACGGCACTATCACATCACAGACTGCCCACCTATTCATGCCTGGTCTATCTAGTGACGGCGCTATCACATCACAGACTGGCCACCTATTGTTGCCTGGTCTATCTAGTGACGGCGCTATCACATCACAGACTGGCCGCTTATTGTTGCCTGGTCTATCTAGTGACAGCGCTATCACATCACAGACTGCCCACCTATTCCTGCCTGGTCTATCTAGTGACGGCGATATCACATCACAGACTGGTCACCTATTGCTGCCTGGTCTATCTCTATCTAGTGACGGCGCTATCACATCACAGACTGGTCACCTATTCCTGCCTGGTCTATCTAGTGACGGCGCTATCACATCACAGACTGGCCACCTATTGCTGCCTGGTCTATCTAGTGATGGCGATATCACATCACAGACTGGTCACCTATTCCTGCCTGGTCTATTTCTATCTAGTGACGGCGCTATCACATCACAGACTGGTCACCTATTGCTGCCTGGTCTATCTCTATCTAGTGACGGCGCTATCACATCACAGACTGGTCACCTATTGCTGCCTGGTCTATCTCTATCTAGTGACGGCGCTATCACATCACAGACTGGTCACCTATTCCTGCCTGGTCTATCTCTATCTAGTGACGGCGCTATCACATCACAGACTGCCCACCTATTCCTGCCTGGTCTATCTCTATCTAGTGACCGCGCTATCACATCACAGACTGGTCACCTAATCCTGCCTGGTCTATCTAGTGACGGCGCTATCACATCACAGACTGCCCACCTATTCCTGCCTGGTCTATCTCTATCTAGTGACGGCGCTATCACATCACAGACTGGTCACCTATTCCTGCCTGGTCTATCTAGTGACGGCGCTATCACATCACAGACGGCCCACCTATTCCTGCCTGGTCTATCTCTATCTAGTGACGGCGCTATCACATCACAGACTGGTCACCTATTCCTGCCTGGTCTATCTCTATCTAGTGACGGCGCTATCACATCACAGACTGCCCACCTATTCCTGCCTGGTCTCTCTAGTGACGGCGCTATCACATCACAGACTTGTCACCTATTCCTGCCTGGTCTCTCTAGTGACGGCGCTATCACATCACAGACTGGCCACCTATTATTGCCTGGTCTATCTAGTGACGGCGATATCACATCACAGACTGGCCACCTATTCCTGCCTGGTCTATCTAGTGACGGCGCTATCACATCACAGACTGCCCACCTATTCCTGTCTGGTCTATCTAGTGACGGCCCTATCACATCAAAGACTGGTCACCTATTCCTGCCTGGTCTCTCTAGTGACGGCGCTATCACATCACAGACTGCCCACCTATTCCTGCCTGGTCTGTCTAGTGACGGCGCTATCACATCACAGACTTGCCACCTATTCCTGCCTGGTCTATCTAGTGACGGCGCTATCACATCACAGACTGGTCACCTATTCCTGCCTGGTCTATCTAGTGATGGCGCTATCACATCACAGACTGGTCACCTATTCCTGCCTGGTCTATCTAGTGACGGCGCTATCACATCACAGACTGGCCACCTATTCCTGCCTGGTCTATCTCTATCTAGTGACGGCGCTATCACATCACAGACTGGCCACCTATTCCTGCCTGGCCTATCTAGTGACGGCGCTATCACATCACAGACTGGCCACCTATTCCTGCCTGGCCTATCTAGTGACGGCGCTTTCACATCACAGACTGGCCACCTATTCCTGCCTGGTCTATCTAGTGACGGCGCTATCACATCACAGACTGGCCACCTATTCCTGCCTGGTCTATCTCTATCTAGTGACGGCGCTATCACATCACAAACTGGTCACCTATTCCTGCCTGGTCTATCTAGAGACGGCGATATCACATCACAGACTGGCCACCTATTCCTGCCTGGTCTATCTAGAGACGGAGATATCACATCACAGACTGGCCACATATTCCTGCCTGGTCTATCTAGTGACGGCGCTATCACACCACAGACTGCCCACCTATTCCTGTCTGGTCTATCTAGTGACGGCGCCATCACATCAAAGACTGGTCACCTATTCCTGCCTGGTCTCTCTAGTGACGGCGCTATCACATCACAGACTGCCCACCTATTCCTGCCTGGTCTGTCTAGTGACGGCGCTATCACATCACAGACTGGCCACCTATTCCTGCCTAGTCTATCTAGTGATGGCGCTATCACATCACAGACTGGTCACCTAATGCTGCCTGGTCTATCTAGTGACGGCGCTATCACATCACAGACTGGTCACCTATTCCTGCCTGGTCTATCTAGTGACGGCGCTATCACATCACAGACTGGCCACCTATTCCTGCCTGGTCTATCTAGTGACGGCGCTATCACATCACAGACTGCCCACCTATTCCTGTCTGGTCTATCTAGTGACGGCGCCATCACATCAAAGACTGGTCACCTATTCCTGCCTGGTCTCTCTAGTGACGGCGCTATCACATCACAGACTGCCCACCTATTCCTGCCTGGTCTGTCTAGTGACGGCGCTATCACATCACAGACTGGCCACCTATTCCTGCCTGGTCTATCTAGTGACGGCGCTATCACATCACAGACTGGTCACCTAATGCTGCCTGGTCTATCTAGTGACGGCGCTATCACATCACAGACTGGTCACCTATTCCTGCCTGGTCTATCTAGTGACGGCGCTATCACATCACAGACTGGCCACCTATTCCTGCCTGGTCTATCTAGTGACGGCGCTATCACATCACAGACTGCCCACCTATTCCTGCCTGGTCTATCTCTATCTAGTGACCGCGCTATCACATCACAGACTGGTCACCTATTCCTGCCTGGTCTATCTCTATCTAGTGACGGCGCTGTCACATCACAGACTGGTCACCTATTCCTGCCTGGTCTATCTAGTGACGGCGATATCACATCACAGACTGGTCACCTATTCCTGCCTGGTCTATCTCTATCTAGTGACGGCGCTGTCACATCACAGACTGGTCACCTATTCCTGCCTGGTCTATCTAGTGACGGCGATATCACATCACAGACTGCCCACCTATTCCTGCCTGGCCTATCTCTATCTAGTGACGGCGCTATCACATCACAGACTTGTCACCTATTCCTGCTGGTCTATCTAGTGACGGCGCTATCACATCACAGACTGGTCACCTATTCCTGCCTGGTCTATCTAGTGACGGCGATATCACATCACAGACTGGTCACCTAATCCTGCCTGGTCTATCTAGTGACGGCGCTATCACATCACAGACTGGTCACCTATTCCTGCCTGGTCTATCTAGTGACGGCGATATCACATCACAGACTGGTCACCTATTCCTGCCTGGTCTATCTAGTGACGGCGATATCACATCACAGACTGCCCACCTATTCCTGCCTGGTCTATCTCTATCTAGTGACGGCGCTATCACATCACAGACTGGTCACCTATTGCTGCCTGGTCTATCTCTATCTAGTGACGGCGCTATCACATCACAGACTGGTCACCTATTCCTGCCTGGTCTATCTAGTGACGGCGCTATCACATCATAGAGCCAAGGGAGGAACGCGCTTGGGGACAATATGATTATTGTTATCTGATGACGTCAGAGTCTGCCACACAGCCCGCCATGTCCGTGACACACGGCAACTAGCTCCTGGTCAGCTGCTCACCAACGCCTGGTCAGCCGCTCACCAACGCCTGGTCAGCTGCTCACCAACGCCTGGTCAGCTGCTCACCAACTCCTGGTCAGCCGCTCACCAACTCCTGGTCAGCCGCTCACCAACTCCTGGTCAGCCGCTCACCAACTCCTGGTCAGCCGCTCACCAACTCCTGGTCAGCCGCTCACCAACTCCTGGTCAGTCGCTCACCAACTCCTGGTCAGCCGCTCACCAACTCCTGGTCAGCCGCTCACCAACTCCTGGTCAGCCGCTCACCAACTCCTGGTCAGCCGCTCACCAACTCCTGGTCAGCCGCTCACCAACTCCTGGTCAGCCGCTCACCAACTCCTGGTCAGCCGCTCACCAACTCCTGGTCAGCCGCTCACCAACGCCTGGTCAGTTGCTCACCAACTCCTGGTCAGTCACTCACCAACTCCTGGTCAGCCGTTCACCAACGCCTGGTCAGCCGCTCACCAACGCCTGGTCAGTCACTCACCAACTCCTGGTCAGTCACTCACCAACGCCTGGTCAGCCGCTCACCAACGCCTGGTCAGTCACTCACCAACTCCTGGTCAGTCACTCACCAACTCCTCTACTCGTGTGATGCGCGTTTGAGCTACCATAATCCTGGGAAATCACTTCCGGATGACGTCAGTTCTTGAGTGTGCCTTCAATGCTCAGAAATATGGAGGATTTGTCTTGGGTTTTAGGGCTCTCTCTCTCTCTCTCTCTCTCTCTCTCTCTCTCTCTCTCTCTCTCTCTCTGGGGGGGGGGGGGGGGTAGCGGCAAGCGTAGAGATTATCTACAATTTAGATAAAGCGAAAATGAAGTGAAAACTAACAACTGTAACCAGGCTCATAAATTAGCATAAACTTAAAAGGGTCAAACTATAGGGATTCTGGGGTCTACTAAAAGAAACTACCAACACATAAAGCAATACTGGTTGGATCCACAGGTAAAAACATTGGCTGGGCCCACAGGTAGCAACATTGGCTGGACCCACAGGTAGCAACATTGGCTGTACCCACAGGTAGCAACATTGGTTGTACCCACAAGCACAGAGAGACATGACACAGGAGATCAATGTGACAACACACACCAACAGCAACAGTATGGACGACAGAAGCGGATGGTCAACTCACCACAGGTCTGCTCGTCATCGCCCAGGGGACAGTCCAGGTCGCCGTCACACACCCAGCTGCCGGGGATGCACATCTGGCTGGAGGTGTTGGCACTGCCGCTGCTGCTGGCACTGCTGCTGATGTTGGCACTACTGGAACACTTGTAGTCATCCAGGCTGCTGCATGAACTGGAGGAGGCCAGCGCTCCACCTGCTGAGACAGAAGCAAACATGCTCCAGTAACACAGCAGAATCATAGGATATCATCTACACAGAATACATATGCAGTCATCAATCTTCTACAAACACACACAACCATACAAAAAACTCCCCCCCCCCTCTCTCTCTCTCTCTCTCTCTCTCTCTCTCTCTCTCTCTCTCTCTCTCTCTCTCTCTCTCTCTCTCTGGTTCGCCTGGTTCTGTGTAAGTGCGTGGAGGTATGTGTGGGTGGGGGAGGTTTGGTGGGCGGGGAATGTGTTGGTGGCTGCGGGATATGTGGGTGGATGGAGGATGTCTCTCACAACATTGCAATATGCGCTGTTTATGTTTACAACTTTCATTTGATGTTTTTTTTTGGTGTATTCTCATGTGAATGTATCATGCATAATATGCATTGTATATGCTTACAAAATCCATTTGACAATGTATTTTCCCCTATGTTAATGTAACATGCACATTTGATGAATGAAAGATGAGTGATTGAAAGGGCCGAATGTAAGACGGGCCTGCGTGCCCAGTTTGTTACCCTTTTAAAATAAAGTTTGTTTGTTCGTTCGTTCGTTCGTTCTCTCTCTCTCTCTCTCTCTCTCTCTCTCTCTCTCTCTCTCTCTCTCTTTGTGGGTGGATTCGTGGTGTGTGTGGGTGGGTTCAGGATGTGTGGGTTGGCGGGTTGGGATTGTGTGGGTGGGTGCGGGATGTATGGGTTGGCGGGGAGATGTGTGAGTAGGTGGGGATGTGTGTTTGGCTAGGCGGTTGTGGGTGAGTGGGTGGAGGAGGATATGTGGGTGGATGATTGTTGATGGGTTATGGGTGAGTAGAGGATATATGTGTGGCTGGGGAGATGTGGGTGTGGGGGATATGTGGTGGGTGGGAGATGTGTGCAGGTGAAGGTGGTTGTGGGTGTAGGGATGTGTGTGTGAGTGAGGAATGTGTGTGGGTGTGGGATGTTTGGGTGGATGGGTGGAGAGTGTGTGTAGGTGGGTGTGTGGGTGAGGGATGTGTGGGTGAGGGATGTGTGGGTGAATGTGTGTAGGGGTGTGAGGGATGTGTGTGGGTTGGGGGATGGGTGCGTGATGGGTGTGGGTGATGGATTTGGGGATGTGTGTGTGGGTGGGGGATATGTCTGGGTGGGTGGGAGTTTATGTGTCTAGATGGAGGGTGTATGTGTGGGTAGTGAGAGTGATTGTAGGTGGGGGATGTGTGGGTGGGCAGGAGATGTGTTGGGAGATGTAATTGTGTGGTGTGGGTGAAGTATGTGTCTAGAGGATGTGTGTGGGTGTGGTGTTGTGTGGGAGGGGAGATGGGTGTGGATAAAGGATGTGGGTGGGTGGGTGGGGTGTGGTTGGGTGTGGGTGTGCGGGTGGATGAAGGATGTGTGTGAGGGTGGGGGACGTGTGTTTAGATGGGTGGTTGGGGTGTGTGAGTGTGGGTGGGTAGATGGGAGATGTATGTGTTGAGTGGGTGAGGAATGTGTGGGTGTTAGTGGTTGCGGGATAATTACGTGTGTGGAGGGATGTGTGAGGGGATGAATGTATGGGTGGGGGATATGTGTGTGTGGGTTGTGTTTGTGTGGATGGGAGGTATGTGCTTGTGAATGGAGGCTGTGTGTATGGGTGGAGAGATGTGTGTGTGGGTGGGGATGTGTGTATATGGGTAGGGGAATGTGGTTAAGGGATGTGTGGCTGGTGGATGGGTGGGTGGAGGATGTGTGGTTGGGCAGAGGATGTGTGGGTGGGTGATTGTATATGGGTAAGGTTGTGTGATTAAGGAATGTGTGGTTGGGGGATGGGTAGGTGTAGGATGTGTGGGTGGGTAGAGGATATGTGGGTGGGTGAGTGTGTGTAGGTTAGGAGATGATGGGGGATGTTTGAATGGGTGGGCTCGGGATCTGAGTGGGCTGGGGGAGATGGGAGATTATGTGGGTGGATGCGAAATTTGTGTGTAGGTAGGTGTGGGATATGTGAGTTGGCAGGGAGATTGTGTGTGCGGGGAGATGTGTGTGCGCATGGGGGATGTGTTGTTGAGGGATGTGTATTTGGCCGGGTGGTTGGAGGTGTGTGGGTGGAGGAGGATATGTGGGTGGGTGATTGTTGGAGTTTAATGGGACGGGTGGAGGATATGTGAGTGGGTATGGAGATGTGTGTAGGTGGGTGGTTGTGTGTGAATGGGGGATGTGTGGGTTGGGGAATGTATGTGTGCTTGGGGTGTGGATTGATGGGATGTGTGGTGGGTGGCAGGTGGGTGTGTGTGGGTGGCAGGTGGGTGTGTGTGGGTGGGGATATGTGTAGGTGTGGGGATGTGGTGGATGGGTGGGGGATGTATGTGTGTCTGGGTTGTGTGTGTAGTTGGGTGGGGTATGTGGGGTGAATGGGGGATGTGTGAGTGGGTGGGGATGTGTCTCATAACATGGTAATATGCATTGTTTATGTTTACAAAATTCATTTGACAATGTTTTTTCCTATGCACTACTGATGAACGAAAGATGAGTGATTGAAAGGGCCGAATGTAAGACGGGCCTGCGTGCCCAATTTGTTACCCTTTGAAAATAAAGTCCGTTCGTTCGTTCATTCTTTCGTTCGTTTATTCGTTCTCTCTCTCTCTCTCTCTCTCTCTCTCTCTCTCTCTCACCTACCTCTCCGTGAACCCATTAATTCGTATGCCACCTCTCTCTCTCTCTCTCTCTCTCTCTCTCTCTCTCTCTCTCTTAAAAGCTTCCTGGCCCAGACGATGCTCTGCACCACTGGCTGGAGGCCTGTCTAAGTGTATTTGATAAGCATGTTCCATTTAAGGAAGTTCTAGTTAAACATTACATTAAGCCCCCGTGGATCACACAGGAGGTAGTTGAACTTATGAGAGACCGGGACAGGGCACATAAAAATAGAGATATAACTATGTACCGTTGTCTTAGAAACAAAGTTCAATATGTTATTCAAAAGGAAAAGAAAAACTATTTTAAGAACTTAATAATAGATAAAATTCTGTGAGAACAAATGCTATGGAGACATTCCCTCCAACATGCAGCTAATGACGACCACTGAAGTATTTACTCATCTCAGTAACTGTCAGGATCCCAATATCCTGCATGACAGGAGTTAGTGTAGGACAGCTCACGACAGGCGATCAGGACAGGCAGCCTGGTGTCACCGAGTACAGGTCAACTATTAACCAGTTGGAGCCCTGTGGTCGTCGTGCCACGGTACCCCGCACGGGTCGCACGAACTGTGAGAAGTGAAGGACTGGCCGAACATACCTGTGTCAGGCAGACGGGTTTAAGACTTCGAGACGGACGGACGGACGGACGGACAGAGAGGGTTATGCTTGTGTTTCATGATCGTTGTGAGATGGCTGTAATGAGGGATAGCGTGACAGACTGGTAGATTGAGATGTGCTTGAGCTGAGGCAGTGAGAGAGTTATTTTGTATTATTCTATTATAAGATGTATGATGCATGTATATACTGCTGTGATAATGTACGAGTTGCGCATAGTTATGAGCGCAACTTCCACGAATGTACCCAATGTAAATAGGTTACGTGAATAAAAGGATTTACTTCACGTTGCCGCGTGTAAGAGTGTAATCATTGAATGTTTATGATTGTTTCGCCCCTGTTCTGGAGAGCGAGCCAAATGTTAACCTAAAAAGACCATGACAGTAACCTAAAACACAATAACTCATCAGGACTAGATGGAATCAGTAATCGGATCCTTCGCTATGTTGCACCGGCGATCTGCGAGTCACTAACTTTCATATATAATCAATGTCTCACCAAAGGTCACTTCCCATCAGCCTTTGAAACCGCTAAAGTGTATCCTCATTTAACAGCTGGTTCATTAGATGATCGTCTCATGAGTAATTATAGGCCAATCTCCTTATTATCCTCACTATCCAAACCGCTAGAAAAGCACATCCACAAAACAACACTAGAGCACTTAGTTCGCCACAAACTAATAGTTGACAGTCAGTCAGGATTTCAGCCAAAATATTCTTGTCATACGGCCCTAACAAACATGAGAGAAAGCTGGCATCAAAATATTAACAACAATACTCTATGTGGACCGGTGTTTATAGACATTAGAACAGCATTCGATATGATAGATCATACTATTCTAATTAAAAAACTAGAAACAATGAAAGAAAGCTTTAATATAGTGGCATTAATAAAATCATTTTATTAGACAGAAAACAAGTAGTATCACACAATAAATCTTTATCTCAAGCCATTACCATTAATATTGGAGTACCTCAGGGGTCTATACTTGGCCCTCTGTTAATTGCCATTTATATAAAGATCTTGCCTTATATCTGTCGTCGTCCTGCGATCTATTTGCAGACGACTGCACAGTATATACAAACGCTACTGATCGTAATGTGCTAGAATTATCCTTGCAACAGGAAATAAAAAGTGTAGTTAACTGGAGTCATGCAAACCGCATGCAAATTAACATTACTAAAACAAAGTCTATGTTAATAGGAACCAGGCAAAGACTTCACACTCTAAACTCGCAGAGAGCTCTTCAACTGCACAATAGTAGCACGCCTATAGAAAGTGTAACCGAGCACAAGGCACTGGGTCTTATCATAGATCAAAATCTATCCTGTAATTCCCATGTTCATGCTCTAGTTAAACAAATGGCTTAAAAAGTATACCAACTTGCCAAAATTAAAAATTTCCTCGACGAAAACGCAAGAAAGATATTCTATACTTCCCACATACAAACACATATTGATTATTGCTCCACAATCTGTGATGGATGCTCCAAATCAATAACAAAACGCCTTTATTCACTCCAGAAAAAGACAGTGCGTTTAATCGATGGTGATAAGTTTACAGACAATTCTAACCTACACGAACGTCTTCAGTTACTGCCACTCCACAAACGCCTACTTTTTAAAAAGGCTAAACTAATTCACAAAATCCTATTTCAAAATGCTCCAAACTACCTTTGGCCATTGTTTAAATATAACGCAAGACATAGCGAACGACTTAATATACTTCATGTCCCTAAATCTAGGATAGACATAAAACAAGCTTTGCATACTCTGCAACTCAGTGTGGAACAATCTTCCACAAGAAATCAAAGACACCATCAATCATTACACATACAGTCGCAACCTGTTTGAACACTACCTCAGTACAGACTACATGCCCCCCCCCCCTCCCCTCCTGAAAATAATAATGGTAAATTATCTCAAACAACAACTAGTTAATAAACATTCCCATATGTATGGCACGTTACACCTTCCTTAGGTATTTATCATGCCCATGGTAAACATTGCCTCGGTGAGTCATGTATTATTGATTATTTTTCATGCGTATTAATGCTTATTGTTCTATTGTTGTCTAAGATTGGCTTCATAAGTGATGTTGAATGAAATAATGTATGAGAGGAATCATAGAGGAAGAGCAGAATGTCAGACAGTGCCTGCGTGCCCAATTCTTAACCCTTTGAAAATAAAGATTGTTTGTTTGTTTGTTCGTTCTCTCTCTCTCTCTCTCTCTCTCTCTCTCTCTCTCTCTCTCTCTCTCTCTCTCTCTCTCTCTCTCTCTCTCTCTCTCACCCGCCTACCTCTCGTTGAACCCATTAATTTGCATGTCTCTCTCTCTCTCTCTCTCTCTCTCTCTCTCTCTCTCTCTCCTGCCTACCTCTCCGTGAACCCATTAATTCACATATCACGTCTTTCTCTAACTCCATGGAACTCTGGCCCTCAACGAACGCCCGCCCAGCCCCCCAAATGTACCTACTTGAGTCGCATCTATATCCTGCCCACATTATTCATCTCTATCTACAATTGTCTTCGCTGTGGTTGATTGAGTCTTCCTCTATTTCTACTGCCCCTGGCTTCAAGTGGGCCAAACTTTCTAGTTAAACTAAAGTGACAGAGAAGCCAAGGGCAATTCTGGCCACATAACTAACCGACCAATCGGAGGCAACCTGTATCTCCTATAGCACGCCACCTATTAGAATATGGGATCGCGGCAGACAGATAGCCTTCAGCACGCACCATACTGAACCAAAGAGTGCACCACACTGAACCAAAGCGTGCACCACACTGAACCACAGCGTGCACCACACTGAACCACAGCGTGCACCGCACTGAACCACAGCGTGCACCGCACTGAACCACACTGAACCACAGCGTGAACCGCACTGAACCACACTGAACCAAAGAGTGCACCACACTGAACCACGGCGTGCACCACACTGAACCACGGCGTGCAAAACACTGAACCACAGCGTGCACCACACTGAACCACAGCGTGCACCACACTGAACCACACTGAACCACAGCGTGCATCACACTGAACCACGGCGTGCACCACACTGAACCACAGCGTGCACCGCACTGAACCACACTGAACCAAAGAGTGCACCGCACTGAACCACACTGAACCACGGCGTGCACCACACTGAACCACGGCGTGCACCACACTGAACCACGGCGTGCACCACACTGAACCAAAGAGTGCACCACACTGAACCACAGCGTGCACCACACTGAACCACAGCGTGCACCACACTGAACCAAAGAGTGCACCACACTGAACCAAAGCGTGCACCACACTGAACCACGGCGTGCACCACACTGAACCACAGCGTGCTCCACACTGAACCACGGCGTGCACCACACTGAACCACACTGAACCACACTAAACCACGGCGTGCACCACACTGAACCACGGCGTGCACCACACTGAACCACATCGTGCACCCACTGAACCACAGCGTGCACCACACTGAACCACGGCGTGCACCACACTGAACCACGGCGTGCACCACACTAAACCACACTGAACCACGGCGTGAACCACACTGAACCACACTGAACCACGGCGTGCACCACACTGAACCACACTGAACCACAGCGTGCACCACACTGAACCACGGCGTGCACCACACTGAACCACATTGAACCACGGCGTGCACCACACTGAACCACACTGAACCACGGCGTGCACCACACTGAACCACACTGAACCACGGCGTGCACCACACTGAACCACAGCGTGCACCACACTGAACCACGGCGTGCACCACACTGAACCACGGCGTGCACCACACTGAACCACGGCGTGCACCACACTGAACCACACTGAACCACGGCGTGCACCACACTGAACCACACTGAACCACGGCGTGCACCACACTGAACCACAGAGTGCACCACACTGAACCACACTGAACCACGGCGTGCACCACACTGAACCACACTGAACCACACAACCACAGCGTGCACCACACTGAACCACACTGAACCACGGCGTGCACCACACTGAACCACACTGAACCACACTGAACCACAGCGTGCACCACACTGAACCACGGCGTGCACCACACTGAACCACACTGAACCACGGCGTGCACCACACTGAACCACGGCGTGCACCACACTGAACCACACTGAACCACAGCGTGCACCACACTGAACCACACTGAACCACAGCGTGCACCACACTGAACCACACTGAACCACGGCGTGCACCACACTGAACCACAGCGTGCTCCACACTGAACCACACTGAACCACTGCGTGCACCACACTGAACCACGGCGTGCACCACACTGAACCACAGCGTGCACCACACTGAACCACAGCGTGCACCACACTGAACCACACTGAACCACGGCGTGCACCACACTGAACCAAAGAGTGCACCACACTGAACCAAAGAGTGCACCACACTGAACCACGGCGTGCACCACACTGAACCACGGCGTGCACCACACTGAACCACAGCGTGCACCACACTGAACCACGGCGTGCACCACACTGAACCAAAGAGTGCACCACACTGAACCAAAGAGTGCACCACACTGAACCAAAGAGTGCACCACACTGAACCACGGCGTGCACCACACTGAACCACGGCGTGCACCACACTGAACCACACTGAACCACGGCGTGCACCACACTGAACCACGGCGTGCACCACACTGAACCAAAGAGTGCACCATACTGAACCACACTGAACCAAAGAGTGCACCACACTGAACCACGGCGTGCACCACACTGAACCACACTGAACCAAAGAGTGCAACACACTGAACCACGGCGTGCACCACACTGAACCAAAGAGTGCACCACACTGAACCACGGCGTGCACCACACTGAACCACAGCGTGCACCACACTGAACCAAAGAGTGCACCACACTGAACCACGGCGTGCACCACACTGAACCACGGCGTGCACCACACTAAACCAAAGAGTGCACCACACTGAACCACGGCGTGCACCACACTGAACCACGGCGTGCACCACACTGAACCAAAGAGTGCACCACACTGAACCACGGCGTGCACCACACTGAACCAAAGAGTGCACCACACTGAACCAAAGAGTGCACCACACTGAACCACGGCGTGCACCACACTGAACCACGGCGTGCACCACACTGAACCAAAGAGTGCACCACACTGAACCAAAGAGTGCACCACACTGAACCACGGCGTGCACCACACTGAACCAAAGAGTGCACCACACTGAACCACAGCGTGCACCACACTGAACCATGGCGTGCACCACACTGAACCAAAGAGTGCACCACACTGAACCACGGCGTGCACCACACTGAACCACAGCATACACCACACTGAACCACAGCATACACCACACTGAACCACAGCGTACACCACACTGAACCACAGCGTACACCACACTGAACCACAGCGTACACCACACTGAACCACAGCGTGCTCCACACTGAACCAAAGCTTCTCAGATTCACAAGCACCTGCTATACGCGCGGCTAAACCGCAGTTATGTGGACCGTGCGGGCCAATGACGAAGTTAGAAATCAGACAACATGTTTACACGACCAATGAGGAAGTTAGACATCAGACCACATGCTTACACGACCAGTGAGGAAGTTAAGACATCAGACCACATGTTTACACGACCAATGAGGAAGTTAGACATCAGACCACATGCTTACACGACCAATGAGGAAGTTAAGACATCAGACCACATGCTTACATGACCAATGAGGAAGTTAGACATCAGACAACATGCTTACATGACCAATGAGGAAGTTAAGACATCAGACCACACGCTTACACGACCAATGAGGAAGTTAGACATCAGACCACATGCTTACACGACCAATGAGGAAGTTAGACATCAGACCACATGCTTACACGACCAATGGGGAAGTTAGACATCAGAAAACATGTTGACACGACCAATGAGGAAGTTAGACTTCAGACCACATATTTACACGACCAATGAGGAAGTTAGACATCAGACCACATGCTTACACGACCAATGGGGAAGTTATACATCAGACCACATGCTTACACGACCAATGAGGAAGTTAAGACATCAGACCACATGTTTACACGACCAATGAGGAAGTTAGACATCAGACCACATGCTTACACGACCAATGGGGAAGTTAGACATCAGACCACATGCTTACACGACCAATGAGGAAGTTAAGATATCAGACCACATGCTTACACGACCAATGAGGAAGTTAGACATCAGACCACATGCTTACACGACCAATGGGGAAGTTAGACATCAGACCACATGCTTACACGACCAATGGGGAAGTTAGACATCAGACCACATGTTGACACGACCAATGGGGAAGTTAGACATCAGACCACATGCTTACACGACCAATGAGGAAGTTAGACATCAGACAACATGTTGACACGACCAATGGGGAAGTTAGACATCAGACCACATGCTTACACGACCAATGAGGAAGTTAGACATCAGACCACATGTTGACACGACCAATGGGGAAGTTAGACATCAGACCACATGCTTACACGACCAATGGGGAAGTTAGACATCAGACCACATGTTTATACGACCAATGAGGAAGTTAGACATCAGACCACATGATTACACGACCAATGAGGAAGTTAGACATCAGACAACATGTTGACACGACCAATGAGGAAGTTAGACATCAGACCACATGTTGACACGACCAATGAGGAAGTTAGACATCAGACAACATGTTTACATGACCAATGAGGAAGTTAAGACATCAGACCACATGCTTACACGACCAATGAGGAAGTTAGACATCAGACAACATGCTTACATGACCAATGAGGAAGTTAAGACATCAGACCACATGCTTACACGACCAATGAGGAAGTTAGACATCAGACCACATACTTACACGACCAATGAGGAAGTTAGACATCAGACCACATGCTTACACGACCAATGGGGAAGTTAGACATCAGAAAACATGTTGACACGACCAATGAGGAAGTTAGACTTCAGACCACATGTTTACACGACCAATGAGGAAGTTAGACATCAGACCACATGCTTACACGACCAATGGGGAAGTTAGACATCAGACTACATGCTTACACGACCAATGAGGAAGTTAAGACATCAGACCACATGTTTACACGACCAATGAGGAAGTTAGACATCAGACCACATGCTTACACGACCAATGGGGAAGTTAGACATCAGACCACATGCTTACACGACCAATGAGGAAGTTAAGATATCAGACCACATGCTTACACGACCAATGAGGAAGTTAGACATCAGACCACATGTTTACACGACCAATGGGGAAGTTAGACATCAGACCACATGTTTACACGACCAATGAGGAAGTTAGACATCAGACCACATGCTTACACGACCAATGGGGAAGTTAGACATCAGACCACATGCTTACACGACCAATGGGGAAGTTAGACATCAGACCACATGTTGACACGACCAATGGGGAAGTTAGACATCAGACCACATGCTTACACGACCAATGAGGAAGTTAGACATCAGACAACATGTTGACACGACCAATGGGGAAGTTAGACATCAGACCACATGCTTACACGACCAATGAGGAAGTTAGACATCAGACCACATGTTGACACGACCAATGGGGAAGTTAGACATCAGACCACATGCTTACACGACCAATGAGGAAGTTAGACATCAGACCACATATTTACACGACCAATGAGGAAGTTAGACATCAGACCACATGCTTACACGACCAATGAGGAAGTTAGACATCAGACCACATGCTTACACGACCAATGAGGAAGTTAGACATCAGACCATATGTTGACACGACCAATGGGGAAGTTAGACATCAGACCACATGCTTACACGACCAATGGGGAAGTTAGACATCAGACCACATGTTTATACGACCAATGAGGAAGTTAGACATCAGACCACATGATTACACGACCAATGAGGAAGTTAGACATCAGACAACATGTTGACACGACCAATGAGGAAGTTAGACATCAGACCACATGTTGACACGACCAATGAGGAAGTTAGACATCAGACAACATGTTTACATGACCAATGAGGAAGTTAATACATCAGAACACATGTTGACACGACCAATGAGGAAGTTAGACATCAGACCACATGTTGACACGACCAATGAGGAAGTTAGACATCAGACCACATGCTTACACGACCAATGGGGAAGTTAGACATCAGACCACATGCTTACACGACCAATGAGGAAATTAAGACATCAGACCACATGTTTACACGACCAATGAGGAAGTTAGACATCAGACCACATGCTTACACGACCAATGGGGAAGTTAGACATCAGACCACATGCTTACACGACCAATGACGAAGTTAAGATATCAGACCACATGCTTACACGACCAATGAGGAAGTTAGACATCAGACCACATGTTTACACGACCAATGGGGAAGTTAGACATCAGACCACATGTTTACACGACCAATGAGGAAGTTAGACATCAGACCACATGCTTACACGACCAATGGGGAAGTTAGACATCAGACCACATGCTTACACGACCAATGGGGAAGTTAGACATCAGACCACATGTTGACACGACCAATGGGGAAGTTAGACATCAGACCACATGTTGACACGACCAATGAGGAAGTTAGACATCAGACAACATGTTGACACGACCAATGGGGAAGTTAGACATCAGACCACATGCTTACACGACCAATGAGGAAGTTAGACATCAGACCACATGTTGACACGACCAATGGGGAAGTTAGACATCAGACCACATGCTTACACGACCAATGAGGAAGTTAGACATCAGACCACATGTTTATACGACCAATGAGGAAGTTAGACATCAGACCACATGCTTACACGACCAATGAGGAAGTTAGACATCAGACCACATGCTTACACGACCAATGAGGAAGTTAGACATCAGACCATATGTTGACACGACCAATGGGGAAGTTAGACATCAGACCACATGCTTACACGACCAATGGGGAAGTTAGACATCAGACCACATGTTTATACGACCAATGAGGAAGTTAGACATCAGACCACATGATTACACGACCAATGAGGAAGTTAGACATCAGACAACATGTTGACACGACCAATGAGGAAGTTAGACATCAGACCACATGTTGACACGACCAATGAGGAAGTTAGACATCAGACAACATGTTTACATGACCAATGAGGAAGTTAAGACATCAGAACACATGTTGACACGACCAATGAGGAAGTTAGACATCAGACCACATGTTGACACGACCAATGAGGAAGTTAGACATCAGACCACATGTTGACACGACCAATGAGGAAGTTAGACATCAGACCACATGTTGACACGACCAATGAGGAAGTTAGACATCAGACCACATGTTGACACGACCAATGGGGAAGTTAGACATCAGACCACATGTTGACACGACCAATGGGGAAGTTAGACATCAGACCACATGTTGACACGACCAATGAGGAAGTTAGACATCAGACCACATGTTGACACGACCAATAGGGAAGTTAGACATCAGACAACATGTTTACACGACCAATGAGGAAGTTAGACATCAGACCACATGTTGACACGACCAATGGGGAAGTTAGACATCAGACCACATGTTGACACGACCAATGAGGAAGTTAGACATCAGACCACATGTTGACACGACCAATGGGGAAGTTAAGACATCAGACCACATGTTGACACGACCAATGAGGAAGTTAGACATCAGACCACATGTTGACACGACCAATGGGGAAGTTAACATCAGACCACATGTTGACACGACCAATGAGGAAGTTAGACATCAGACCACATGTTGACACGACCAATGGGGAAGTTAGACATCAGACCATATGTTCATAATGTGAACCGCCTGTTAGTCGTGGCAAGTTAAGACATCAGACCACATGTTCACAATGTGAACCGCCTGTTAGTCGTGGCAAGTTAAGACATCAGACCACATGTTCACAATGTGAACCGCCTGTTAGTCGTGGCAAGTTAAGACATCAGACCACATGTTCACAATGTGAACCGCCTTTTAGTGGTGGCAAGTTAAGACATCAGACCACATGTTCACAATGTGAACCGCCTGTTAGTGGTGGCAAGTTAAGACATCAGACCACATGTTCACAATGTGAACCGCCTGTTAGTCGTGGCAAGTTAAGACATCAGACCACATGTTCACAATGTGAACCGCCTGTTAGTGGTGGCAAGTTAAGACATCAGACCACATGTTCACAATGTGAACCGCCTGTTAGTGGTGGCAAGTTAAGACATCAGACCACATGTTCACAATGTGAACCGCCTGTTAGTCGTGGCAAGTTAAGACATCAGACCACATGTTCACAATGTGAACCGCCTGTTAGTCGTGGCAAGTTAAGACATCAGACCACATGTTCACAATGTGAACCGCCTGTTAGTCGTGGCAAGTTAAGACATCAGACCACATGTTCACAATGTGAACCGCCTGTTAGTCGTGGCAAGTTAAGACATCAGACCACATGTTCACAATGTGAACCGCCTGTTAGTCGTGGCAAGTTAAGACATCAGACCACATGTTCACAATGTGAACCGCCTGTTAGTGGTGGCAAGTTAAGACATCAGACCACATGTTCACAATGTGAACCGCCTTTTAGTGGTGGCAAGTTAAGACATCAGACCACATGTTCACAATGTGAACCGCCTGTTAGTCGTCGCAAGTTAAGACATCAGACCACATGTTCACAATGTGAACCGCCTTTTAGTGGTGGCAAGCCTATAGTTAGCCCCAGTCAGACACCCAGGACAGACCGCGGTGTTGCCAGACTGGAGCCTCCGGGCTCAAGCAACCAATCGCCAGCCGACTAACCAGTGTGAACTCACCCATTGATACAACTGCCATTTCTCGCCCAAAACCGAATCCTGTTATGTTCTCTCTTAAATTGGATTCTCAAACTCCGGTATTCTTCTGTCTACACGAACACAATCAATATCTCCGCCCACATCAATCTTGGTGTAGGATTGCGTCTCCCCGCCCTTGGTGGCCGTGTATTTCATAAAAACCTAGAATAAAGTCGATTTATGTCCCAAGTATCTGTGTGAACATCTCCTCTATCTGTCCGTGCCTATCTTAAAGAGAGGAAGATGCAGAGGGGGGGGGGTGTAAAGCAAGGGAGGAGGAGAGAGGGAGAAAGGGGAACAGAGGGAGAGAGAAAGAGCGAGAGAGAAAGGACGAGAGAAATAGAGGCGAAGGGAGAGAGAGAGAGAGAGAGAGAGAGAGAGAGAGAGAGAGAGAGAGAGAGAGAGAGAGAGAGAGAGAGAGAAAAGTGAAAACAATAATCACCTCTGCTAATAATTTCTCTCTTTTTGGATTACCTTCCCCCTTAATGATAGAAATAATAATAATAACAAAACCCTAGTATAACAGCCAGTCCCCTTTTGGTAGGCCAGTATATTCCACATGGCTAATAACAAGTGTCACACCATTAGCTAATATTACTGTGTCGTGTAGTTTTGATGTTCACATTTTGCCCATGCCTTTCCTTTATAATGCATATTTTTTATATTGTTGCTGTTCTCTGTTAGCCTTGAATGATGTGTGAATGAAATAATGTATGAAAGAGAGTGATAGAAGGGCAGAATGTTAAACGGGTCTGCGTGCCCAATTCTTAACCCATTGAAAATAAAGTTTGTTCGTTCGTTCGTTCCCCCCCCCCTCTCTCTCTCTCCCTCTCTCCCTCTCTTACCCTCTCTCTCTCTGTCCCCCTCTCTCCCTCTCTTACCCTCTCTCTCTCTGTCCCCCTCTCTCTCTCTGTCCCCCTCTCTCCCTCTCTTACCCTCTCTCTCTCTCTCCCTCTCTTACCCTCTCTCTCTCTCTCTTACCCTCTCTCTCCCTTTCTCCCTCTCTTACCCTCTCTCTCTCTGTCTCTGTCCCCCTCTCTTACCCTCTCTCTCTGTCCCCCTCTCTTACCCCCCCCCCCCCCTCTCTCTCTCTCTCTCTCTCTGTCTCTCTCTCTCTCTGTCCCCCTCTCTCTCTCTCCCTCTCTCTCTCTCTCTGTCCCCCTCTCTCTCTGTCCCCTCTCTCTCCCTCTCTCTCTCTCTCTCTCTCTCTCTCTCTCTCTCCCTCTCTCTCTCTCTGTCCCCCTCTCTTCCCTCCCTGTCTAGTCAGCGCACTCTGGCTGGTACATCATTACATGTACAGCACATCTGACAACACCATACAGACATGGTTACCTGGGACGGGGGTGGTGAGAGCTCGGTACGGGGGAGTACAGGAAACAACTGCCACAACCAGCCAGCTCTCAACTAATTAACGCCGGTCTACAATCAGCGACCAGTGGATTCCCGCCGCTCATCACAGCTCCATTCAATCAGCGACAACAGCAACTGCGGCGCCGGCCGCTAATAAGTTCCTGTGAATGAATGGTTAATCGATAGCCGATAAACGATCACAAGAGATCTATTGTTTCCTGCGGCCGTGGTCTGATGAGGAACTCGTGTCGCTGTTTGTGGCCACGCGCGAACACACGAGACCGAGTGCTGCAGCATGCCAGCCACACAACGGCTACATTAGCGGCCGGATAATGCGGCAAACAATGCCTGCTTCAGTCGGAGGTAATTGTGGCAATATCTGGATCATATGCACACTTGAGGTGGTTGGGGGGGGGGGGGGGGGTTGTCTCTGTGGCCAAGTAGTTAAACTACCTGCCTGGCGCTCCCAGGGTTGTTTGTTCCGTGGCCAAGTGGTTAAACTACCTGCCTGGCGCTCCCAGGGTTGTTTGTTCCGTGGCCAAGTGGTTAAACTACCTGCCTGGCGCTCCCAGGGTTGTTTGTTCCGTGGCCAAGTGGTTAAACTACCTGCCTGGCGCTCCCAGGGTTGTTTGTTCCGTGGCCAAGTGGTTAAACTACCTGCCTGGCGCTCCCAGGGTTGTTTGTTCCGTGGCCAAGTGGTTAAACTACCTGCCTGGCGCTCCCAGGGTTGTTTGTTCCGTGGCCAAGTGGTTAAACTACCTGCCTGGCGCTCCCAGGGTTGTTTGTTCCGTGGCCAAGTGGTTAAACTACCTGCCTGGCGCTCCCAGGGTTGTTTGTTCCGTGGCCAAGTGGTTAAACTACCTGCCTGGCGCTCCCAGGGTTGTTTGTTCCGTGGCCAAGTGGTTAAACTACCTGCCTGGCGCTCCCAGGGTTGTTTGTTCCGTGGCCAAGTAGTTAAACTACCTGCCTGGCGCTCCCAGGGTTGTTTGTTCCGTGGCCAAGTGGTTAAACTACCTGCCTGGCGCTCCCAATGTTGTTTGTTCCGTGGCCAAGATGTTAAACAACCCGCCTGGTGCTCCCAAGGTTGTCGGTTCGATTCCGGACTCCATCATTTGGTTCAAGAGTTCAATTTCATTGGAGACTCCTGGGGGTCGTCGCTGGAACAATGGTGCTCGTGATGTGTGCGACGCTTTCGGCGGACCGCCCTTGATTGTTTATCTTATATCACTACTACTGCATGTGGTATAGTTAAATGTTCAATTATATCACTATTACTGCATGTGATATAGTTAAATGTTTATCTTATATCACTATTACTGCATGTGATATAGTTAAATGTTTATCTTATATCACAATTACTACATGTGATGTATTTAAATGTTCAATTATATCACTATTGCTTCAGGTGATACAGTTAAATGTTCAATTATATCACTATTACTTCATGCGATGTAGTTAAATGTTTATCTTATATCACTATTACTTCAGGTGATATAGCTCAATCTTTATTTTATATTACTATTACTACGTGTGATATCAGATATTTCGGTCAACTTACATGTTGTCAGTCGCGGCGATCAGGCAAGTTTTGAGCTACAGCCTACGATGGGTAACCTTGTGATATTCTAGTGTGATAATTGGTCGCATCCAACTTGAGTCGCATGGTCAGTGGTTGCAAACCCGCCTCATACGCCAGTGATCCAGAGTTCGATCCCGGGTCCAGTCAGGGATAAGCACTACTGACGAGCTCAAACGAGAGCGAAACTCGAGTCTAGTGCTTCCAGTCTGACGTAGCCTTTAGGTTCGTACCGGGATACCATTAGCGTTGCTAGCAGTGGATTGTGCTCGATCTTTAAATCAACTGATATGCATCAGTAAGTGATATCCCCATCACAACTCCGGCCGCTGATTGCTGTCACGTCGTGTTTCTGTGTAACTGCTAGATCGGGAGTGAGAATACATGGTCATTTTGTTAGTGAACTGTCTGTATGTTGCTGGTACAAGTGGCTTGCTGTAGGCAACCTGTGTGTAGAGGAGGCCAGAATGTGCTCACCTCCCCACAGACGGGTAGCCAGCTGGGTCCACACTACCATCCAGCCCCAACATGGTGGCCATGAGCTGACTACAATCATACCAGGACATACAAGTCACTCAAGCAGAAACACAACGATCATATTGTTTCCACCCCAGATACTTCCACTTTGATTGCCTCCCAGATACTTCCACTTTGATTGCCTCCCAGATACTTCCACTTTGATTGCCTCCCACCACCTCATCAGGCGAGACGCCGTGGCCCCGGCCTGGGCAGGAACTCTCCTACCCAATAACTGTGCAACTCGTGTGTGTGTGTGTGTGTGTGTGTGTGTGTGTGTGTGTGTATATATATATATACTAGCTGACCCGGCCCGGCTTCGCCCAGGCCCTGGAGGGGATCTATCTATCTATCAGTCTGTCTGACTGCTTGTTTGTCTGTCTGTCTGGCTGACCCGGCCCGGCTTCACCCAGTCCCTGGTGGGGAGCATCTCATTTAATTCATATAAGTAGTCATATAAGCTCTCCCGTTCCCGACTGTCTGTCTGTCTGTCTATCTGTCTGTCTGTCTGTCTGTCTGTCTGTCTGTCTGTCTGTCTGTCTGACCCGGCCCGTCTTCACCCAGTCCCTGGTGGGGAGCATCTCATTTAATTCATATACGTAGTCATATAAGCTCTCCCGTTCCCGACTATCTGTCTGTCTATCTGTCTGTCTGTCTGTCTGACCCGGCCCGTCTTCACCCAGTCCCTGGTGGGGAGCATCTCATTTAATTCATATACGTAGTCATATAAGCTCTCCCGTTCCCGACTATCTGTTTGTCTGTCTATCTGTCTATCTGTCTGTCCAGGCCCGGCTTCACCCAGTCCCTGGTGGGGAGCATCTCATTTAATTCATATACGTAGTCATATAAGCTCTCCCGTTCCCGACTGTTTGTCTGTCTATCTGTCTGTCTGTCTGACCCGGCCCGGCTTCACACAGTCCCTGGTGGGGAGCATGTCATTTAATTCATATAAGTAGTCAAATAAGCTTCCGTTCCCGACTATCTGTCTGTCTGTCTATCTATCTGACCCGGCGTGGTTTCGTCCAGCTCCTGGCGCACAGTAACTTAAAAGAATGTCCTTCCACACACCATTCATTATTTTTAATGAAAACTGTTTTTAATCACCGACATGACAGTTGATAAGTTCTTTAAGCAGAAAAAGATGGGTTACAATGTTATGCATTATGCATTATTTTTATGAAACCTTTGAAAATACCTTAAAGATTATATCATTATTTATTATAACTCATATGCCTCAAAATAACTATAGACAAAGAGTTTAAAAATAGTGCAAGTAAGTCCAACAATATGACTATAAAGTATATAGAAATGTTATTAAAAGTTATGCCCCTTGAAATAACTTTTCAAGAGTGAAGTCCCCCTGCTCTATAGAAATTATATAATGAAAAATGAAAAAGTAAATGTTATTAAATAAGTAGAAGATTTTACACTAAGAAACTATTATAGTCGGTTGCACAGGAATGAAAGGAAGACGTGTAGAAAATTTCATCTCAATCGGATGTACCGTTATCGAACGCATCCAATACAAAACTACCCACAAACACACAAAACCACATACACTCTGTTTTATAGATATAGATATATATATATATATATGAGAGAGAGAGAGAAAAAGAGAGAGAGAAAGAGAGAGAACGAACGATCGAACGAATGAACGAGCGAACGAACGAACTTTATTTTAAAAGGGTAACAAATTGGGCATGCAGGCCCGTCTTACATTCGGCCCATTCAATCACTCATCTTTCATTCATCAAATGTGCATGTTACAATTACATACGGGGAAAAAAACATTGTCAAATGGATTTTGTAAGCATAAACAATGCATATTGCAATGTTGTGAGACAGATCCCCCATCCACCCTCACATCCCGCAGCCACCTCACATTCCCCCACCCACCACACCTCCCCCACCCACCCACACATACCTCCACACACTCACACAGACACAGGCAAACATACATGCCGCCACTCACCCACTGATCCCCCACCCACACACATTTCTCCACCCACACACTTATCCCCCCACCATCCCATAACCGACACGCACACACCCACCCACATATTCTCCAACACCCTCCCACACACCCGCAAACACCCAGCAAAACACACATCACAAAACCACACACACATACCCCTGCCAACCCACACATCCCGCACCTATCCACACACACACATCCCGCACCCTCACAATTTTCCCCACCCACCCATACACACATCAGCCAACCTACACCCACTCACCCACCCAATATCCGCCACCTCTCAGCTACACATCCCCCACCTATACACACCTCCCCACCCACAAACACATCTCCCCACCTGCCCACACATATCCCCCACCCATAAACATCCAAAAACAACACCTCCCACCCACACACACCCCACAACACACATCCGCCGCTCACACACATCTTCCCACAAACACACACATCCCCCACCCATACACTCATCTCTCACACATATCCACCCAGTCACGTACTCATCCATCAACCACTCACACCCACACATCACCCACTCGCCCATCAACACATGCATCTCTCATTTACCCTCCCACCCACACACACACCCCAATCACCCAGCCAAACACACATCCCCCATCCTCACATACATCCTTCATCCACCTGCACATCCCACACATCCCCCACCTCTAACACAAAACTAAACCCATGAGAGAGAGTGTGTGTGTGTGTACGTGTGTGTGTGAGTGAGTGAGTGAGTGAGTGAGTGAGAGAGAGAGAGAGAGAGAGAGAGAGAGAGAGAGAGAGAGAGAGAGAGAGAGAGAGAGAGAGAGCCAGAAAAATCTCGCGCGCACATGTCAAATACATCGGCCAAAGATAAACATCAGCTGAATACAGAAGACAGCAACATGTTAGTAGACCTGCTCACTTGGATCATCTACGTGTGTGCGTGTGTGCGTGCGTGCATGCAAGCGTGTGTGTGTGTGAAACCGTGAAATGTGTCATTCACAAGAGGACCCCCTAGCCAGACAGAGCGGGATCTGTGAGATCCGTCAGACAAGGTGAACAGCAGCAACTCAGGGGACACTATCCCAAATGTCAGCCAGGCCGGAGTTAGCGCTGCCACGGCCGCACACAGCGGCACCCGTGACCTTTGTTTGCTGTGAACCTGGCAGCAGCCCTGGCAAACCAGCGGATGTAGTGGCAGGTAAGTGGGACATCAATCATACAATAAGTGGAGCAGATTGCCGCCAGGAAGACCCACTTGCCTGATTCCTCTCCAATCAATGGACAATTGCTCAACTTCCATTAGCTGGAGAAGGATGATCACCGAGAACATACTGCAGTCTAACATGCCTGTCTACTGCAGACACACGTCCACTCCTGGCATCAGTCTGGCGTGTCTGTCTGTGTCTGTCTACTGTTTGAGCCGTGGTGTAATACAGATGCCTGGGGCGTGGCGTCTTACATATAGTTGAGGTGTGGTGTAAATCAGAAGTTTGATACGTGTTCTCTTACAGATGGTTGAGGCGTGGTGTCTTACAGATGGTTGATACGTGTTGTCTTACAGATGGTTGATACGTGTTGTCTTACAGATGGTTGAGACGTGTTGTCTTACAGATGGTTGATACGTGTTGTCTTACAGATGGTTGATACGTGGTGTCTTACAGATGGTTGAGACGTGTTGTCTTACAGATGGTTGAGACGTGTTGTCATACAGATGGTTGAGACGTGTTGTCTTACAGATGGTTGAGACGTGTTGTCTTACAGATGGTTGAGACGTGTTGTCTTACAGATGATTGAGAAGTGTTGTCTTACAGCTGGTTGATACGTGTTGTCTTACAGATGGTTGACACGTGTTGTCTTACAGATGGTTGACACGTGTTGTCTTACAGATGGTTGAGACGTGGTGTCTTAGATGGTTGAGGCTCATAGGCTTGTAGGTTCTAATCAAAGTCCTGCTTGTGTAACTAACACTCCTAGGCTTGCAGGTTTGTGTCAATAACACTCCTAGGCTTGCAGGTTTGTGTCATTGACGCTCCTAGGCTTGCAGGTTTGTGTAAATAACACTCCTAGGCTTGCATGTTTGTGTCAGTGACGCTCCTAGGCTTGCAGGTTTGTGTCAGTGACACTCCTAGTCTTGCAGGTTTGTGTCAATAACACTCCTAGGCTTGCAGGTTTGTGTCAGTGACGCTCCTAGGCTTGCAGGTTTGTGTCAATACCACTCCTAGGCTTGCAGGTTTGTGTCAGTGACGCTCCTAGGCTTGCAGGTTTGTGTAAATAACACTCCTAGGCTTGCAGGTTTGTGTCAGTGACGCTCCTAGGCTTGCAGGTTTGTGTCAGCGACGCTCCTAGGCTTGCAGGTTTGTGTCAATAACACTCCTAGGCTTGCAGGTTTGTGTCAGTGACGCTCCTAGGCTTGTAGGTTTGTGTCAGTGACGCTCCTAGGCTTGCAGGTTTGTGTCAGTGACGCTCCTAGGCTTGCAGGTTTGTGTCAGTGACGCTCCTAGGCATGCAGGTTTGTGTCAGTGACGCTCCTAGGCTTGTAGGTTTGTGTCAGTGACGCTCGTAGGCTTGCAGGTTTGTGTCAGTGACGCTCCTAGGCTTGCAGGTTTGTGTCAATAACGCTCCTAGGTTTGCAGGTTTGTGTCAGTGACGCTCCTAGGCTTGCAGGTTTGTGTCAGTGACGCTCCTGGGCTTGCAGGTTTGTGTCAGTGACGCTCCTGGGCTTGCAGGTGCCAACCAGTCCGGCTTGTACTGTTTTGTTCTTCCTATTGTGTTTTCGGTCCGTACGTCTCCACGGTTTGCCACCAGGCCGACCAGTTTCTCCAGGAGGTGATTCAAGACTGATCTGATTCCCCACACTTTGCTTCACTGAAGATGTCGGACTACTGAAGGGTCGTAGTGCAACTGTTCTGCCAGTGGTCTCATTTGGAAGCAGCATATGGGCATACAATCAACAAGTGTGAACAGGCATACTCTCAACAAGTGTGAACAGGCACTCAATAGCCGTGGTTGATAAGATGCTATCCTATGCTAACTAACACAGGGCGTACTGCATTCCAAACGCCCGCCAACTGGATATGCTGAATAGCGAACTAAAACATTGCGCCACAGAACCGGCTTTAGTTCACTGTTAATTCGCCCTTCACCGTGGATGGGGACGGAGCGCTTATGGGAATGTCCCGAATGCTGTGATGTCGGTTCCTAAATCAATCAATCAATCAATCAATCACCGTTCGCCCACGTAGGTGTTCACCCACCCGCCCATCGGGCATCTTAGTCAACCCCTGTTACCCATCGACCCGTTTCAATCCTCACATCCAGCCGTCTCCACACTCATCAAACGGCTAGCGATTTAGACACATTCAACCAAGACAGGATTCAGCTAAGTAACCTCTATATTTTCTATGTAGTGATTATTTTATTAGTTTGGTGTCTGTGTTGTTTTGTGCTGACGAAGGCTTTGGCCGCAACGTTCATTTTGTTTCTTGTAATCGTGTTCTAGTAAAGCTCACAATCTATTTATCGTATTTTGGTAATTCATTCAATAGCCGTGGCACGGACAGCCACAGCAAACATTCAACAACAAACATTCAACAACAAACATCCCCTAAGGTGTTCATAGATGGCACCAGGTGAGTAAGAAGGGAGAGATCCACTCAAGGGAACAATGGTCCCTGTCTGCCCATCCCCTCCTCCAAATGGAATGTGTCAGATAGGCTATAGGTGAGAGAGAGAGAGAGAGAGAGAGAGAGAGAGAGAGAGAGAGAGAGAGAGAGAGAGAGAGAGAGAGAGAGAGAGAGAGAGAGACCTCTGTGACAAATCGCGTCATTTCTGACCTACAAATATCTGCCCACGGCCAAATGTGATATGAAATGCTGTTTGTGTCCTCGCAGATATCTGCAACCAGGTGTGGCTGGTGTTGTGTGTCCTCGGGTTTCCAGAGCCTAGGTCGTGTCACGCTGGCACGCTAGAGCAGGGCTGGAATGTGCCAGCTGAACTCTGTCATTCTAACTAGGTCACACAGACTGGCTGGCAGGACGAACCCGTGGGGGGGGGGGGAAGAAGAGGGGGAGAGTTAACATACCAGTGACGTCACCCGTGTCGCACTGAAGTAAACATGTCTCCCTGTCTGTCTGTATGTGTCTGTGTGCATAAGCGTGTGTCTGTCTGTATGTGTCTGTGTACATGAGCATGTGTCTGTCTGTATGTGTCTGTGTGCATAAGCGTGTGTCTGTCTGTATGTGTCTGTGTGCATAAGCGTGTGTCTGTCTGTATGTGTCTGTGTACATGAGCGTGTGTCTGTGTACATGAGCATGTGTCTGTCTGTATGTGTCTGTGTACATAAGCGTGTGTCTGTCTGTATGTGTCTGTGTGCATAAGCGTGTGTCTGTCTGTCTGTATGTGTCTGTGTACATGAGCATGTGTCTGTCTGTATGTGTCTGTGTACATGAGCGTGTGGCTGTCTGTATGTGTCTGTGTACATGAGCATGTGTCTGTATGTGTCTGTGTACATGAGCGTGTGTCTGTCTGTATGTGTCTGTGTGCATAAGCGTGTGTCTGTCTGTCTGTATGTGTCTGTGTACATGAGCATGTGTCTGTATGTGTCTGTGTACATACGCGTGTGCCTGTCTGTTTGTATGTGTCTGTGTACATAAGCGTGTGCCTGTGTGCATAATCGTGTCTGTCTGTATGTGTCTGTGTACATGAGCATGTGTCTGTGTGCATAATCGTGTCTGTTTGTATGTGTCTGTGTACATAAGCCTGTGTCTGTCTGTCTATATGTGTCTGTGTACATGAGCATGTGTCTGTCTGTGTGCATAAGCGTGTATCTGTCTGTCTGTATATGTCTGTGTACATAAGCCTGTGTCTGTCTGTCTGTATGTGTCTGTGTACATGAGCATGTATCTGTGTGCATGACCGTGTGTCTGTCTGTCCGCCTGCCAGTCTTATAACATTCTAGTAGGCACTATGTATGTTTTCAGCATTCATGTAACACTGTTTGTGTTCCTCAATGTAAATGTAACGTGCATAATCAACAATTGTGCCAGAGATGACTGCCTGGAAGTTTCCAGTGTTAGACGGGTCTGCCTGCTCAATGTGTGACCTTTTGAAAATAACATTCGTTAGTTCGCTCTCTCTCTCTCTCTCTCTCTCTCTCTCTCTCTCTCTCTCTCTCTCTGTCTCTCTTTCTCTCCCTCTGTGTGTGTGTGTGTTCGCGCGCGCCCTCTGATATCAGTGATTGTGTTTCCTCACAAAATCGCCCGTGCTGGTGCACATCCCAGTAACACCAGTCTACATATTTCATGCACGCCCAGAACACTGAAGGCTCGGATCTTTCTGCTCCATCTTCTGTCTACTGGTCTGAAACCTCCACGGAAACACGGACAAGTCAATGACCTATAGAGATGCCCCTGCCCGGAGACAGACAGACAGACAGACAGACAGACAGACAGACAGACAGACAGCATGCTTAACTAGAAGGCAATTACAGAAACGAGCAGAGTCCCATATAGATCTGTACTGTTGCTATATAGACAACTCAAAGGTATTTACATTATAGAACATGAAAACACTATGTAACATGATGTAAGGAATCGGCATTCCAATCACAACTTAATACAAATCACAGAAACACTCTACAGAGAACACACGGCAGCCGTGAGAACAGGTGATGAAACAACTGATCGGTTTGATGTACAACGGGCAGTTAGACAGGGTTGCATTGTGTCCCCTTATTTGTTGAACGTGTATACTGAAACCGTCAGGAAGAATGTTGGAGAAAATATTCACAAGGAACAGAATGACCTCTCTGTAATCGCCGGAACAGAAATAGCCCAACTCGGGTATGATGACGACAGTAGATGGAGTATTCTGGCATAGAAACAAGACATAGGGAGGCGCGGCAGCGAGCTGTCTAACATGCGAAGACCATCACGCCGTAGATGGATTCAGGCTGAGATAGATAACTTAGACACGTCTGCGAGCAAGACAGGACACGCGGCTGTTGACAGAGACCAAGTGTGACAGACTGCTGTGAACTAAGCACCGCGGGCGTCACTGGGTGATGAGCAGCGTCTAGTATACGGGATAATACGGAGAATGAGTGGTGGAGAGCCAATCACACAGTCAATATTAGTCTACCAGGAGCAAGCACCATTATCGGTTCACATAATACGTAATAGTTATAGACTAGTATCATTATTTTGTCGGGGTGATGAACCATGCGCACATGTGTGCGCGCACGCACACACACACACACACACACACACACACACACAAGGAGAGCAGGTGGTGGTGATTGCTCACATCATGTCTAGCACAGATAAGACAACCTCTAGATGACATGTTTCTTCTCATTTGCCGTGCGGTTTCATCTGTGACTGTCTTACAGGCTGGCTAGTTCAGTGACTGTCTGTTGGTTAACTTTTACGTCCATCTGACTGTCTACCTTCTGGTTGTCCTATCTGACATCCAGGTTATCCGTCTGTCTGTCTGTTAATGTGACTGATTTGTTGTCTGGCTGGCTTCTGTCTATTTTGGTGCTGTCTGTCTGGCTTCTGCCTGTCTTGGTGCTGTCTGGCTGGCTTCTGTCTGTCTTGGTGCTGTCTGGCTGTCTTGGTACTGTCTAGCTGGCTTCTGTCTGTCTTGGTGCTGTCTGGCTGGCTTCTGTCTGTCTTGGTGCTGTCTGTCTGTCTGTCTTGGTGCTGTCTGGCTGTCTTGGTACTGTCTGGCTGGCTTCTGTCTGTCTTGTTGCTGTCTGGCTGTCTTGGCGCTGTCTGGCTGTCTTGGTGCTGTCTGGCTGGCTTCTGTCTGTCTTAGTGCTGTCTGGCTGTCTTGGTGCTGTCTGGCTGTCTTGGTGCTGTCTGGCTGGCTTCTGTCTGTCTTGGTGCTGTCTGGCTGTCTTGGTGCTGTCTGGCTGTCTTGGTGCTGTCTGGCTGTCGTGGTGCTGTCTGGCTGGCTTCTGTCTGTCTTTGTGCTGTCTGGCTGTCTTGGTACTGTCTGGCTGGCTTCTGTCTGTCTTGGTGCTGTCTGGCTGGCTTCTGTCTGTCTTGGTGCTGTCTGTCTGTCTTGGTGCTGTCTGGCTGTCTTGGTGCTGTCTGGCTGGCTTCTGTCTGTCTTGGTGCTGTCTGGCTGTCTTGGTACTGTCTGGCTGTCTTGGTACTGTCTGGCTGGCATCTGTCTGTTTTGGTGATGTCTGGCTGTCTTGGTGCTGTCTGGCTGGCTTCTGTCTGTCTTGGTGCTGTCTGGCTGTCTTTGTGCTGTCTGGCTGTCTTGGTGCTGTCTGGCTGTCGTGGTACTGTCTGGCTGGCTTCTGTCTGTCTTGGTGCTGTATGGCTGGCTTATGTCTGCCTTGGTGCTGTCTGGCTGTCTTCTGTCTGTCTTGGTGCTGTCTGCCTGTCTTGGTGCTGTCTGGCTGGCTTCTGTCTGTCTTGGTGCTGTCTGGCTGTCTTCTGTCTGTCTTGGTGCTGTCTGGCTGTCTTGGTACTGTCTGGCTGTCTTCTATCTGTCTTGGTGCTGTCTGGCTGTCTTCTGTCTGTCTTGGTGCTGTCTGTCTGTCTTGGTACTGTCTGGCTGTCTTCTGTCTGTCTTGGTACTGTCTGGCTGTCTTGGTGCTGTCTGGCTGTCTTCTGTCTGTCTTGGTGTGGTGTCTGGCTGTCTTGGTACTGTCTGGCTGTCTTCTGTCTGTCTTGGTGCTGTCTGGCTGTCTTCTGTGTCTTGGTGCTGTCTGGCTGTCTTGGTGCTGTCTGGCTGGCTTCTGTCTGTCTTGGTGCTGTCTGGCTGTCTTCTGTCTGTCTTGGTGCTGTCTGGCTGTCTTGGTGCTGTCTGGCTGTCTTCTGTCTGTCTTGGTGCTGTCTGCCTGTCTTGGTGCTGTCTGGCTGGCTTCTGTCTGTCTTGGTGCTGTCTGGCTGGCTTCTGTCTGTCTTGGTACTGTCTGGCTGGCTTCTGTCTGTCTTGGTGCTGTCTGGCTGTCTTGGTACTGTCTGGCTGGCTTCTGTCTGTCTTGGTGCTGTCTGGCTGTCTTGGTGCTGTCTGGCTGTCTTGGTGCTGTCTGGCTGTCTTGGTGCTGTCTGGCTGTCTTGGTACGGTCTGGCTGGCTTCTGTCTGTCTTGGTGCTGTCTGGCTGTCTTGGTGCTGTCTGTCTGTCTTGGTGCTGTCTGGCTGGCTTATGTCTGTCTTGGTGCTGTCTGGCTGGCTTCTGTCTGTCTTGGTGGTGTCTGGCTGGCTTCTGTCTGTCTTGGTGGTGTCTGGCTGGCTTCTGTCTGTCTTGGTGGTGTCTGGCTGGCTTCTGTCTGTCTTGGTGGTGTCTGGCTGGCTTCTGTCTGTCTTGGTGGTGTCTGGCTGGCTTCTGTCTGTCTTGGTGGTGTCTGGCTGGCTTCTGTCTGTCTTGGTGGTGTCTGGCTGACTTCTGTCTGTCTTGGTGGTGTCTGGCTGGCTTCTGTCTGTCTTGGTGCTGTCTGGCTGTCTTGGTGCTGTCTGTCTGTCTTGGTGCTGTCTGTCTGTCTTGGTGCTGTCTGGCTGGCTTCTGTCTGTCTTGGTGCTGTCTGGCTGGCTTCTGTCTGTCTTGGTGCTGTCTGGCTGGCTTCTGTCTGTCTTGGTGGTGTCTGGCTGGCTTCTGTCTGTCTTGGTGCTGTCTGGCTGGCTTCTGTCTGTCTTGGTGCTGTCTGGCTGTCTTGGTGCTGTCTGTCTGTCTTGGTGCTGTCTGGCTGGCTTCTGTCTGTCTTGGTGCTGTCTGGCTGGCTTCTGTCTGTCTTGGTGGTGTCTGGCTGGCTTCTGTCTGTCTTGGTGCTGTCTGGCTGGCTTCTGTCTGTCTTGCAAACAGTTGCATCTCGAATAATTAGTCTTGAATTCCATCTAAGTGTCAGAGAGAGGTCAAGAGTTGTCTCTCACACCTGTAGTCCATAGTTGTCTCTCACGCCTGTAGTCCATAGTTGTCTCTCACGCCTGTAGTCAACAGTTGTCTCTCACACCTGTAGTCCATAGTTGTCTCTCACGCCTGTAGTCAACAGTTGTCTCTCACACCTGTAGTCCATAGTTGTCTCTCACGCCTGTAGTCAACAGTTGTCTCTCACACCTGTAGTCCATAGTTGTCTCTCACGCCTGTAGTCAACAGTTGTCTCTCACACCTGTAGTCCATAGTTGTCTCTCACGCCTGTAGTCAACAGTTGTCTCTCACACCTGTAGTCAAGCGTTGTCTCTCACACCTGTAGTCAACAGTTGTCTCTCACACCTGTAGTCAAGAGTTGTCTCTCACACCTGTAGTCAACAGTTGTCTCTCACACCTGTAGTCAACAGTTGTCTCTCACACCTGTAGTCAACAGTTGTCTCTCACACCTGTAGTCAACAGTTGTCTCTCACACCTGTAGTCAAGAGTGGTCTCTCACACCTGTAGTCAACAGTTGTCTCTCACACCTGTAGTCAACAGTTGTCTCTCACACCTGTAGTCAACAGTTGTCTCTCACACCTGTAGTCAAGAGTGGTCTCTCACACCTGTAGTCAAGAGTTGTCTCTCACACCTGTAGTCAACAGTTGTCTCTCACACCTGTAGTCAACAGTTGTCTCTCACACCTGTAGTCAAGAGTTGTCTCTCACACCTGTAGTCAACAGTTGTCTCTCACACCTGTAGTCAACAGTTGTCTCTCACACCTGTAGTCAAGAGTTGTCTCTCACACCTGTAGTCAACAGTTGTCTCTCACACCTGTAGTCAACAGTTGTCTCTCACACCTGTAGTCAACAGTTGTCTCTCACACCTGTAGTCAAGAGTTGTCTCTCACACCTGTAGTCAACAGTTGTCTCTCACACCTGTAGTCAAGAGTTGTCTCTCACACCTGTAGTCAACAGTTGTCTCTCACACCTGTAGTCAACAGTTGTCTCTCACACCTGTAGTCAAGAGTTGTCTCTCACACCTGTAGTCAACAGTTGTCTCTCACGCCTGTAGTCAACAGTTGTCTCTCACACCTGTAGTCAAGAGTTGTCTCTCACACCTGTAGTCAACAGTTGTCTCTCACACCTGTAGTCCATAGTTGTCTCTCACGCCTGTAGTCAACAGTTGTCTCTCACACCTGTAGTCCATAGTTGTCTCTCACGCCTGTAGTCAACAGTTGTCTCTCACACCTGTAGTCCATAGTTGTCTCTCACGCCTGTAGTCAACAGTTGTCTCTCACACCTGTAGTCCATAGTTGTCTCTCACGCCTGTAGTCAACAGTTGTCTCTCACACCTGTAGTCCATAGTTGTCTCTCACACCTGTAGTCAAGAGTTGTCTCTCACACCTGTAGTCAAGAGTGGTCTCTCACGCCTGTAGTCAAGAGTTGTCTCTCACACCTGTAGTCCATAGTTGTCTCTCACACCTGTAGTCCATAGTTGTCTCTCACACCTGTAGTCCATAGTTGTCTCTCACACCTGTAGTCAAGAGTGGTCTCTCACGCCTGTAGTCAACAGTTGTCTCTCACACCTGTAGTCAACAGTTGTCTCTCACACCTGTAGTCCATAGTTGTCTCTCACACCTGTAGTCAACAGTTGTCTCTCACACCTGTAGTCCATAGTTGTCTCTCACGCCTGTAGTCAAGAGTGGTCTCTCACGCCTGTAGTCAAGAGTTGTCTCTCACACCTGTAGTCAACAGTTGTCTCTCACACCTGTAGTCAACAGTTGTCTCTCACACCTGTAGTCAAGAGTGGTCTCTCACGCCTGTAGTCAAGAGTTGTCTCTCACACCTGTAGTCAACAGTTGTCTCTCACACCTGTAGTCAACAGTTGTCTCTCACGCCTGTAGTCAACAGTTGTCTCTCACACCTGTAGTCAACAGTTGTCTCTCACACCTGTAGTCAACAGTTGTCTCTCACACCTGTAGTCAAGAGTTGTCTCTCACACCTGTAGTCAAGAGTTGTCTCTCACACCTGTAGTCAAGAGTGGTCTCTCACACCTGTAGTCAAGAGTGGTCTCTCACACCTGTAGTCAAGAGTGGTCTCTCACACCTGTAGTCAAGAGTGGTCTCTCACACCTGTAGTCCATAGTTGTCTCTCACACCTGTAGTCAAGAGTGGTCTCTCACGCCTGTAGTCAAGAGTGGTCTCTCACACCTGTAGTCAAGAGTTGTCTCTCACACCTGTAGTCAAGAGTTGTCTCTCACACCTGTAGTCCATAGTTGTCTCTCACGCCTGTAGTCTATAGTTGTCTCTCACACCTGTAGTCAAGAGTGGTCTCTCACGCCTGTAGTCAAGAGTGGTCTCTCACACCTGTAGTCAAGAGTTGTCTCTCACACCTGTAGTCAAGAGTTGTCTCTCACACCTGTAGTCCATAGTTGTCTCTCACGCCTGTAGTCTATAGTTGTCTCTCACACCTGTAGTCAAGAGTGGTCTCTCACACCTGTAGTCAACAGTTGTCTCTCACACCTGTAGTCAACAGTTGTCTCTCACACCTGTAGTCAACAGTTGTCTCTCACACCTGTAGTCAAGCGTTGTCTCTCACACCTGTAGTCAAGAGTTGTCTCTCACACCTGTAGTCAACAGTTGTCTCTCACACCTGTAGTCAAGCGTTGTCTCTCACACCTGTAGTCAAGCGTTGTCTCTCACGCCTGTAGTCAACAGTTGTCTCTCACACCTGTAGTCAACAGTTGTCTCTCACACCTGTAGTCAAGAGTGGTCTCTCACACCTGTAGTCAAGAGTGGTCTCTCACACCTGTAGTCAACAGTTGTCTCTCACACCTGTAGTCAAGCGTTGTCTCTCACACCTGTAGTCAAGAGTTGTCTCTCACACCTGTAGTCAACAGTTGTCTCTCACACCTGTAGTCAAGCGTTGTCTCTCACACCTGTAGTCAACAGTTCTCTCTCACGCCTGTAGTCAAGCGTTGTCTCTCACACCTGTAGTCAACAGTTGTCTCTCACACCTGTAGTCAAGCGTTGTCTCTCACACCTGTAGTCAAGAGTGGTCTCTCACACCTGTAGTCAAGAGTGGTCTCTCACACCTGTAGTCAACAGTTGTCTCTCACACCTGTAGTCAACAGTTGTCTCTCACACCTGTAGTCAAGAGTTGTCTCTCACACCTGTAGTCAACAGTTGTCTCTCACACCTGTAGTCAACAGTTGTCTCTCACACCTGTAGTCAACAGTTGTCTCTCACACCTGTAGTCAAGAGTTGTCTCTCACACCTGTAGTCAACAGTTGTCTCTCACACCTGTAGTCAAGAGTGGTCTCTCACACCTGTAGTCAAGAGTGGTCTCTCACACCTGTAGTCAACAGTTGTCTCTCACACCTGTAGTCAACAGTTGTCTCTCACACCTGTAGTCAAGAGTGGTCTCTCACACCTGTAGTCAAGAGTGGTCTCTCACACCTGTAGTCAAGAGTGGTCTCTCACACCTGTAGTCAACAGTTGTCTCTCACACCTGTAGTCAAGAGTGGTCTCTCACACCTGTAGTCAAGAGTGGTCTCTCACACCTGTAGTCAAGAGTGGTCTCTCACACCTGTAGTCAAGAGTGGTCTCTCACACCTGTAGTCAACAGTTGTCTCTCACACCTGTAGTCAACAGTTGTCTCTCACACCTGTAGTCAAGAGTGGTCTCTCACACCTGTAGTCAAGAGTGGTCTCTCACACCTGTAGTCAACAGTTGTCTCTCACACCTGTAGTCAAGAGTTGTCTCTCACACCTGTAGTCAACAGTTGTCTCTCACACCTGTAGTCAACAGTTGTCTCTCACACCTGTAGTCAACAGTTGTCTCTCACACCTGTAGTCAAGAGTGGTCTCTCACACCTGTAGTCAAGAGTGGTCTCTCACACCTGTAGTCAAGAGTGGTCTCTCACACCTGTAGTCAACAGTTGTCTCTCACACCTGTAGTCAACAGTTGTCTCTCACACCTGTAGTCAACAGTTGTCTCTCACACCTGTAGTCAAGAGTGGTCTCTCACACCTGTAGTCAAGAGTGGTCTCTCACACCTGTAGTCAACAGTTGTCTCTCACACCTGTAGTCAAGAGTGGTCTCTCACACCTGTAGTCAAGAGTGGTCTCTCACACCTGTAGTCAACAGTTGTCTCTCACACCTGTAGTCAACAGTTGTCTCTCACACCTGTAGTCAAGAGTGGTCTCTCACACCTGTAGTCAAGAGTGGTCTCTCACACCTGTAGTCAAGAGTGGTCTCTCACACCTGTAGTCAAGAGTGGTCTCTCACACCTGTAGTCCATAGTTGTCTCTCACACCTGTAGTCAACAGTTGTCTCTCACACCTGTAGTCAAGCGTTGTCTCTCACACCTGTAGTCAAGAGTTGTCTCTCACACCTGTAGTCCATAGTTGTCTCTCACACCTGTAGCCCATAGTTGTCTCTCACACCTGTAGTCAACAGTTGTCTCTCACACCTGTAGTCAAGAGTTGTCTCTCACACCTGTAGTCCATAGTTGTCTCTCACGCCTGTAGTCAACAGTTGTCTCTCACACCTGTAGTCAAGCGTTGTCTCTCACACCTGTAGTCAAGCGTTGTCTCTCACACCTGTAGTCAAGCGTTGTCTCTCACACCTGTAGTCCATAGTTGTCTCTCACACCTGTAGTCCATAGTTGTCTCTCACACCTGTAGTCAAGCGTTGTCTCTCACACCTGTAGTCCATAGTTGTCTCTCACACCTGTAGTCAAGCGTTGTCTCTCACACCTGTAGTCAACAGTTGTCTCTCACACCTGTAGTCAAGCGTTGTCTCTCACACCTGTAGTCCATAGTTGTCTCTCACACCTGTAGTCAAGCGTTGTCTCTCACACCTGTAGTCCATAGTTGTCTCTCACACCTGTAGTCCATAGTTGTCTCTCACACCTGTAGTCCATAGTTGTCTCTCACACCTGTAGTCCATAGTTGTCTCTCACACCTGTAGTCCATAGTTGTCTCTCACACCTGTAGTCCATAGTTGTCTCTCACACCTGTAGTCCATAGTTGTCTCTCACACCTGTAGTCCATAGTTGTCTCTCACACCTGTAGTCAAGCGTTGTCTCTCACACCTGTAGTCAAGCGTTGTCTCTCACACCTGTAGTCAAGCATTGTCTCTCACACCTGTAGTCCATAGTTGTCTCTCACACCTGTAGTCAAGCGTTGTCTCTCACACCTGTAGTCAAGCGTTGTCTCTCACACCTGTAGTCAAGAGTGGTCTCTCACACCTGTAGTCAAGCGTTGTCTCTCACACCTGTAGTCAAGAGTGGTCTCTCACACCTGTAGTCAAGAGTGGTCTCTCACACCTGTAGTCAAGAGTGGTCTCTCACACCTGTAGTCAAGCGTTGTCTCTCACACCTGTAGTCAACAGTTGTCTCTCACACCTGTAGTCAACAGTTGTCTCTCCCACCTGTAGTCCATAGTTGTCTCTCACACCTGTAGTCTATAGTTGTCTCTCACACCTGTAGTCAAGCGTTGTCTCTCACACCTGTAGTCAAGAGTTGTCTCTCACACCTGTAGTCAACAGTTGTCTCTCACACCTGTAGTCAAGAGTGGTCTCTCACACCTGTAGTCAACAGTTGTCTCTCACACCTGTAGTCCATAGTTGTCTCTCACACCTGTAGTCAACAGTTGTCTCTCACACCTGTAGTCCATAGTTGTCTCTCACACCTGTAGTCAAGAGTGATCTCTCACACCTGTAGTCAACAGTTGTCTCTCACACCTGTAGTCCATAGTTGTCTCTCACACCTGTAGTCCATAGTTGTCTCTCACACCTGTAGTCCATAGTTGTCTCTCACACCTGTAGTCTATAGTTGTCTCTCCCACCTGTAGTCTATAGTTGTCTCTCCCACCTGTAGTCAAGAGTTGTCTCTCACACCTGTAGTCCATAGTTGTCTCTCCCACCTGTAGTCTATAGTTGTCTCTCCCACCTGTAGTCAAGAGTTGTCTCTCACACCTGTAGTCCATAGTTGTCTCTCCCACCTGTAGTCAAGAGTTGTCTCTCACACCTGTAGTCAAGAGTGGTCTCTCACACCTGTAGTCAAGAGTGGTCTCTCACACCTGTAGTCAAGCGTTGTCTCTCACACCTGTAGTCAAGCGTTGTCTCTCACACCTGTAGTCTATAGTTGTCTCTCACACCTGTAGTCAAGCGTTGTCTCTCACACCTGTAGTCTATAGTTGTCTCTCACACCTGTAGTCTATAGTTGTCTCTCACACCTGTAGTCTATAGTTGTCTCTCACACCTGTAGTCAAGCGTTGTCTCTCACACCTGTAGTCAAGCGTTGTCTCTCACACCTGTAGTCAAGAGTGGTCTCTCACACCTGTAGTCTATAGTTGTCTCTCACACCTGTAGTCTATAGTTGTCTCTCACACCTGTAGTCTATAGTTGTCTCTCACACCTGTAGTCTATAGTTGTCTCTCACACCTGTAGTCTATAGTTGTCTCTCACACCTGTAGTCTATAGTTGTCTCTCACACCTGTAGTCTATAGTTGTCTCTCACACCTGTAGTCTATAGTTGTCTCTCACACCTGTAGTCAAGCGTTGTCTCTCACACCTGTAGTCAAGAGTGGTCTCTCACACCTGTAGTCAAGAGTGGTCTCTCACACCTGTAGTCAAGAGTGGTCTCTCACACCTGTAGTCAAGAGTGGTCTCTCACACCTGTAGTCAAGAGTGGTCTCTCACACCTGTAGTCAAGCGTTGTCTCTCACACCTGTAGTCAAGAGTGGTCTCTCACACCTGTAGTCAAGAGTTGTCTCTCACACCTGTAGTCAACAGTTGTCTCTCACACCTGTAGTCAACAGTTGTCTCTCACACCTGTAGTCAAGAGTGGTCTCTCACACCTGTAGTCAAGCGTTGTCTCTCACACCTGTAGTCCATAGTTGTCTCTCACACCTGTAGTCCATAGTTGTCTCTCACACCTGTAGTCAAGCGTTGTCTCTCACACATGTAGTCCATAGTTGTCTCTCACACCTGTAGTCAAGCGTTGTCTCTCACACCTGTAGTCAAGAGTTGTCTCTCACACCTGTAGTCAAGCGTTGTCTCTCACACCTGTAGTCTATAGTTGTCTCTCACACCTGTAGTCAAGCGTTGTCTCTCACACCTGTAGTCCATAGTTGTCTCTCACACCTGTAGTCAAGCGTTGTCTCTCACACCTGTAGTCAACAGTTGTCTCTCACACCTGTAGTCAAGCGTTGTCTCTCACACCTGTAGCCTATAGTTGTCTCTCACACCTGTAGTCAAGCGTTGTCTCTCACACCTGTAGTCAAGAGTTGTCTCTCACACCTGTAGTCAAGCGTTGTCTCTCACACCTGTAGTCAAGAGTTGTCTCTCACACCTGTAGTCAACAGTTGTCTCTCACACCTGTAGTCTATAGTTGTCTCTCACACCTGTAGTCAAGAGTGGTCTCTCACACCTGTAGTCAACAGTTGTCTCTCACACCTGTAGTCAAGCGTTGTCTCTCACACCTGTAGTCAACAGTTGTCTCTCACACCTGTAGTCAAGCGTTGTCTCTCACACCTGTAGTCCATAGTTGTCTCTCACACCTGTAGTCAAGAGTTGTCTCTCACACCTGTAGTCCATAGTTGTCTCTCACACCTGTAGTCAAGAGTGGTCTCTCACACCTGTAGTCAAGAGTGGTCTCTCACACCTGTAGTCCATAGTTGTCTCTCACACCTGTAGTCAAGAGTTGTCTCTCACACCTGTAGTCAAGAGTGGTCTCTCACACCTGTAGTCTATAGTTGTCTCTCACACCTGTAGTCAACAGTTGTCTCTCACACCTGTAGTCAAGAGTGGTCTCTCACACCTGTAGTCAAGAGTGGTCTCTCACACCTGTAGTCCATAGTTGTCTCTCACACCTGTAGTCCATAGTTGTCTCTCACACCTGTAGTCTATAGTTGTCTCTCACACCTGTAGTCAAGAGTTGTCTCTCACACCTGTAGTCAAGAGTTGTCTCTCACACCTGTAGTCAAGAGTTGTCTCTCACACCTGTAGTCCATAGTTGTCTCTCACGCCTGTAGTCTATAGTTGTCTCTCACACCTGTAGTCAAGAGTGGTCTCTCACGCCTGTAGTCAAGAGTGGTCTCTCACACCTGTAGTCAAGAGTGGTCTCTCACACCTGTAGTCAAGAGTGGTCTCTCACACCTGTAGTCAACAGTTGTCTCTCACACCTGTAGTCAACAGTTGTCTCTCACACCTGTAGTCAACAGTTGTCTCTCACACCTGTAGTCAAGCGTTGTCTCTCACACCTGTAGTCAAGAGTTGTCTCTCACACCTGTAGTCAACAGTTGTCTCTCACACCTGTAGTCAAGCGTTGTCTCTCACACCTGTAGTCAAGCGTTGTCTCTCACACCTGTAGTCAACAGTTGTCTCTCACACCTGTAGTCAACAGTTGTCTCTCACACCTGTAGTCAAGCGTTGTCTCTCACACCTGTAGTCAAGCGTTGTCTCTCACACCTGTAGTCAACAGTTCTCTCTCACGCCTGTAGTCAAGCGTTGTCTCTCACACCTGTAGTCAACAGTTGTCTCTCACACCTGTAGTCAAGCGTTGTCTCTCACACCTGTAGTCAAGAGTGGTCTCTCACACCTGTAGTCAAGAGTGGTCTCTCACACCTGTAGTCAACAGTTGTCTCTCACACCTGTAGTCAACAGTTGTCTCTCACACCTGTAGTCAAGAGTTGTCTCTCACACCTGTAGTCAACAGTTGTCTCTCACACCTGTAGTCAACAGTTGTCTCTCACACCTGTAGTCAACAGTTGTCTCTCACACCTGTAGTCAAGAGTGGTCTCTCACACCTGTAGTCAACAGTTGTCTCTCACACCTGTAGTCAAGAGTGGTCTCTCACACCTGTAGTCAAGAGTGGTCTCTCACACCTGTAGTCAACAGTTGTCTCTCACACCTGTAGTCAAGAGTTGTCTCTCACACCTGTAGTCAACAGTTGTCTCTCACACCTGTAGTCAAGAGTGGTCTCTCACACCTGTAGTCAACAGTTGTCTCTCACACCTGTAGTCAAGAGTTGTCTCTCACACCTGTAGTCAACAGTTGTCTCTCACACCTGTAGTCAACAGTTGTCTCTCACACCTGTAGTCAACAGTTGTCTCTCACACCTGTAGTCAAGAGTGGTCTCTCACACCTGTAGTCAAGAGTGGTCTCTCACACCTGTAGTCAAGAGTGGTCTCTCACACCTGTAGTCAACAGTTGTCTCTCACACCTGTAGTCAACAGTTGTCTCTCACACCTGTAGTCAACAGTTGTCTCTCACACCTGTAGTCAAGAGTGGTCTCTCACACCTGTAGTCAAGAGTGGTCTCTCACACCTGTAGTCAACAGTTGTCTCTCACACCTGTAGTCAAGAGTGGTCTCTCACACCTGTAGTCAAGAGTGGTCTCTCACACCTGTAGTCAACAGTTGTCTCTCACACCTGTAGTCAACAGTTGTCTCTCACACCTGTAGTCAAGAGTGGTCTCTCACACCTGTAGTCAAGAGTTGTCTCTCACACCTGTAGTCAAGAGTGGTCTCTCACACCTGTAGTCAAGAGTGGTCTCTCACACCTGTAGTCAAGCGTTGTCTCTCACACCTGTAGTCAAGAGTGGTCTCTCACACCTGTAGTCAAGAGTGGTCTCTCACACCTGTAGTCAAGAGTGGTCTCTCACACCTGTAGTCCATAGTTGTCTCTCACACCTGTAGTCAACAGTTGTCTCTCACACCTGTAGTCAAGCGTTGTCTCTCACACCTGTAGTCAAGAGTTGTCTCTCACACCTGTAGTCCATAGTTGTCTCTCACACCTGTAGCCCATAGTTGTCTCTCACACCTGTAGTCAACAGTTGTCTCTCACACCTGTAGTCAAGAGTTGTCTCTCACACCTGTAGTCCATAGTTGTCTCTCACGCCTGTAGTCAACAGTTGTCTCTCACACCTGTAGTCAAGCGTTGTCTCTCACACCTGTAGTCAAGCGTTGTCTCTCACACCTGTAGTCAAGCGTTGTCTCTCACACCTGTAGTCCATAGTTGTCTCTCACACCTGTAGTCCATAGTTGTCTCTCACACCTGTAGTCCATAGTTGTCTCTCACACCTGTAGTCCATAGTTGTCTCTCACACCTGTAGTCCATAGTTGTCTCTCACACCTGTAGTCCATAGTTGTCTCTCACACCTGTAGTCCATAGTTGTCTCTCACACCTGTAGTCCATAGTTGTCTCTCACACCTGTAGTCCATAGTTGTCTCTCACACCTGTAGTCAAGCGTTGTCTCTCACACCTGTAGTCAAGCGTTGTCTCTCACACCTGTAGTCAAGCATTGTCTCTCACACCTGTAGTCCATAGTTGTCTCTCACACCTGTAGTCAAGCGTTGTCTCTCACACCTGTAGTCAAGCGTTGTCTCTCACACCTGTAGTCAAGAGTGGTCTCTCACACCTGTAGTCAAGCGTTGTCTCTCACACCTGTAGTCAAGAGTGGTCTCTCACACCTGTAGTCAAGAGTGGTCTCTCACACCTGTAGTCAAGAGTGGTCTCTCACACCTGTAGTCAAGAGTGGTCTCTCACACCTGTAGTCAAGCGTTGTCTCTCACACCTGTAGTCAACAGTTGTCTCTCACACCTGTAGTCAACAGTTGTCTCTCCCACCTGTAGTCCATAGTTGTCTCTCACACCTGTAGTCAAGCGTTGTCTCTCACACCTGTAGTCAAGCGTTGTCTCTCACACCTGTAGTCAAGAGTGGTCTCTCACACCTGTAGTCAAGCGTTGTCTCTCACACCTGTAGTCAAGAGTGGTCTCTCACACCTGTAGTCAAGAGTGGTCTCTCACACCTGTAGTCAAGAGTGGTCTCTCACACCTGTAGTCAAGAGTGGTCTCTCACACCTGTAGTCAAGCGTTGTCTCTCACACCTGTAGTCAACAGTTGTCTCTCACACCTGTAGTCAACAGTTGTCTCTCCCACCTGTAGTCCATAGTTGTCTCTCACACCTGTAGTCTATAGTTGTCTCTCACACCTGTAGTCAAGCGTTGTCTCTCACACCTGTAGTCAAGAGTTGTCTCTCACACCTGTAGTCAACAGTTGTCTCTCACACCTGTAGTCAAGAGTGGTCTCTCACACCTGTAGTCAACAGTTGTCTCTCACACCTGTAGTCCATAGTTGTCTCTCACACCTGTAGTCAACAGTTGTCTCTCACACCTGTAGTCCATAGTTGTCTCTCACACCTGTAGTCAAGAGTGATCTCTCACACCTGTAGTCAACAGTTGTCTCTCACACCTGTAGTCCATAGTTGTCTCTCACACCTGTAGTCCATAGTTGTCTCTCACACCTGTAGTCCATAGTTGTCTCTCACACCTGTAGTCTATAGTTGTCTCTCCCACCTGTAGTCTATAGTTGTCTCTCCCACCTGTAGTCAAGAGTTGTCTCTCACACCTGTAGTCCATAGTTGTCTCTCCCACCTGTAGTCTATAGTTGTCTCTCCCACCTGTAGTCAAGAGTTGTCTCTCACACCTGTAGTCCATAGTTGTCTCTCCCACCTGTAGTCAAGAGTTGTCTCTCACACCTGTAGTCAAGAGTGGTCTCTCACACCTGTAGTCAAGAGTGGTCTCTCACACCTGTAGTCAAGAGTTGTCTCTCACACCTGTAGTCAAGCGTTGTCTCTCACACCTGTAGTCAAGCGTTGTCTCTCACACCTGTAGTCTATAGTTGTCTCTCACACCTGTAGTCTATAGTGGTCTCTCACACCTGTAGTCTATAGTTGTCTCTCACACCTGTAGTCTATAGTGGTCTCTCACACCTGTAGTCAAGCGTTGTCTCTCACACCTGTAGTCTATAGTTGTCTCTCACACCTGTAGTCTATAGTTGTCTCTCACACCTGTAGTCTATAGTTGTCTCTCACACCTGTAGTCAAGCGTTGTCTCTCACACCTGTAGTCAAGCGTTGTCTCTCACACCTGTAGTCAAGAGTGGTCTCTCACACCTGTAGTCTATAGTTGTCTCTCACACCTGTAGTCTATAGTTGTCTCTCACACCTGTAGTCTATAGTTGTCTCTCACACCTGTAGTCTATAGTTGTCTCTCACACCTGTAGTCTATAGTTGTCTCTCACACCTGTAGTCTATAGTTGTCTCTCACACCTGTAGTCTATAGTTGTCTCTCACACCTGTAGTCTATAGTTGTCTCTCACACCTGTAGTCAAGCGTTGTCTCTCACACCTGTAGTCAAGAGTGGTCTCTCACACCTGTAGTCAAGAGTGGTCTCTCACACCTGTAGTCAAGAGTGGTCTCTCACACCTGTAGTCAAGAGTGGTCTCTCACACCTGTAGTCAAGAGTGGTCTCTCACACCTGTAGTCAAGCGTTGTCTCTCACACCTGTAGTCAAGAGTGGTCTCTCACACCTGTAGTCAAGAGTTGTCTCTCACACCTGTAGTCAACAGTTGTCTCTCACACCTGTAGTCAACAGTTGTCTCTCACACCTGTAGTCAAGAGTGGTCTCTCACACCTGTAGTCAAGCGTTGTCTCTCACACCTGTAGTCCATAGTTGTCTCTCACACCTGTAGTCCATAGTTGTCTCTCACACCTGTAGTCAAGCGTTGTCTCTCACACATGTAGTCCATAGTTGTCTCTCACACCTGTAGTCAAGCGTTGTCTCTCACACCTGTAGCCTATAGTTGTCTCTCACACCTGTAGTCAAGCGTTGTCTCTCACACCTGTAGTCTATAGTTGTCTCTCACACCTGTAGTCAAGCGTTGTCTCTCACACCTGTAGTCCATAGTTGTCTCTCACACCTGTAGTCAAGCGTTGTCTCTCACACCTGTAGTCTATAGTTGTCTCTCACACCTGTAGTCAAGCGTTGTCTCTCACACCTGTAGTCCATAGTTGTCTCTCACACCTGTAGTCAAGCGTTGTCTCTCACACCTGTAGTCTATAGTTGTCTCTCACACCTGTAGTCAAGCGTTGTCTCTCACACCTGTAGTCAAGAGTTGTCTCTCACACCTGTAGTCAAGCGTTGTCTCTCACACCTGTAGTCAAGAGTTGTCTCTCACACCTGTAGTCAACAGTTGTCTCTCACACCTGTAGTCAAGCGTTGTCTCTCACACCTGTAGTCAAGCGTTGTCTCTCACACCTGTAGTCCATAGTTGTCTCTCACACCTGTAGTCAAGAGTTGTCTCTCACACCTGTAGTCCATAGTTGTCTCTCACACCTGTAGTCTATAGTTGTCTCTCACACCTGTAGTCAACAGTTGTCTCTCACACCTGTAGTCAAGCGTTGTCTCTCACACCTGTAGTCCATAGTTGTCTCTCACACCTGTAGTCAAGAGTTGTCTCTCACACCTGTAGTCCATAGTTGTCTCTCACACCTGTAGTCTATAGTTGTCTCTCACACCTGTAGTCAAGAGTTGTCTCTCACACCTGTAGTCTATAGTTGTCTCTCACACCTGTAGTCAACAGTTGTCTCTCACACCTGTAGTCAAGCGTTGTCTCTCACACCTGTAGTCAACAGTTGTCTCTCACACCTGTAGTCAAGCGTTGTCTCTCACACCTGTAGTCCATAGTTGTCTCTCACACCTGTAGTCAAGAGTTGTCTCTCACACCTGTAGTCCATAGTTGTCTCTCACACCTGTAGTCAAGAGTTGTCTCTCACACCTGTAGTCAAGAGTGGTCTCTCACACCTGTAGTCCATAGTTGTCTCTCACACCTGTAGTCTATAGTTGTCTCTCACACCTGTAGTCAACAGTTGTCTCTCACACCTGTAGTCAAGCGTTGTCTCTCACACCTGTAGTCAAGAGTGGTCTCTCACACCTGTAGTCCATAGTTGTCTCTCACACCTGTAGTCAAGAGTTGTCTCTCACACCTGTAGTCTATAGTTGTCTCTCACACCTGTAGTCAAGAGTTGTCTCTCACACCTGTAGTCAAGAGTGGTCTCTCACACCTGTAGTCAACAGTTGTCTCTCACACCTGTAGTCAAGCGTTGTCTCTCACGCCTGTAGTCAAGAGTTGTCTCTCACACCTGTAGTCAAGAGTGGTCTCTCACACCTGTAGTCAAGAGTTGTCTCTCACACCTGTAGTCAAGAGTTGTCTCTCACACCTGTAGTCTATAGTTGTCTCTCACACCTGTAGTCAAGAGTTGTCTCTCACACCTGTAGTCAAGAGTTGTCTCTCACACCTGTAGTCTATAGTTGTCTCTCACACCTGTAGTCAAGAGTTGTCTCTCACACCTGTAGTCAAGAACGGTACTGCCTCTAAGTGATCAAACGGATGCATTAGATTACTTATGGCGTGACCATGTCTGATAACTGCAGTCATTCTCGGAGACTAGCAAGCGCGCTTGGTGATAACAGAACCTGAGACAGCCCACAAACTATACTAGAGAGGTGGAAGGGCGGAGGGAAGCAGCAGCAGTCGCAACATTGTTATCTTCACCCAACTCACGTGCATGCATGACAAGGTCGGGTATGAATATCTGCAACTGTTTGTAATTTCTACGGTCGGGAAAGAACAGGGAAGAGTTGGGGCTGCAGGAGCCATGTGTCAGGGCACCCAGATGAGGTGTGTGTGTGTGTGTGATACAGGATATCTGCTTTGTGTTGAGCCATCACACTTGGTGCACGTGGCGCCGGGTAATCATATCACAGCCACACGAGGCGGTCGTTAACACAGGGGTGTGAGACCCTGTCTACAGACACTGATTGCAGCGTCGGTCACCGACAACACTTCTGTCCAACCGACAACCAGCGCAGTATAACACACGCCCTGATAATCAAGTCTTCTTCTTCTGTTAACTAGTCCAGGCCGTGTGGCCTTCAGACTGGGCCTTTCCTCGGCCTAATCGATCGCGAAATGCCAATCATTTCATTTCTGATACACCGATGTTTCTTCACCCCATGATGTCACACTGTCCAGTAGCATGGTGGTTTCCCCCTGATACCCACTCCCCTCCCCCGATGTTCCCGTTATGGTGACATACTCCAGCTCTCCCCTGCCTCCCCTCCCCCGATGTTCCCGTTATGGTGACATACTCCAGCTCTCACCTGCCTCCCCTCCCCCGATGTTCTCGTTATGGTGACATACTCCAGCTCTCCCCTGCCTCCCCTCCCCCGATGTTCCTGTTATGGTGACATACTCCAGCTCTCCCCTGCCTCCCCTACCCCGATGTTTCCTGTTATGGTGACATACTCCAGCTCTCCCCTGCCTCCCCTCCCCCGATGTTCCTGTTATGGTGACATACTCCAGCTCTCCCCTGCCTTCCCTCCCCCGATGTTCCTGTTATGGTGACATACTCCAGCTCTCCCCTGCCTCCCCTCCCCCGATGTTCCTGTTATGGTGACATACTCCAGCTCTCCCCTGCCTCCCCTCCCCCGATGTTCCAGTTATGGTGACATACTCCAGCTCTCCCCTGCCTCCCCTCCCTCGATGTTCCTGTTATGGTGACATACTCCAGCTCTCCCCTGCCTCCCCTCCCCCGATGTTTCCGTTATGGTGACATACTCCAGCTCTCCCCTGCCCCGATGTTCCTGTTATGGTGACATACTCCAGCTCTCCCCTGCCTCCCCTCCCCCGATGTTTCCGTTATGGTAACATATTCCAGCTCTCCCCTGCCCCGATGTTCCTGTTATGGTGACATACTCCAGCTCTCCCCTGCCTCCCCTCCCCCGATGTTTCCGTTATGGTGACATACTCCAGCTCTCCCCTCCCCCGATGTTCCTGTTATGGTGACATACTCCAGCTCTCCCCTGCCTCCCCTCCCCCGATGTTCCTGTTATGGTGACATATTCCAGCTCTCCCCTGCCTCCCCTCCCCCGATGTTCCCGTTATGGTGACATACTCCAGCTCTCCCCTGCCTCCCCTCCCCGATGTTTCCTGTTATGGTGACATACTCTAGCTCTCACCTGCCTCCCCTCCCCCGATGTTCCCGTTATGGTGACATACTCCAGCTCTCCCCTGCCTCCCCTCCCCCGATGTTTCCTGTTATGGTGACATACTCTAGCTCTCACCTGCCTCCCCTCCCCCGATGTTCCTGTTATGGTGACATACTCCAGCTCTCCCCTGCCTCCCCTCCCCCGATGTTCCCGTTATGGTGACATACTCCAGCTCTCCCCTGCTCTTGAAGCATCCAGGGAATGTGGATTATCGTAACCTGGTGTCAGTGGATATACAGACAAATATGTCGTGTTTCATGCAAACATAAACAATCAAATGCAGAGGATCTAGAAAAACTGGGAATGAAGACAGAGTTGATGAAAGAAATAAAGAGGAGGCGGGTGAAATATTTCGGCCACGTTAAAAGACATGATACTCTTATAAAAACTATACCGGAGGGCAAGGTTGAGGGCAAGCGAGCAAGAGGTAGACAACGATACAAGTGGGAAGATAATATCAAGAGATGGACGAACATCAGCCTGACAGAATGTTCAGTCAGGGCGAGAGACAGACAGTGTTGGAGATCCATTGCAGCCAACCTTCAGTGTGGAGACGGCACCTGGTGTCAGTAACTAGTTCTCCGTGCTTCTGAACGTCAGTCAAGGCATCTTCGTGCCGTGTTGTATCTGTGCACGGCCTTCTCTTCATTTGTGTCTAACTCCACACCCCTGCAGCTCCCACAGAATTCTCCATTCATTCATGAAGATATCTGGACACAAGACAGTCCACACATGAAGATATCTTGACACAAGACAGTCCACATTCTCTGGGTGTGTCACGAGAAGGGAAAACTAAGAGTATGTCATCATCTCATCTTATGTCATCTAAATGTCATCACAATGCCATCACAGTGTCACCACAATGTTATTACAATGTTATCACAATGCCATCACAGTGTCACCACAATGTTATTACAATGTTATTACAATGTTATCACAATGGGAAAGTTGAAGGGGGAGAGGCAGGGGGAGACCAAGTGAGAAGATGCTGGACAGTTTGACATCATGGCGTTATAGAGGAACGTCGGTGTCAGGAATGATTTACAGCAAGCGAGACAGGGAAAGACATGATCACCAACGCCACATGGCAATAACTATAAGAAAACTGACAGTACATGAGACAGATGGCTATGGAGAGACATGATCACCAACGTCACATGGTATCGACAATAATAAGAATGGCACTAAACGAGGCAGAAGGTTGTGTGACAGACATGATCACCAATGCCACACGGCATGGACAATAATAAGATTGGTAGTACACGAGACAGGGGGCTGTGGACACGAGACAGGGGGCTGTGGACAGACATGATCACCGCCGCCACACTGTATGAACGATAATAAGATCCTGCTGACTGTCCATGGTTGACTTCCGTACATGAGGATTGGTTCGGTATAGCTCTGTAGAAGTCGCTCACCTAGGCGGACAAAGATATACTGCATAAAATATCCTTCATCTTGTGACATGCTGCCTTGGGAAGCTGGCCGAGTTCCGTGTAACGCAGTGTTTCCCAACGTGGGGCCCACGCCCCACAGGGGGGCAATTCGATTGTTGAGGGGGGCAATTCGAAAATGGAAGAAATCGGTTGGATATAACAAAACGGGGAGACTTGAGACTGAAGTTAACTAAATTGGAACCTGACATAAGATCTCTTTGCAGCAAGCATTAAGCGCAAGGATCTCACTAAATTTAAATAATAAATAATTACTAATAATTAAAATAATATAGAAAAATCATTCATTAACATTATTTTGTACTTGAATTTCAGTTCTCCATTATATAGTTTGAAAATTTACTTACTGTGTTTGCTCAATAATTACCTAGTGATTTCTTCCTAAAACCTATCATTCAAGTTTCTTTAGTGAACATTTAAATTTTTGAATATTAAAAATAATGTATATGTTGGGGGGGGGGGGGGGGCATAAGAATTTTAGAAAGGCTTAGGTGGGGCATAGCACAACAAAGGTTGGGAAACACTGGTGTAACGTGTGAAATACATCTCCCACCTGCTCTTGTCAGGACAGCGACACACTCGAACACCCGGACCTGGCTCAGACTATCGCCACTGACTGTGATCTGACGTTCTGGAAACCATGTTTACATGTATCATTACGTCTGTTCGTCTGCTATTCAGATTCAGTCCTTTGTTTTGATTCCCTGTTGCAATTATTTCTATCATGTATTGTATCTGTAATTTATGTTCACCTATTAAAACTGAGTCGTCAGCTTATCGCACCTTGTTGACATAATGCCCACCGACTGATATTCACGGCCTGTCTTGAATGGATCTCATTATTTCCTTGTACAAATTGAACAGATCGGGTGATAGGACACAAACCTGTCTAACACCTTGTATAATGTTTTAAGTTCCCATTTGGTACACTTCTTGTCAAGGGTTTTCATTATTCTCAGATCTTTACCTCCCCAATATATTTCTTTATGTTTCAACTGATCAGATGTCTTAGTGTAGTCAATAACAGACAAGTACAGATCTCTATTCATTTCAATCGTTCTTTCTATTCGTAGGTCGCCATGTCCGAATGGATAAGAACGCGTGTTATTAAACATCTTTTTAAAAAAAAGTATCGTATCAAGCTGATGTCGAGGTAAGGTACAAGTACCTCTGACGGCGAGGGACACTGTTAATAGGGAAAGCTAATCCACACGCAAAATCTAGTCCAGCATTACTAGAACTAGTGTGTATGGACTAAAAGCGAGCGAAACAAAACAGTAAAAAATATTACTTCTATGAATGTTCTCACAGTGTATACAGTGTTGTTTGTGACTTGACCTTCAACAATGTTCTCACAGTGTATACAGTGTTGTTTGTGACTTGACCTTCAACAATGTTCTCACAGTGTATACAGTGTTGTTTGTGACTTGACCTTCAACAATGTTCTCACAGTGTATACAGTGTTGTTTGTGACTTGACCTTCAACAATGTTCTCACAGTGTATACAGCGTTGTTTGTGACTTGACCTTCAACAATGTTCTCACAGTGTATACAGTGTTGTTTGTGACTTGACCTTCAACAATGTTCTCACAGTGTATACAGTGTTGTTTGTGACTTGACCTTCAACAATGTTCTCACAGTGTATACAGTGTTGTTTGTGACTTGACCTTCAACAATGTTCTCACAGTGTATACAGTGTTGTTTGTGACTTGACCTTCAACAATGTTCTCACAGTGTATACAGTGTTGTTTGTGACTTGACCTTCAACAATGTTCTCACAGTGTATACAGTGTTGTTTGTGACTTGACCTTCAACAATGTTCTCACAGTGTATACAGTGTTGTTTGTGACTTGACCTTCAACAATGTTCTCACAGTGTATACAGTGTTGTTTGTGACTTGACCTTCAACAATGTTCTCACAGTGTATACAGTGTTGTTTGTGACTTGACCTTCAACAATGTTCTCACAGTGTATACAGTGTTGTTTGTGACTTGACCTTCAACAATGTTCTCACAGTGTATACAGTGTTGTTTGTGACTTGACCTTCAACAATGTTCTCACAGTGTATACAGTGTTGTTTGTGACTTGACCTTCAACAATGTTCTCACAGTGTATACAGTGTTGTTTGTGACTTGACCTTCAACAATGTTCTCACAGTGTATACAGTGTTGTTTGTGACTTGACCTTCAACAATGTTCTCACAGTGTATACAGTGTTGTCTGTGACTTGACCTTCAACAATGTTCTCACAGTGTATACAGTGTTGTCTGTGACTTGACCTTCAACAATGTTCTCACAGTGTATACAGTGTTGTTTGTGACTTGACCTTCAACAATGTTCTCACAGTGTATACAGTGTTGTTTGTGACTTGACCTTCAACAATGTTCTCACAGTGTATACAGTGTTGTCTGTGACTTGACCTTCAACAATGTTCTCACAGTGTATACAGTGTTGTTTGTGACTTGACCTTCAACAATGTTCTCACAGTGTATACAGTGTTGTCTGTGACTTGACCTTCAACAATGTTCTCACAGTGTATACAGTGTTGTCTGTGACTTGACCTTCAACAATGTTCTCACAGTGTATACAGTGTTGTTTGTGACTTGACCTTCAACAATGTTCTCACAGTGTATACAGTGTTGTCTGTGACTTGACCTTCAACAATGTTCTCACAGTGTATACAGTGTTGTTTGTGACTTGACCTTCAACAATGTTCTCACAGTGTATACAGTGTTGTTTGTGACTTGACCTTCAACAATGTTCTCACAGTGTATACAGTGTTGTTTGTGACTTGACCTTCAACAATGTTCTCACAGTGTATACAGTGTTGTTTGTGACTTGACCTTCAACAATGTTCTCACAGTGTATACAGTGTTGTTTGTGACTTGACCTTCAACAATGTTCTCACAGTGTATACAGTGTTGTTTGTGACTTGACCTTCAACAATGTTCTCACAGTGTATACAGTGTTGTTTGTGACTTGACCTTCAACAATGTTCTCACAGTGTATACAGCGTTGTTTGTGACTTGACCTTCAACAATGTTCTCACAGTGTATACAGTGTTGTTTGTGACTTGACCTTCAACAATGTTCTCACAGTGTATACAGTGTTGTTTGTGACTTGACCTTCAACAATGTTCTCACAGTGTATACAGTGTTGTTTGTGACTTGACCTTCAACAATGTTCTCACAGTGTATACAGTGTTGTTTGTGACTTGACCTTCAACAATGTTCTCACAGTGTATACAGTGTTGTTTGTGACTTGACCTTCAACAATGTTCTCACAGTGTATACAGTGTTGTTTGTGACTTGACCTTCAACAATGTTCTCACAGTGTATACAGTGTTGTTTGTGACTTGACCTTCAACAATGTTCTCACAGTGTATACAGTGTTGTTTGTGACTTGACCTTCAACAATGTTCTCACAGTGTATACAGTGTTGTTTGTGACTTGACCTTCAACAATGTTCTCACAGTGTATACAGTGTTGTTTGTGACTTGACCTTCAACAATGTTCTCACAGTGTATACAGTGTTGTTTGTGACTTGACCTTCAACAATGTTCTCACAGTGTATACAGTGTTGTTTGTGACTTGACCTTCAACAATGTTCTCACAGTGTATACAGTGTTGTTTGTGACTTGACCTTCAACAATGTTCTCACAGTGTATACAGTGTTGTTTGTGACTTGACCTTCAACAATGTTCTCACAGTGTATACAGTGTTGTCTGTGACTTGACCTTCAACAATGTTCTCACAGTGTATACAGTGTTGTCTGTGACTTGACCTTCAACAATGTTCTCACAGTGTATACAGTGTTGTCTGTGACTTGACCTTCAACAATGTTCTCACAGTGTATACAGTGTTGTTTGTGACTTGACCTTCAACAATGTTCTCACAGTGTATACAGTGTTGTCTGTGACTTGACCTTCAACAATGTTCTCACAGTGTATACAGTGTTGTCTGTGACTTGACCTTCAACAATGTTCTCACAGTGTATACAGTGTTGTCTGTGACTTGACCTTCAACAATGTTCTCACAGTGTATACAGTGTTGTCTGTGACTTGACCTTCAACAATGTTCTCACAGTGTATACAGTGTTGTCTGTGACTTGACCTTCAACAATGTTCTCACAGTGTATACAGTGTTGTTTGTGACTTGACCTTCAACAATGTTCTCACAGTGTATACAGTGTTGTCTGTGACTTGACCTTCAACAATGTTCTCACAGTGTATACAGTGTTGTTTGTGACTTGACCTTCAACAATGTTCTCACAGTGTATACAGTGTTGTTTGTGACTTGACCTTCAACAATGTTCTCACAGTGTATACAGTGTTGTTTGTGACTTGACCTTCAACAATGTTCTCACAGTGTATACAGTGTTGTTTGTGACTTGACCTTCAACAATGTTCTCACAGTGTATACAGTGTTGTTTGTGACTTGACCTTCAACAATGTTCTCACAGTGTATACAGTGTTGTTTGTGACTTGACCTTCAACAATGTTCTCACAGTGTATACAGTGTTGTTTGTGACTTGACCTTCAACAATGTTCTCTCAGTGTATACAGTGTTGTTTGTGACTTGACCTTCAACAATGTTCTCACAGTGTATACAGTGTTGTTTGTGACTTGACCTTCAACAATGTTCTCACAGTGTATACAGTGTTGTTTGTGACTTGACCTTCAACAATGTTCTCACAGTGTATACAGTGTTGTTTGTGACTTGACCTTCAACAATGTTCTCACAGTGTATACAGTGTTGTTTGTGACTTGACCTTCAACAATGTTCTCTCAGTGTATACAGTGTTGTTTGTGACTTGACCTTCAACAATGTTCTCACAGTGTATACAGTGTTGTTTGTGACTTGACCTTCAACAATGTTCTCAGTGTATACAGTGTTGTTTGTGACTTGACCTTCAACAATGTTCTCAGTGTATACAGTGTTGTTTGTGACTTGACCTTCAACAATGTTCTCTCAGTGTATACAGTGTTGTTTGTGACTTGACCTTCAACAAAGCCACACCGCTCATCCTCAATGTCTGGTTTTATTTGACCTCTGATTGTTCTCATGATACATTAGTTGTGTCGTGGGCTTCTCCGTATCCAGTGGGGTCCAGGATGTTTCTGACCGGCAGTGGAGGATGATGATGACTTGGAGGAGAAGTAGTGGCAACAACTACAAGAAGTGTACGCTTCAAGGAGGCTGAGAGGCATCAACTCTACCAGTGAGAGAGGACGCTTCAAGGAGGCTGAGAAGCATCAACTCTACCAGTGAGAGAGGACGCTTCAAGGAGGCTGAGAGGCATCAACTCTACCAGTGAGATTGGCGCTTCAAGGAGGCTGAGAGGCATCAACTCTACCAGTGAGATTGGACGCTTCAAGGAGGCTGAGAGGCATCAACTCTACCAGTGAGATTGGCGCTTCAAGGAGGCTGAGAGGCATCAACTCTACCAGTGAGATTGGACGCTTCAGGGAGGCTGAGAGGCATCAACTCTACCAGTGAGAGTGGACGCTTCAAGGAGGCTGAGAAGTATCAACTCTACCAGTGAGAGTGGACGCTTCAAGGAGGCTGAGAGGCATCAACTCTACCAGTGAGAGTACGCTTCAAGGAGGCTGAGAGGCATCAACTCTACCAGTGAGAGTGGACGCTTCAAGGAGGCTGAGAGGCATCAACTCTACCAGTGAGAGTGGACGCTTCAAGGAGGCTGAGAGGCATCAACTCTACCAGTGAGAGTGGACGCTTCAAGGAGGCTGAGAAGTATCAACTCTACCAGTGAGAGTGGATGCTTCAATGAGGCTGAGAGGCATCAACTCTACCAGTGAGAGTGGACGCTTAAAGAAGGCTGAGAGGTATCAACTCTACCAGTGAGAGTGGACGCTTCAAGGAGGCTGAGAGGCATCAACTCTACCAGTGAGCGTGGACGCTTCGAGGCATCAACTCTACCAGTGAGAGTGGACGCTTCAAGGAGGCTGAGAAGTATCAACTCTACCAGTGAGAGTGGACGCTTCAAGGAGGCTGAGAAGTATCAACTCTACCAGTGAGAGAGGACGCTTAAAGGAGGCTGAGAGGTATCAACTCTACCAGTGAAAGTGGACGCTTCAAGGAGGCTGAGAAGTATCAACTCTACTAGTGAGAGTGGACGCTTAAATGAGGCTGAGAGGTATCAACTCTACCAGTGAGAGTGGACGCTTCAATGACGCTAAGAGGCATCAACTCTACCAGTGAGAGTGGACGCTTAAATGAGGCTGAGAGGTATCAACTCTACTAGTGAGAGTGGACGCTTCGAGGCATCAACTCTACCAGTGAGAGTGGACGCTTCAAGGAGGCTGAGAGGCATCAACTCTACCAGTGAGAGTGGACGCTTCAAGGAGGCTGAGAGGCATCAACTCTACCAGTGAGATTGTACGCTTCAAGGAGGCTGAGAGGCATCAACTCTACCAGTGAGAGTGGACGCTTCAAGGAGGTTGAGAGGCATCAACTCTACCAGTGAGAGTGGACGCTTCAAGGAGGCTGAGAGGCATCAACTCTACCAGTGAGAGTGGACGCTTCAAGGAGGCTGAGAGGCATCAACTCTACCAGTGAGAGTGGACGCTTCAAGGAGGCTGAGAGGCATCAACTCTACTAATGAGAGTGGACGCTTAAATGAGGCTGAGAGGTATCAACTCTACCAGTGAGAGTGGACGCTTCAAGGACGCTAAGAGGCATCAACTCTACCAGTGAGAGTGGACGCTTAAATGAGGCTGAGAGGTATCAACTCTACTAGTGAGAGTGGACGCTTCGAGGCATCAACTCTACCAGTGAGAGTGGACGCTTCAAGGAGGCTTCGAGGCATCAACTCTACCAGTGAGAGTGGACGCTTCAAGGAGGCTGAGAGGCATCAACTCTACCAGTGAGATTGGACGCTTGAAGGAAGCTGATAGGCATCAACTCTACCAGTGAGAGTGGACGCTTCAAGGAGGTTGAGAGGCATCAACTCTACCAGTGAGTGGACGCTTCAAGGAGGCTGAGAGGCATCAACTCTACCAGTGAGAGTGGACGCTTCAAGGAGGCTGAGAGGCATCAACTCTACCAGTGAGAGTGGACGCTTCAAGGAGGCTGAGAGGCATCAACTCTACCATTGAGAGTGGACGCTTCGAGGCATCAACTCTACCAGTGAAAGTGGACGCTTCAATGAGGCTGAGAAGTATCAACTCTACCAGTGAGAGTGGACGCTTCAAGGAGGCTGAGAAGCATCAACTCTACTAGTGAGAGTGGACGCTTAAAGGAGGCTGAGAGGTATCAACTCAACTAGTGAGAGTGGACGCTTAAATGAGGCTGAGAGGCATCAACTCTACTAGTGAGAGTGGACGCTTAAATGTGGCTGAGAGGCATCAACTCTACTAGTGAGAGTGAACGCTTCAAGGAGGCTGAGAGGTATCAAATCTACCATTGAGAGAGAACGTTTCGATGAGGAAGAGAGGTATCAACTCTACCAGTGAGAGTGGACGCTTCTAGGAGACTGAGAAGCATCAACTCCACACGTGAGAGTTAATACAAACGTGCACACCACCGGCAGATGTGTGTCCTCAAGACGTGAGGGACAAAACCGGCAGATGTGTGTCCTCAAGACGGGAGGGACAAAACCGGCCACTCACGCCCCTGTCGCGGACCAAGAACAAATGTTACAGACACGTCCTGGAATATCACGGACCAAGAACAAATGTTACAAACACGTCCTGGAATATCACGGACCAAGAACAAATGTTACAAACACGTCCTGGAATATCACGGACCAAGAACAAATGTTACAGACACGTCCTGGAATATCACGGACCAAGAACACATGTTACAGAGACGTCCTGGAATATCACGGACCAAGAACAAATGTTACAGAGACGTCCTGGAATATCACGGACCAAGAACAAATGTTACAGACACGTCCTGGAATATCACGGACCAAGAACAAATGTTACAAACACGTCCTGGAATATCACGGACCAAGAACAAATGTTACAAACACGTCCTGGAATATCACGGACCAAGAACAAATGTTACAAACACGTCCTGGAATATCACGGACCAAGAACAAATGTTACAGACACGTCCTGGAATATCACGGACCAAGAACAAATGTTACAGACACGTCCTGGAATATCACGGACCAAGAACAAATGTTACAGACACGTCCTGGAATATCACGGACCAAGAACAAATGTTACAGACACGTCCTGGAATATCACGGACCAAGAACAAATGTTACAGACACGTCCTGGAATATCACGGACCAAGAACAAATGTTACAGAGACGTCCTGGAATATCACGGACCAAGAACAAATGTTACAAACACGTCCTGGAATATTACGGACCAAGAACAAATGTTACAAACACGTCCTGGAATATCACTGACCAAGAACAAATGCTACAGACACGTCCTGGAATATCACGGACCAAGAACAAATGTTACAAACACGTCCTGGAATATCACGGACCAAGAACAAATGTTACAAACACGTCCTGGAATATCACGGACCAAGAACAAATGTTACAAACACGTCCTGGAATATCATGGACCAAGAGGGTGCAAGAGACAGGGTCGACCAGTACACAGATGGACACAAGACCATGCGGACTCCTGGCACATGAGGGAGCAAGACACGGGAGAACATCACTGACGTCCACTGAGAGGGGACATGAGGGAGCAAGACACGGGAGAACATCACTGACGTCCACTGAGAGGGGACATGAGGGAGCAAGACACGGGAGAACATCACTGACGTCCACTGAGAGGGGACATGAGGGAGCAAGACACGGGAGAACATCACAGACATCCACTGAGAGGGCACATGAGGGAGCAATACACGGGAGAACATCACTGACGTCCACTGAGAGGGGACATGAGGGAGCAAGACACGGGAGAACATCACAGACATCCACTGAGAGGGCACATGAGGGAGCAATACACGGGAGAACATCACAGACATCCACTGAGAGGGCACATGAGGGAGCAATACACGGGAGAACATCACTGACGTCCACTGAGAGGGGACATGAGGGAGCAAGACACGGGAGAACATCACAGACATCCACTGAGAGGGCACATGAGGGAGCAATACACGGGAGAACATCACAGACACCCACTGAGAGGGCACATGAGGGAGCAATACACGGGAGAACATCACAGACATCCACTGAGAGGGGACATGAGGGAGCAATACACGGGAGAACATCACAGACATCCACTGAGAGGGCACATGAGGGAGCAATACACGGGAGAACATCACAGACACCCACTGAGAGGGGACATGAGGGAGCAAGACACGGGAGAACATCACAGACATCCACTGAGAGGGCACATGAGGGAGCAATACACGGGAGAACATCACAGACATCCACTGAGAGGGCACATGAGGGAGCAATACACGGGAGAACATCACAGACACCCACTGAGAGGGCACATGAGGGAGCAATACACGGGAGAACATCACAGACACCCACTGAGAGGGCACATGAGGGAGCAATACACGGGAGAACATCACTGACGTCCACTGAGAGGGGACATGAGGGAGCAAGACACGGGAGAACATCACAGACATCCACTGAGAGGGCACATGAGGGAGCAATACACGGGAGAACATCACAGACACCCACTGAGAGGGCACATGAGGGAGCAATACACGGGAGAACATCACAGACATCCACTGAGAGGGGACATGAGGGAGCAATACACGGGAGAACATCACAGACATCCACTGAGAGGGCACATGAGGGAGCAATACACGGGAGAACATCACAGACACCCACTGAGAGGGGACATGAGGGAGCAAGACACGGGAGAACATCACAGACATCCACTGAGAGGGCACATGAGGGAGCAATACACGGGAGAACATCACAGACATCCACTGAGAGGGCACATGAGGGAGCAATACACGGGAGAACATCACAGACACCCACTGAGAGGGCACATGAGGGAGCAATACACGGGAGAACATCACAGACACCCACTGAGAGGGCACATGAGGGAGCAATACACGGGAGAACATCACTGACGTCCACTGAGAGGGGACATGAGGGAGCAAGACACGGGAGAACATCACTGACGTCCACTGAGAGGGGACATGAGGGAGCAAGACACGGGAGAACATCACAGACGTCCACTGAGAGGGGACATGAGGGAGCAAGACACGGGAGAACATCACAGACATCCACTGAGAGGGGACATGAGGGAGCAAGACACGGGAGAACATCACTGACGTCCACTGAGAGGGGACATGAGGGAGCAAGACACGGGAGAACATCAAAGACACCCACTGAGAGGGGACATGAGGGAGCAAGACACGGGAAAACATCACAGACGTCCACTGAGAGGGGACATGAGGGAGCAAGACACGGGAGAACATCACAGACATCCACTGAGAGGGGACAAGAACCAGACACAGAAGTCACGTGTTCTGCACGCAGCGCAGACAAGGGAACACTACCCACGACCACACAGGACAGGCAGACATGTCATATAACACAGCAGGGCTAACCAACCTGCATCAAGCAGTCTGTCCGAGTCCTCCAGTGAAGCAGGTCAAGTCAATCACAAATTACCGATCCCCTAATGACGTCGGTGTCCAGTGAGGGTCCATTAAGGTCGGTGATAATGACCGCGCATAACGCTAGCCGACACTTGAGACACCTGACTATATCTTAACCTGGTCTCATTAAGATTAGGAACAGTCGGGCTGCTAGACACTGGGCCCTATATCGTGAAGCTTATCGCGGTGTGATAAATTAGGGCTGCCCGACGTCCTCATTTGTAATGAATCAATGAAATAAATCAGTGTCGCGACTCAAGTTCTCGGGATGCAAGTTTGTCCCGGATTTCCATCCTGTCACATGATAGATTTAATTAAATCAAACTCTTTCTGGTTGTCAGATGGTAGAACATTGACTATGAACGCTTGGAATGACTGTCAGCTGGTAGAACATTGAATGTAAACACTTGGAATGATTGTCAGCTGGTAGAACATTCAATGTGAACACTTGGAATGATTGTCAGCTGGTAGAACATTCAATGTGAACACTTGGAATGATTGTCAGCTGGTAGAACATTCAATGTGAACACTTGGAATGTCCTATGGCTACAAACGTAGCAGTTTGACTGTTACAGTGGCTACAAACGTAGCAGTTTGACTGTTACAGTGGCTACAAACGTAGCAGTTTGACTGTTACAGTGGCTACAAACGTAGCAGTTTGACTGTGACTGTGGCTGCGGCCAGCACCGTGCCTGGGTTCCTGTTTGACTGTGGCGTGTACACTCCCTCTGTGCACCCCGCCAGCGCGTTGAACCTCTCGGCCGCGCTGAGGTTTGAGTTTCCCCAGGCTTCGGAGGCATGTGGCAGCTTCTCAGTCGGACAATCTGGCAACCCTACGATACTTACAGGTGGCGGTCAACAAGGTGCCCCGTCGAATGGATGTAATAGTAACCATGTCAGCCAGTGGCCACGGTGACCTGGTTCAGCACCAGTGTTGAATGCTTTCATTTGATTCAGTGCCGGCTCGTGTCTGACGGCGCCTCACTCACATATACATACGACAGACAGACAGACAGACAGACAGACAGACAGACAGACAGATAGGGAAGGAAGGAAGGAAGGAAGGAAGGAAGGAAGGAAGGAAGGAAGGAAGGAAGGAAGGAAGGAAGGAAGGAAGGAAGGAAGGAAGGAAGGAAGGAAGGAAGGAAGGAAGGAAGGAAGAGCAGAAGAGAAGAGAAATGAAGAGAGAAAGGCGTGGTTAAGCAGCGACACACAAAGGCCCACAATAACAAGCATGGATAACGACTGGAGACGCAATGTTGAGCTTGGAGACGGGGGAGGCAATCAGTGGCCTGGGGTGTTCCATGTACCACCGATATCACTGGAGATTACCTTCAATCAGTATTTATGGCCCACAATTACTGTAATCTCGGCGGCGGGATGGCCCGAGTGACCTGACCCCCGACCGGAGGTGCGACCTCTGGTGCGACATGCCCGTGTGCTGGCCAGCCTGATCAAGCTAATTAGGCCAGCCAGTCCACGGGACACATTCCGGGCCGCACGACGGGACGCAAACTAGAGACTACAGCAGTGACCAGGCTGCACAACATGGCGGCTACCGGCATACTTCCAGACGTGCCGCCATTGCTGGGACAGTCGGTGAGAGTTGACAACTGCCAGGTGAGAGTATCACAAGACTCTTCCACACGGACACAAGTATCACTCATGGCACAGGCGGGTTCAGCTGACCGTCATCAGCTTCATCAATCAAACAATGCTTCTACTGGGCGGCATGGGAAGCGACAAACCCTACAGACTGAGTCAGAGACAACCCTCTCACTAGTTTTCTATGTTTATTATAGTATTGTCCCCGTGTGTGGTATTGTCCCCGTGTGTGGTGCTGTCCCCGTGTGTGGTGCTGTCCCCGTGTGTGGTGTTGTCCCCCACGTGTGTGGTGTTGTCCCCCACGTGTATGGTTGTTCTCCCCGTGTGTGGTGTTGTCCCACACGTGTGTGGTATTGTCCCCTCTGGGCAGTGCTAGAGTCTGCGGACAATGAAACCTGGTGGAGAAAACATGACCATCCTATACCCAGTCCCCCTATGTTGTGGTGAATCATGACCCGGTGACATCCTAATATGTCTATGTGCTGATGTCCAGCTCCAGTATCGGCTGAGCACACCTCGCTGGTTGAGAGGTGAGGATCGTCAGGGTGTTCCCAATCACTGAAAGGACTAGACCCTGGTAAGGGACATAGGTGATCTTGTTCAGAATACCGCCGCCATTACCCCGGTCTTGTTCAGAATACCGCCGCCATTACCCTGATCGCTATCATGCCCAACCGATATTTCATTACCACACAGTATGTGTGCGCAGACAAAAGCCAGACTCCTGTCCAACAGCACACGAAACACCTTATTGTACGAGTTCTTTTCACAACCTCCAGCATACACTCATAGTTAGTGTTGGGGTGCTGCAAAGACGGTATTTCAGTGAGAATCATGCCACGACTGCCTTGGTCGGAATGACCTAGTGCTCCCGCTGTCCAGCACCCCGTGGTTATATGGTCGAGTTCTGTCCAATGTTCTTCAGCGGGGAAGTTGTTCCCTGTCTTTGCCCTGACGATACACTAAAACATCGCCCGCATACGACTGTCCTTCTCCGTCCTGTGAAATGCTCGCCTGTGCTACTCACGGATTCGAAGACAGTGTGTGAGGTTGTGGAAGTCAAGACTCACTAAAAGCATCTTCGTTTTTGTGTACGGCCCCGCGGGTGTAAGAAGACATGATAGCCTTGAGAGCTGGGCAACTGTGGGAACCAAAGGAGCACTGGATCGGGCTGATATATCGAAAGCCCGCAAAATAGCAAGGCGTTTAAACGAATGAAGTGGTGGCTGTAAATCTGCATCTTGACCTGTCTGCAAGAACATTGCCAGACTCGTGAAGCCACCCATGAGCGCAGAAGTGGTATCGTCAGCCTCAGGCTGAGGGACAAACAAATGAGGGGATCTGAACACTTATATGCTGAATGGTTTGAAGTGCAGTGAGAGTAATCTAACTAACGGCCTAGTCGTGTGAACATCTCTACAACGCCTCGCTCGGATAGACGGAGGGGATTGTCTGGACCTAACACCACATCACACCAACACATCGGAATTAAGAGTACAACTCGTCCATCCCGGGCATTCACCAACCAACACAACAGAACCAACATGAGTTCTATTCACAAACAGCACATATACCATATCCCCCCCCCCCACCACACACACACACACACACACACACACCACTGGTGTCGCGAATGGCGGTGTTGTTTGAGTGTCCATCCTGAGTCCGTGGGTCACTAGGAAACTAGGGCGGGTTTCCCTGGCTTGTGGCGGTGTTGTTTGAGTGTCCATCCTGAGTCCGTGGGTCACTAGGAAACTAGGGCGGGTTTCCCTGGCTTGTGGCGGTGTTGTTTGAGTGTCCATCCTGAGTCCGTGGGTCACTAGGAAACTAGGGCGGGTTTCCCTGGCTTGTGGCGGTGTTGTTTGAGTGTCTATCCTGAGTCCGTGGGTCACTAGGAAACTAGGGCGGGTTTCCCTGGCTTGTGGCGGTGTTGTTTGAGTGTCTATCCTGAGTCCGTGGGTCACTAGGAAACTAGGGCGGGTTTCCCTGGCTTGTGGCGGTGTTGTTTGAGTGTCTATCCTGAGTCCGTGGGTCACTAGGAAACTAGGGCGGGTTTCCCTGGCTTGTGGCGGTGTTGTTTGAGTGTCCATCCTGAGTCCGTGGGTCACTAGGAAACTAGGGCGGGTTTCCCTGGCTTGTGGCGGTGTTGTTTGAGTGTCTATCCTGAGTCCGTGGGTCACTAGGAAACTAGGGCGGGTTTCCCTGGCTTGTGGCGGTGTTGTTTGAGTGTCCATCCTGAGTCCGCGGGTCACTAGGAAACTAGGGCGGGTTTCCCTGGCTTGTGGCGGTGTTGTTTGAGTGTCCATCCTGAGTCCGTGGGTCACTAGGAAACTAGGGCGGGTTTCCCTGGCTTGTGGCGGTGTTGTTTGAGTGTCTATCCTGAGTCCGTGGGTCACTAGGAAACTAGGGCGGGTTTCCCTGGCTTGTGGCGGTGTTGTTTGAGTGTCCATCCTGAGTCCGCGGGTCACTAGGAAACTAGGGCGGGTTTCCCTGGCTTGTGGCGGTGTTGTTTGAGTGTCTATCCTGAGTCCGTGGGTCACTAGGAAACTAGGGCGGGTTTCCCTGGCTTGTGGCGGTGTTGTTTGAGTGTCCATCCTGAGTCCGTGGGTCACTAGGAAACTAGGGCGGGTTTCCCTGGCTTGTGGCGGTGTTGTTTGAGTGTCCATCCTGAGTCCGTGGGTCACTAGGAAACTAGGGCGGGTTTCCCTGGCTTGTGGCGGTGTTGTTTGAGTGTCTATCCTGAGTCCGTGGGTCACTAGGAAACTAGGGCGGGTTTCCCTGGCTTGTGGCGGTGTTGTTTGAGTGTCCATCCTGAGTCCGCGGGTCACTAGGAAACTAGGGCGGGTTTCCCTGGCTTGTGGCGGTGTTGTTTGAGTGTCCATCCTGAGTCCGTGGGTCACTTGGAAACTAGGGCGGGTTTCCCTGGCTTGTGGCGGTGTTGTTTGAGTGTCTATCCTGAGTCCGTGGGTCACTAGGAAACTAGGGCGGGTTTCCCTGGCTTGTGGCGGTGTTGTTTGAGTGTCTATCCTGAGTCCGTGGGTCACTAGGAAACTAGGGCGGGTTTCCCTGGCTTGTGGCGGTGTTGTTTGAGTGTCTATCCTGAGTCCGTGGGTCACTAGGAAACTAGGGCGGGTTTCCCTGGCTTGTGGCGGTGTTGTTTGAGTGTCCATCCTGAGTCCGCGGGTCACTAGGAAACTAGGGCGGGTTTCCCTGGCTTGTGGCGGTGTTGTTTGAGTGTCTATCCTGAGTCCGTGGGTCACTAGGAAACTAGGGCGGGTTTCCCTGGCTTGTGGCGGTGTTGTTTGAGTGTCTATCCTGAGTCCGTGGGTCACTAGGAAACTAGGGCGGGTTTCCCTGGCTTGTGGCGGTGTTGTTTGAGTGTCTATCCTGAGTCCGTGGGTCACTAGGAAACTAGGGCGGGTTTCCCTGGCTTGTGGCGGTGTTGTTTGAGTGTCCATCCTGAGTCCGCGGGTCACTAGGAAACTAGGGCGGGTTTCCCTGGCTTGTGGCGGTGTTGTTTGAGTGTCTATCCTGAGTCCGTGGGTCACTAGGAAACTAGGGCGGGTTTCCCTGGCTTGTGGCGGTGTTGTTATGTTGTTTGAGTGTCCATCCTGAGTCCGTGGGTCACTAGGAAACTAGGGCGGGTTTCCCTGGCTTGTGGCGGTGTTGTTATGTTGTTTGAGTGTCCATCCTGAGTCCGTGGGTCACTAGGAAACTAGGGCGGGTTTCCCTGGCTTGTGGCGGTGATGTCCGTGGCAGGATAATCGATAGTCTCTCCCGGCTGGCTTCTCCCGGCACAAGTATCAATCAGCCTGTGAGTGCCCAAATGACCAGCCACTGTGAGTGCGTGCGAGTGGGAATCGATCACAGAAGTCTGGACCGACTCCAAGACACGGGCACGGCTGCCCACCAGCAACAACGGGAAATTCCCACACAGTGACAACGGATCGTCTTAGATCTGTGAAGCCACATTTGCCCCGATTCCTCGGCTCCACTGCCCCCGACAACCATCGATCCACTACAGGAGGCAGGCGTATCGGCGCCTGGTCAAATCTGTATCCAAGTTGAGAACGGGTTCTAGGGCTGTGTTCCCGCCCGTTCACATTTGCTTGGGAATCCAACAACAACCATCTTAGTAGCTGCTCTACTCGGAGTTAAAGTCAGCTCCCTGTCCTTTAGAGGAGCTCGCCATCAGCCCCAGCATTCAGTGACTGCGTGTTTATGATTGCCTAAACAAATCTACCTTTAGTCATCAGTTTAACGAGCTGACACTTGTCGCCTGGCGGCGGGGTAGTGGGTTAGCTCCAGACGCCGGACAACTGGACTGAAGTGTCGACTTGTCGTTCAGAAAGCCATGTGGAACTAGTGAAGATAAAGCTGTCGACTACATCACAAACAGTGACTGGGGATGCCTGCCACGTACTGCAGAGTATATACGATTTGTGTTCTCTCTCTGATAGACATGTGGGATTGTTTGTCTGCCTGTGAGAGCACGGCAAGCAAGGCGGTGTGTTTAGGTGCGTGTATCTGATGCGCTCTCTCTCTCTCTCTGTCTCTCTCTCTGTCTCTCTCTCTCTCTCTCTATATATATATATATATATATATATATATATATATATATATATATATATATATATATATATATCTGTCTCTGTCTCTGTCTCTGTCTCTGTCTCTCTCTCTGTCTCTGCCATTATCTGACAATGCGCAATCATCGTGGAAGCCACAAGAATAGCTGCTAATTACAGAATTGACATGCAATGGTGGCCGGAATGACAACATCCCAGGGGAGTGGGCCAGCACGAATGGGAGGGAGATTGTCATACGACATAAACAACATCTCTATCATACGACATACGACATAAACAACATCTCTATCATACGACATACGACATAAACAACATCTCTATCATACGACATACGACATAAACAACATCTCTATCACAACCCAGAGGAAGGGGGTGGGGGTGGGGGGAGGTGGGACAGAATCAATGATAATAACAATAAAATAAGTGATACGATGACACAACGAATCGACGTTTCCATCTTAATCATCTTCACCGGGAACAACACAAACATCTAAAGAAAAACGTGAAATTAGAAAATGTAATAACGTGAAAAGATAAACAGAAAAAAGTCTAGGTATGACCCGTTGCCAGGACATTACACATACTTCGTTGTCAGGACATTACACATACTTCGTTGCCAGGACATTACACATACTTCGTTGCCAGGACATTACACATACTTCGTTGTCAGGACATTACACATACTTCGTTGCCAGGACATTACACATACTTCGTTGCCAGGACATTACACATACTTCGTTGCCAGGACATTACACATACTTCGTTGCCAGGACATTACACATACTTCGTTGCCAGGACATTACACATACTTCGTTGCCAGGACATTACACATACTTCGTTGCCAGGACATTACACATACTTCGTTGCCATGACATTACACATACTTCGTTGCCAGGACATTACACATACTTCGTTGCCAGGACATTACACATACTTCGTTGCCAGGACATTACACATACTTCGTTGCCAGGACATTACACATACTTCGTTGCCAGGACATTACACATACTTCGTTGACAGGACATTACACATACTTCGTTGCCAGGAAAGGCGCTACAGAAGAAAATATGGAGCCCACCCCAAGGTGTGCAACCAGCTAGATATGGATTTGTAAACAGAGGTCAGCAGACTGATACAGTGACATCTACAACAGCCCCGGTTCCATGTATACATCCCACAGAAGACTGATACAGTGACATCTACAACAGCCCCGGTTCCCGCTGGATGTATACATCCCACAGCAGACTGATACAGTGACATCTACAACAGCCCCGGTTCCCGCTGGATGTATACATCCCACAGCAGACTGATACAGTGACATCTACAACAGCCCCGGTTCCCGCTGGATGTATACATCCCACAGCAGACTGATACAGTGACATCTACAACAGCCCCGGTTCCCGCTGGATGTATACATCCCACAGCAGACTGATACAGTGACATGTACAACAGCCCCGGTTCCATGTATACATCCCACAGCAGACTGATACAGTGACATCTACAACAGCCCCGGTTCCCGCCGCATGTATACCATGGGAGGGACTGCTGATGACTGCTGGCAACGGCTGCACAAGTGCTGTCATACACAAATCAGACACTCAAACCATTGAGATAACATAATTGTATATTAAACCAGCATAGGTCAACTAACAAACACACAAACACATCGGTCGGCAAGGCTATGTCCAGTATATTCACAAACATTTAAAGAAGAAAAATAATTGGTCGGTTCTAATGTGTCTAGTGTCTAGATTGTCACGCGTCAAAGTACACTTATTCCTTCAGCGAGGCGCTGTTGTCATTTGATGGTGACAGGTTCGAATCCCGGTCGGTAACTATAGCTTTCAACTTTTATGTTGTCAAGTGTGTCCTCTAGTCTCTACTTCTTTCTTCTCCTTCTTCTATGAGCGCCAAACAATACTATGTGTGTTTATTTATGACACTTGACCCTAAACATTGTCCGTTTAGCGAAGTGACCAGTGGCGAATACAGGTCAGCAAACTGACCTCTGACACTTCAAACGCCGGTGTCACTGCTGGGGATCACTTTGAAACTGGACGTGGTCAAGAAAAAGCGCCAAAGGGCATGTCAATCAATGGACAGCAAACAGTGGCAGCTTTGACTTCCCACTACAAAGAGGCCGCTTTAAGTGGTGCTTAAGCCCTCGGGATCTCAAGATTGGTAGTCCCGCTTCATGGTGCGTGACGACTGGGTCACTGGTGTCCTATAGGGCGCTTATTTGTACATCAACTGGCTCTCTTTGCTGGCTCTATATACATTAGCGTCCTGCTCCTGCTCTCTGGTGTCCTCTCCATCCTCTGTGCGTGCCTGCGGGCATATCTTCTTCTCTCCCTCCATTTACCTCAGTGGCCGGTTGGGGGTGGGAGGAGTGGGCAGACGAAAGAGGATGTAAGGATCTCTTGTGCGCTTTGTAAGTTTGTTTTGTTTTTTCCCCGCGTTTCTATCCTGTTTTATGATATTGCGGTCAACATCAGCATCTTTCAGCTGTATGTTGATTCCTAGGCTAGATTATGCTCATCAGCACGCCACGACTTTCTGAGCGACCGGTTCCATATTCTCATGTCACTGGCGCGACTCGAACCGCTTCCAATTCTCGTGCGCTCACGTCAACTACGAGAGTATTCGGGGTTACGGAGAAAGCTGCTAACCCCTCGACGAGGGAGACTGGCTGCTTTGTAAGTTGGTCATCATTGTTATAAGATTCTCTTGATAACATCACTCCGTCTTTTACATGGCCTTTCCCTTGCTCTGTAACCATGATATTTCTTCAAAGTGGATCTGTGTGCTAGATGGTACCAGAGCATTGTTGTGAGGTGGACAAATCATTTAATTTGTTCTTCTTTAATAAAGTACTGGGTTCTACTCAAAATGCTGCCATCCATTCTTACTGCCGGCAGGTCTATTCTCACCATATTGTGAACACAGACCTGCCGGCAGTAAGAATGGATGGGAGCATTCTGAGTAGAACCCAGTCAATGACATATCTTGGCGTGAGGCTTGATCGTAGCCTGTCCTTCAGAGATCATGTCGATTATGTCATAACGAAGGCTCGAAAAGGTTTGTCAGCAATGAGAGTCATGGCGACTGCCAATATCGAGCAAAGACTGCTATTACTTCTGTTCCAAGGACTTGTGCTTTCACGCATCGAGTATGCCCTGGCCATCCTCACTGTCAGCCCTACACAGATTGGAAGACTTAAGGTACAAAACGAAGCCATGCGCATCATTTTGGGCTGCACGAGAGACACCAGCTGTGTAGCAATGAGATACCTCCTTGACTTCCCGACAATGGAACACAGGATCAAGATCTGGAGAGCTCGTGCATACTTAAAAATAAGTGCAGATGAGCAGCACCCTCTGCATGACGCTATATTCAGAGAAAAGGGTGACAGGCTAAAGAGGGGCAAATCATGGATGGGTCGGGCGGAAGATGTCGTCAGACAGGTCTGCAGTCTTACCAGTATCAACCCCGGCAAGGAATGGGTGCCGGGGCCTCCAGCTTTTAAGTGCACTTTCTCCTGCATTATCACACTCGACAGACGGTGCAGAGAGCAGAACCCTGCCGCTGTCAATGCAGAGGTTAACGCGCTCATCTATGAACACTCAGATAGCCCCGAAGTGCTCATCTATACAAATGGATCTGTTGTAAAGCAGCAGAGAAGTGCGTGGGCATTTACAGCCCGTTCAGCGGGCCGAACCGTTCAAGAATCCAGTGGTGCCCACTCTATGACCACGAGCAGCATGACGATGGAGGTGATGGCAGTTACACAGGCCTTCATATGGCTGGAATCACAGCATTATACCAACGTGTGTGTACTAAGTAATTCAATGAGCATGATTCAGAAGGTCGAAGCTGGATCTGTACGTAGACAGTGGACTGAATCGCTGCGGAAGTCTGTTGTCCGTAAAGTCACCTTCATCTTCGTCCCGGGACATGCGGGAGTCGAGGGAAATGACCAAGCTGACAAACTGGCTGGCTCTGCACCCCCTGTAGATGGCCAGCCCATGGATCGTGCCGATGTTATTAACGTCCTTAAAGATATGGCGACAACAGAGGACTTTGACGTCAGTGATTCCACATCGCTGTCCAGGATGAAAGACCTGGGAGTAAGAATCGGCACAGCCAGACGCGAGAGGTACATCGGGAAAACAAAGCGCCTCGTCAACCAACACAGAACTGGCACTATTAGCCACCGGACGCTGATGCATATGCTGGGGGGAGGATCTGAGCACCTATTGACATGTCCGGAGTGCAATTAAGATACCCCAACTGATAACTGATAACTGACTGATAACTAATAAAGTGCATAACTTGTTTCAGACTAGTCGTCTTCTAACTTCCTCACTCCTAATTCTTTCTGTCAGTTACCCCCACATCCCCTCTAAGGTCCTCATCTTTGTGGCTGTGATTGTGCCCTGGTTGTTGCAGTAAGCGTCCACGTTTGACACTGGTAGTACCATGTCGGCCAAACAATAGCTGTTATGAGATTTGACTCTGGTAGTCATAGTTACCTTCCTGTGCCACAGAAGCGGCGCTTGCTGTGCCTTTACCCAAAGATTACATTTGTCAACCTATTCTCCTGTCTGCAGTGAACATTAACCCTAGATATTTACATTTGTCAACCTATTCTCCCGTCTGCAGAGAACATTGACCCTAAATATTTACATTTGTCAACTTATTCTCTCGTCTGCAGTGAACATTGACCCTAGATATTTACATTTGTCAACCTATTCTCCCGTCTGCAGTGAACATTGACCCTAAATATTTACATTTGTCAACCTATTCTCCCGTCTGCAGAGAACATTGACCCTAGATATATACATTTGTCAACCTATTCTCAAGTCTGAAGTGAACATTAACCCTAGATATTTACATTTGTCAACCTATTCTCCCGTCTGCAGAGAACATTGACCCTAAATATTTACATTTGTCAACTTATTCTCTCGTCTGCAGTGAACATTGACCCTAGATATTTACATTTGTCAACCTATTCTCCCGTCTGCAGTGAACATTGACCCTAAATATTTACATTTGTCAACCTATTCTCCCGTCTGCAGAGAACATTGACCCTAGATATATACATTTGTCAACCTATTCTCAAGTCTGAAGTGAACATTGACCCTAGATATTTACATTTGTCAACCTATTCTCCCGTCTGCAGTGAACATTGACCCTAGATATTTACATTTGTCAACCTATTCTCCCGTCTGCAGTGAACATTGACCCTAAATATCTACATTTGTCAACCTATTCTCCCGTCTGCAGTGAACATTGACCCTAAATATTTACATTTGTCAACCTATTCTCCCGTCTGCAGTGAACATTGACCCTAAATATCTACATTTGTCAACCTATTCTCCCGTCTGCAGTGAACATTGACCCTAAATATTTACATTTGTCAACCTATTCTCACGTCTGCAGTGAACATTGACCCTAAATATTTACATTTGTCAACCTATTCTCCCGTCTGCAGTGAACATTGACCCTAAATATTTACATTTGTCAACCTATTCTCCCGTCTGCAGTGAACATTGACCCTAAATATTTACATTTGTCAACCTATTCTCCCGTCTGCAGTGAACATTGACCCTAAGTAGTTACATTTATCAACCTATTCTCCCGTCTGCAGTGAACATTGACCCTAAGTAGTTACATTTATCAACCTATTCTCCCGTCTGCAGTGAACATTGACCCTAAGTATTTACATTTGTCAACTTATTCTCCCGTCTGCAGTGAACATTGACCCTAAATATTTACATTTGTCAACCTATTCTCCCGTCTGCAGTGAACATTGACCCTAGATATTTACATTTGTCAACCTATTCTCCCGTCTGCAGTGAACATTGACCCTAGATTTTTACATTCGCCCGTTTGTTTTATTTCCGAGTTTTTAATTATTTTTTTTTTATTGGCATGGCGTCTGACTGTTTGCCTGTCCCGATTGTCTCTGTCTTTTCAGTGCTTATTTTCATGTTTTATTTCTGACACTTGCTACTGACTTTCCAATGCCTATTTTCATGTTTTATTTCTGACACTTGCTACTGACTACTTGTGGTCTACTTGTGTGGTACTTGTGGTGTACGTGTGTGGTACTTGTGGTCTACGTGTGCGGTACTGTTTAATGTGACTAGTTGTAGTATTGATTTGTTGTCTCAGGTGTTGTCATATAAACCATGTTTTATAAACGTATCGACGTCACAACTTGCGGCAGGGGGCTTCATCTGATCTACTGTCCCACAATCAACGGATACTGGCCAGACACCTTGATCTAATCTACTGTCCCTCAATCTACGGATACTGGCAGACTTGTGGCAGACACCTTGATCTAATCTACTGTCCCTCAATCTACGGATACTGGCAGACTTGTGGCAGACACCTTGATCTAATCTACTGTCCCTCAATCTACGGATACTGGCAGACTTGTGGCAGACACCTTGATCTAATCTACTGTCCCTCAATCTACGGATACTGGCAGACTTGCGGCAGACACCTTGATCTAATCTACTGTCCCTCAATCTACGGATACTGGCAGACTTGTGGCAGACACCTTGATCTAATCTACTGTCCCTCAATCTACGGATACTGGCAGACTTGCGGCAGACACCTTGATCTAATCTACTGTCCCTCAATCTACGGATACTGGCAGACTTGTGGCAGACACCTTGATCTAATCTACTGTCCCTCAATCTACGGATACTGGCAGACTTGCGGCAGACACCTTGATCTAATCTACTGTCCCTCAATCTACGGACACTGGCAGACATCTTGATCTAATCTACTGTCCCACAATCTACGGACACTGGTCAGACTTGCGGCAGACATCTTGATCTAATCTACTGTCCCACAATCTACGGACACTGGCCAGACTTGCGGCAGACACCTTGATCTAATCTACTGTCCCACAATCTACGGACACTGGCCAGACTTGCGGCAGACATCTTGATCTAATCTACTGTCCCACAATCTACGGACACTGGCCAGACTTGCGGCAGACATCTTGATCTGATCTACTGTCCCACAATCTACGGACACTGGCCAGACTTGCAGTAGACATCTTGATCTAATCTACTGTCCCACAATCTACGGCCACTGGCCAGACTTGCGGCAGACATCTTGATCTGATCTACTGTCCCACAATCTACGGACACTGGCCAGACTTGCGGCAGACATCTTGATCTGATCTACTGTCCCACAATCTACGGACACTGGCAGACATCTTGATCTGATCTACTGTCCCACAATCTACGGACACTGGCCAGACTTGCGGTAGACATCTTGATCTAATCTACTGTCCCACAATCTACGGACACTGGCCAGACTTGCGGCAGACATCTTGATCTGATCTACTGTCCCACAATCTACGGACACTGGCCAGACTTGCGGCAGACATCTTGATCTGATCTACTGTCCCACATTGGTCAGACTTGCCAGAGACGGCTGCAGCAAGGGCTGCCACGGGTGCAAGATTCCCAACGTAAAGCCCAACTTGCATGGATGAAGACAGACACGGCCACCCCCAGGCAGCAAGTTCTGTACACAATGTCCCACTCGTAACAACTGGTCAGACAACCATGGCCATTTCACTCCCGTGTATAACGCATGTTCACTACCGGGGTGCGTCGAATGCCTGGTGTCCAGCGCCGTGTTGGTCAGACATGTTCACTACCGGGGTGCGTTGAATGCCTGGTGTCCAGTGCCGTGTTGGTCAGACATGTTCACTACCGGGGTGCGTTGAATGCCTGGTGTCCAGCGTCGTGTTGGGCGACCTTTACCTCCTCCACTACCTGTTCTTCCTAGACCACGTGACACAGACCAGGCCAATGTGTTGCAGTGTCCGAGGCTGTCTCCTTCCAAGTTGGCATCTTGTAAAACGTTACTAGTTGTCTCCCCCTGGATCCGGTGTATTCTTAACATCTGTAGGGGACTCCGCGGCCAAGTGGTTCAACCGCCTGCCTCGCGCTCCGAAGATTAGGGTTGATTCTGACATTCGGTTCACAAATGCAGTTTTCTCTGAGACTCATGGTGTCGTCGCTGGTGCTACGGAATTCGTGCTGTTTTCGATGCCGTGGACAGAGACCGAGACATATGGGATCAAACCCGGTGTATTAAGCCGATTCCCGTCACCATTAAACCGTTTATACTTAGAATGTTTGGGTTTTACTGAAGTTCATAAGTTGAGTGCTGGTGAAGTGGTCGGTGACTGACAGCAGCCTGTGGCCGCGGTAAATATGACAGCACCCACTGTTGTTATTTACCAATGTGTTTATTCATTGGTGTTGAATACAGGCTAGCCAAGTCACATCATAATACAACTTCAGTCAACATGACACAACATCGTGGCTTACATACGGCTGAACTACCCACGGCTGTCGTTGAACTACCCACGGCTGTCATTGAACTACATACGGCTGAACTACCCACGGCTGTCATTGAACTACCCACGGCTGTCATTGAACTACCCACGGCTGTCATTGAACTACATACTGCTGTCATTGAACTACCCACGGCTGTCATCGAACTACCGACGGCTGTCATTGAACTACATACTGCTGTCATTGAACTACCGACGGCTGTCATTGAACTACCCACGGCTGTCGTTGAACTACCGACGGCTGTCATTGAACTACCCACGGCTGTCATTGAACTACCGACTGCTGTCATTGAACTACATACTGCTGTCATTGAACTACCCACGGCTGTCATTGAACTACCGACGGCTGTCATTGAACTACATACTGCTGTCATTGAACTACATACTGCTGTCATTGAACTACATACTGCTGTCATTGAACTACATACTGCTGTCATTGAACTACCCACGGCTGTCATTGAACTACATACTGCTGTCATTGAACTACATACTGCTGTCATTGAACTACATACTGCTGTCATTGAACTACATACTGCTGTCATTGAACTACATACTGCTGTCATTGAACTACATACTGCTGTCATTGAACTACCCACGGCTGTCATTGAACTACATACTGCTGTCATTGAACTACCCACGGCTGTCATTGAACTACATACTGCTGTCATTGAACTACCGACGGCTGTCATTGAACTACATACTGCTGTCATTGAACTACCGACGGCTGTCATTGAACTACCGACGGCTGTCATTGAACTACATACTGCTGTCATTGAACTACCCACGGCTGTCGTTGAACTACCGACTGCTGTCATTGAACTACCGACTGCTGTCATTGAACTACCGACGGCTGTCATTGAACTACCCACGGCTGTCATTGAACTACCGACGGCTGTCATTGAACTACCGACGGCTGTCATTGAACTACATACGGCTGTCATTGAACTACCGACGGCTGTCATTGAACTACATACTGCTGTCATTGAACTACCGACGGCTGTCAATGAACTACATACTGCTGTCATCGAACTACCGACGGCTGTCATTGAACTACTGACGGCTGTCATTGAACTACATACTGCTGTCATTGAACTACCGACGGCTGTCATCGAACTACCGACCGCTGTCATTGAACTACCGACGGCTGTCATTGAACTACATACTGCTGTCATTGAACTACCGACGGCTGTCATTGAACTACATACTGCTGTCATTGAACTACCGACGGCTGTCATTGAACTACCGACGGCTGTCATTGAACTACCGACGGCTGTCATTGAACTACCGACGGCTGTCATTGAACTACCGACGGCTGTCATTGAACTACATACTGCTGTCATTGAACTACCGACGGCTGTCATTGAACTACATACTGCTGTCATCGAACTACCGACGGCTGTCATTGAACTACATACTGCTGTCATCGAACTACCGACGGCTATCATTGAACTACATACTGCTGTCATCGAACTACCGACGGTTGTAATTGAACTACATACTGCTGTCATCGAACTACCGACGGCTGTCATTGAACTACATACTGCTGTCATTGAACTACCGACGGCTGTTCAGTTTGTCACTGAACTGCATGCACAGAGGAGCGGCACTAGGGCGAAACTTGACCGACATTGATGGAAACGTTCTCTGGGGGGACACAGTGGTCTCAAACTTGACCGACATTGATGGAAACGTTCTCTGGGGGGACACAGTGGTCTCAAACTTGACCGACATTGATGGAAACGTTCTCTGGGGGGACACAGTGGTCTCAAACTTGACCGACATTGATGGAAACGTTCTCTGGGGGGACACAGTGATCTCAAACTTGACCGACATTGATGGAAACGTTCTCTGGGGGGACACAGTGATCTCAAACTTGACCGACATTGATGGAAACGTTCTCTGGGGGGACACAGTGATCTCAAACTTGACCGACATTGATGGAAACGTTCTCTGGAGGGACACAGTGATCTCAAACTTGACCGACATTGATGGAAACGTTCTCTGGGGGGACACAGTGATCTCAAACTTGACCGACATTGATGGAAACGTTCTCTGGGGGGACACAGTGATCTCAAACTTGACCGACACTGATGGAAACGTTCTCTGAGGGGACACGGTGATCTCAAACTTGACCGACGTTGATGGAAACCTTCTCTGGGGGGACACAGTGATCTCAAGTGACATGTTTTGTCTGCTACCTTGTGTGGCCGACTGAACCTTGTCCTGTCTTCTCTCCGACAACACTGCCCCAACATGAACAGTGGACATTGGCCTGAGCCCGACAGTTGAACAGAGAAACTGTCTAACGCTGTATGAAGGCGGCCAAGCATTGTCGGTGTTGGTTTTCTTGCGCCATCGTTGTGTCACGATTGCGTGGCGGTGTTGGTTTTCTTGCACCATCGTTGTGTCACGATTGCGTGGCGGTGTTGGTTTTCTTGCACCATCGTTGTGTCACGATTGCGTGGCGGTGTTGGTTTTCTTGCACCATCGTTATGTCACGATTGCGTGTAGGTGTTGGTTTTCTTGCGCCATCGTTGTGTCACGATTGCGTGGCGGTGTTGGTTTTCTTGCACCATCGTTGTGTCACGATTGCGTGGCGGTGTTGGTTTTCTTGCACCATCGTTATGTCACAATTGCGTGTAGGTGTTGGTTTTCTTGCGCCATCGTTGTGTCACGATTGCGTGGCGGTGTTGGTTTTCTTGCACCATCGTTGTGTCACGATTGCGTGGCGGTGTTGGTTTTCTTGCACCATCGTTGTGTCACGATTGCGTGGCGGTGTTGGTTTTCTTGCACCATCGTTGTGTCACGATTGCGTGGCGGTGTTGGTTTTCTTGCACCATCGTTGTGTCACGTGGCGGTGACTGACCTGGCAGATACAAACATTGCAGTTCTGTAGTACTGGATACTACTGAGCGTAATCTTGCCTAGTACATCAACAGCATCTGAAAAATGCTGATGTTGACTGCAACGTCATGTAAGGGATATCCATCCATCATGTGCCATGCGGATGAGCGTGGGCGGCCATGTTTTGCCATCTCACTCGATCACCAGAGTCGTGGATCAGCTCCGTGTTTCTGTCTCGTAAGGGATATGCAAAAAAAAAGTTAGTTAGTTATCAGTTGGGGTATCTTCGTTGCACTCCGGACATGCCCATAGGTGCTCAGATCCTCCCCCCAGCATATGCATCAGCGTCCGGTGGCTAATAGTGCCAGTTCTGTGTTGGTTGACGAGGCGCTTTGTTTTCCCGATGTACCTCTCGCGTCTGGCTGTGCCGATTCTTACTCCCAGGTCTTTCATCCTGGAAAGCGATGTGGAATCACTGGCGTCAAAATCCTCTGTTCTCGCCATATCTTTAAGGGCGTTAATAACATCGGCACGATCCATGGGCTGGCCATCTACAGGGGGTGCAGAGCCAGCCAATTTATCAGCTCGTTCATTTCCCTCGACTCCCGCATGTCCCGGGGCGAAGATGAAGGTGACTTTGCGGACAACAGACTTCCGCAGCGACTCAGTCCACTGTCTACGTACAGATCCAGCTTCGACCTTCTGAATCATGCTCATTGAATCACTTAGTACACACACGTTGGTATAATGCTGTGATTCCAGCCATATGAAAGCCTGTGTAACTGCCATCACCTCCATCGTCATGCTGCTCGTGGTCATGGAGTGGGCACCACTGGATTCTTGAACGGTTCGGCCCGCTGAGCGGGCTGTAAATGCCCACGCACTTCTCTGCTGCTTTACAACAGATCCATCTGTATAGATGAGCACTTCGGGGCTATCTGAGTGATCATAGATGAGCGCGTTAACCTCTGCATTGACAGCGGCAGGGTTCTGCTCTCTGCACCGTCTGTCGAGTGTGGTAATGCAGGAGAAAGTGCACTTAAAAGCTGGAGGCACCGGCACCCATTCCTTGCCGGGGTTGATACTGGTAAGACTGCAGACCTGTCCGACGACATCCTCCGCCCGACCCATCCATGATTTGCCCCTCTTTAGCCTGTCACCCTTTTCTCTGAATACAGCGTCATGCAGAGGGTGCTGCTCATCTGCACTTATTTTTAAGTATGCACGAGCTCTCCAGATCTTGATCCTGTGTTCCATTGTCGGGAAGTCAAGGAGGTATCTCATTGCTACACAGCTGGTGTCTCTCGTGCAGCCCAAAATGATGCGCATGGCTTCGTTTTGTACCTTTTCAAGTCTTCCAATCTGTGTAGGGCTGACAGTGAGGATGGCCAGGGCATACTCGATGCGTGAAAGCACAAGTCCTTGGAACAGAAGTAATAGCAGTCTTTGCTCGATATTGGCACTCGCCATGACTCTCATTGCTGCCAAACCTTTTCGAGCCTTCGTTATGACATAATCGACATGATCTCTGAAGGACAGGCTACGATCAAGCCTCACGCCAAGATATGTCATTGACTGGGTTCTACTCAGAATGCTCCCATCCATTCTTACTGCCGGCAGGTCTGTTTTCACAATATGGTTGTTTAGTGAGAACCATGTAACCGTTGCCTTTGCAGGGTTGACAAGGGCATCGGCATCAGCACACCATGAGGAAATTCGATCTAGTTCGCCCTGCATATAGTTGGCAACCGCCTGCCTATCTCGACCCTGTCGATACACGAGGATGTCGTCAACGAATGATAGAGTCCTACCCCTCCCATCCAACTGTTGTTCAGTGATCGGCACCGTATACACGTTGAAAAGTACTGGTGACAGTGGTGAACCCTGCGGCAATCCTGGACATATCGTTATCGGCTCAGAAGACCAACTCCCGCATCTTAGCACCACCTTCCTTTGGAGTAGAACTGCAGCTATCCATCGTACAAGGTGAGGGTGCACTTTCAGTCTGAGGAGGATTTGCATCAAGTGCTCGAAGGATACTCTATAGTATGCGTCCTCTAAGTCTATAGCGGCCGCACATGTCTCTTCTCTGACCTGAAATCCTTCGTAAACATCTTGAGCAAAGACCGCCGCATTCAGCCATGACTCTTTATTGCGTCTGTATCCTCCAAGTGTGGGCGGGAAGCAGCCGAGCTGTTCCAAGTCCCAAGCAAGTCTGTGTGCTACAATTTTCTCCAGTAGCTTGCCAACAGTATTCTGCATCGTAATGATTCTGTAGCCGCTTATCTTGGAGTGGTCTTTGTTCGGTTTTGGCAGCGGCAGCAAGTAGCTGTGTAGCCATTCTTCTTTGACCTGACCCCTCTGGATACTGGTGTTGAATTCTCTGGCCAGTTCTTCCATGTCATCATCTGATATCACCATTAGGTCACCATATCGGATGCCGTCTGGGCCTGGGGCGGTGTTAGGTGATTTCTTGAGCATCGCACGCAATATGTCAACTGTGATCGTCCATTCTTCGTCTGTCCCGACCCCCTCGCACAACTGAGAGAGTGTTGTTGTGGTCCTCTGTCTGGCGGGCTCGTCTTTCTGGTCAGTCTGTTCTATGTAGCGTGCAAGAAGGGCCTTACCTTTATCCGCATCCGACTTTTTCCATGCGAGGTCTGTGCCTTGAAAGTCTGGAATACCCCTACGTTGTGCAGCACCGTTCATGCTCTTGTGGAGGCGCCAGAATGTCGTAAGAGATTGAAAAGTACTGGGTTGCAATGTAGTAGTAGTAGTAGTAGTAGTAGTAGTAGTAGTAGTAGTAGTAGTAGTAGTAGTAGTAGTAGTAGTAGTAGTAGTAGTAGTAGTAGTGCTTGACTCTAGTCCGACTTTGCGAAGACACATGAAGGGTGTAGCATAGGTGGGAGCGCAAGCGCAATTGAAATACCACTACTTTTATCGTTTCTGTACTTATTCAGTTCATTCTCGCTCGTCGCGAGATCCGCACAGTGGAAGGTTTGGAGATTTGCTCGCAACAGACGAGCAATATCTCCGGCGGGCCTATTCCCGGTGGTCGCGGGATCCGCAAAAGTCAGGCGGAGAGTCTGAAGATATTGCACGCTTTACACAGGTCCGGACACTTGTGGTTGACAGATGTGCGCGACCCTACGGTTTAGGCGCGTACGAGGCCCTCACCTATGGGACTTGGCTGAACACCTCTAAGTCAGGTCCTTAGGTTCCAGGGCCTGGCCACCACTCGCCTCCTGCTCGTGGAGGTGAGATCTCGGAGGATTGACTCTGAGCCGCCAGCGTCTGCAGCCTACCTTGTTCCAGACGCATTGGTTACCCATTCCTCTGGAATACACAGGGCGAGGCCGAGAGAGGGAACATGTCGTTTGGGCACCACATGTTTCTCTGAAGCTCTGCCCAGGCATTGTGATGGAATTTTGGCCACATTCCAACTCACATACTTTGGTCTGTCAAGACTGCAAGGTGCCACTCAGTAGTAGTAGTAGTAGTAGTAGTAGTAGTAGTAGTAGTAGTAGTAGTAGTAGTAGTAGTAGTAGTAGTAGTAGTTGTTGTGTAAGCAAGAGCCGCCGGATGATAGAAAGACAATTAAACCACATCAACGACAGATGTAGAACAAAGGTTCACGTCGCGGGCTGCTAGAATAACAGTCCTGCTAGATTTAGAATAACAGCGGTGCATCCGGTGCTGGGTGATGCACAACTGGAGGTGGGAGGGAGATGGAGGCAGGCGGAAGGAGAGCACGAGGTGTGGCCCCTTGCCGCACTACGACCCGAAATCGTCCGTGACCTGAATTTAGGAAGCGGATTAGTTGTGGGCGCTGGCAGTTGAACAAGTCAACATTTGTAGCCCCAGCGGTTTCCCGTGGTAGCCTGGTCGGCATTCTTTGGACATTTGAAACACGTGTGAATGCAAATTATAACTACCCAGCTCGACAACAGCAGACAGACACCAGCCAATGTTTCTTCACAGCTCTTCATCAACACACACACAGGAAGACAAGACTACATATACTCCAGCTAGTAACGTGAAACAGCACACTGACAAATAGGTCATTCACATGTCTGAACTAGGGTCAAGATCCACAGGCGTGCCCTGTCAGGAAGCCAGGTACTGACTTCGCCTCTCTCTCTCTCTCTCTCTCTCTCTCTCTCTCTCTCTCTCTCTCTCTCTCTCTCTCACACACACACACACAAAACAGTTGTCAACCGTGATTGTAGTCAGTCACGTCTCTGACGCTATTGTGATGTTCAAAACAAAGAAGCCTTAAACTCTATATTGTGATGTTCAAAACAAAGAAGCCTTAAACTCTATATTGTGATGTTCAAAACAAAGAAGCCTTAAACTCTATATTGTGATGTTCAAAACAAAGAAGCCTTAAACTCTATATTGTGATGTTCAAAACAAAGAAGCCTTAAACTCTATATTGTGATGTTCAAAACAAAGAAGCCTTAAACTCTATATTGTGATGTTCAAAACAAAGAAGCCTTAAACTCTATATTGTGATGTTCAAAACAAAGAAGCCTTAAACTCTATATTGTGATGTTCAAGACAAAGAAGCCTTAAACTCTATATTGTGATGTTCAAAACAAAGAAGCCTTAAACTCTATATTGTGATGTTCAAAACAAAGAAGCCTTAAACTCTATATTGTGATGTTCAAAACAAAGAAGCCTTAAACTCTATATTGCACGATGTCTTGTCCGACATATTCCGCTGCATCTAGTCGGGTGCATACTGCACAGTTTATATATCAAATGACGTGAGTAAATAAATCATGCGTTGGCTGAAATACCATGCAGTCCCCGGTGTTGTTGGAATGTGGAGTATGTGATCCCTACGGTAGTCTCCCATGTTGTTGGAATGTGGAGTATGTGATCCCTACGGTAGTCTCCCATGTTGTTGGAATGTGGAGTATGTGATCCCTACGGTAGTCTCCCATGTTGTTGGAATGTGGAGTATGTGATCCCTACGGTAGTCTCCCATGTTGTTGGAACGTGGAGTATGTGATCCCTACGGTAGTCTCCCATGTTGTTGGAACGTGGAGTATGTGATCCCTACGGTAGTCTCCCATGTTGTTGGAATGTGGAGTATGTGATCCCTACGGTAGTCTCCCATGTTGTTGGAATGTGGAATATGTGATCCCTACGGTAGTCTCCCATGTTGTTGGAATGTGGAGTATGTGATCCCTACGTTAGTCTCCCATGTTGTTGGAATGTGGAGTATGTGATCCCTACGGTAGTCTCCCATGTTGTTGGAATGTGGAGTATTGATCCCTACGGTAGTCTCCCATGTTGTTGGAATGTGGAATATGTGATCCCTACGGTAGTCTCAGATTTAACAGTCCGTCTGTTTGCACAGCCATCTCGCTGCATGGATTCCCGCATCAAAGATGTGACAGTAATTTCCCGTTGATACTTTTGTCGTATTCCCGCCATTATCTGGATTGGTGTGCATTCCCGCTCCTATATTTGTCATTGCATTTTGTGTTGACCCGTCAGCAAGAAAACGGGGCGACTGTTCTGTGCTGTACACTGTTCTGTGCTGTACACTGTTCTGTGCTGTACACTGTTCTGTGCTGTACACTCTCCACTCTGCGGAGTCATGTGGACTAGTGCGAGGTATGTGAGTATAAAGAATGCTGTGACATTTAAGACAGTGTATACAGAGCTAGTATGAGAGATACCAATTGATGACATCTAGTATGTGAGACACCAACTGATAACATCTAGTATGTGAGACACCGACTGATGACATCTAGTATGTGAGACACCAATTGATGACATCTAGTATGTGAGACACCGATTGATGACATCTAGTATGTGAGATACCAATTGATGACATCTAGTATGTGAGACACTGACTGATGACATCTAGTATGTGAGACACCGATTGATGACATCTAGTATGTGAGACACCGACTTATGACATCTAGTATGTGAGACACCGATTGATGACATCTAGTATGTGAGACAACAATTGATGACATCTAGTATGTGAGACACCGATTGATGACATCTAGTATGTGAGACACCGATTGATGACATCTAGTATGTGAGACACCGACTTATGACATCTAGTATGTGAGACACCGACTTATGACATCTAGTATGTGAGACACCGACTGATGACATCTAGTATGTGAGACACCGATTGATGACATCTAGTATGTGAGACACCGACTTATGACATCTAGTATGTGAGACAACAATTGATGACATCTAGTATGTGAGACACCAACTGATGACACCTAGTATGAGAGATACCAATTGATGACATCTAGTATGTGAGACACCGATTGATGACATCTAGTATGTGAGACACCGATTGATGACACCTAGTATGTGAGACGCCGATTGATGACATCTAGTATGTGAGACACCGATTGATGACACCTAGTATGTGAGACACCGATTGATGACATCTAGTATGTGAGACACCGATTGATGACATCTAGTATGTGAGACACCAATTCATGACATCTAGTATGTGAGGCACCAATTAGCTTATATGAGTGTGTGTGTGTATGAGTGTGCGAGTGAGTGAGTGTGCATGAGTGTGTGTGTGTGTGTATGCGTGTGTGTGAGTGTGTATGAGTGTGCGAGTGAGTGAGTGTGCGTGAGTGTGTGTGTGTGAGTGTGTATGAGTGTGTGTGAGCGCGTATGAGTGTGATTGTGTGTATAAGTGTGCGAGTTAGTGAGTGTGAGTGTGTTTCCGGCATCTTACAAAAAGAAAAGACATTGTGCAGGGCCACAAGATGAGAGAGTAGAGGAAGAAGAAAGGCGCGGCGGGCGGAGGTCGGGCCAGGCTGTGTGATGTGCAGAAATCAATAGCCGGTTAGCCAGCTATCATGCCAGCAGCTTCTTTGTCTTGTCTCCAGCAGCCCGTCTTCCCCTGCCCTCCAGAGAGCCGTCTGTTGTTGTTATCAGTAAATACTCCAGCGTTCAATACTTGTCTTGACTGTACCAGAATCACACATCTTCTAGAAGACCCGCAGTCAACTCTCAACGGTGACTGTCATTATGTCACGGATGTCATTATGTCACTGATGTCATTATGTTTACGGAGATATCTAGTCTATCGTTATGTCACGTGATTGAGATATCTAGTCTATCTTTATGTCACGTGACTGAGACATCTAGACTATCGTTATGTCACGTGGCTGAGATATCTAGACTATCGTTATGTCACGTGGCTCAGAATCTAGTCTACAATTATGTCACACGGTGGACATCTCCAGCCTATCATTATGCCACGTGACAGATATCTAATCTATCATTATGCCACGTGACAGATATCTAGTATATCATTATGTCACGTGACAGATATCTAGTCTCTCATGTCACGTGAACCGAGAGAGCCGACTTGAATCAGTGCTGCTGTAAGGATCAGAAACATGAAGGCAACTACAAACATTCATGAACTCAAGCATGACAGAACAGAAGGCCTAACGCGGTACGGCAGAATCGCTGAAGCGGAACTTACGGGGAGAAACTCGGCAGTCGTCAGCGAATCCAGAAGTCAAGAGACGCCGCTGGCGCTGGGCGGGGGGACACACGTTGAGAAAACCTGATAGCACCATCTGACAGTCATTTTGGGAGCGACCGCGCACACGAACTAGATGGAGACTTAGAACACACAGAGAGACAATCATGGACAATATGGACAGGACGATAGGCGGCTAGAGTTAACTGAGGACCAATGAGAGATAAAGGACAGGAGAAGAATCTTCAGACGGAACTCGTCGAGCCTGGTGTTCTGTGAACAGGGTCCAGTCATCTCACTCGTCACACTGGCCACGATTAACAACGTCTCCACAAGCCAGTGTCCATAGATAACCCGCAATAGAGAAACGAGGATTACGTCGAGGGCAACCGTGTCACGTGAGAGAGATCATACTTGAAGCCACTCACATCTTCCGACAGAGTTTTCTAGCAGATAACCGTTATGGACACCGACAACCAGACTAGGGTCGCCAAGAACTGTTCCAGTGAAAGTCTGTCCCTGCACCGCCTACTGTGCATCCCAACTTGTGCACAACAAGCGGACATGTTTGAACACACGCACTGGACCACTGCCGGAACTAGAACCAAGATAACACGAAGCTGTTTGTTTTCATCGACATGACATGAGAGTCCGGTCTACAGGTAACAGATTACGTCCTTATTGGACACGAGGCTCCGGTATACAGGTAACAGATTTACGTCCTTATTGGACACGAGGTTCTGGTCTATAGGTAACAGATTACGTCCTTATTGGACACGAGGATCCGGTCTACAGGTAACAGATTTACGTCCTTTTTGTACACGAGGCTCCGGTCTACAGGTAACAGATTTACGTCCTTATTGGACACGAGGTTCTGGTCTACAGGTAACAGATTTACGTCCTTATTGTACATGAGGCTCTGGTCTACACAGGGGCGCATCCTGTCTGGTCACTGTCGTGTGAACATACAAGTATGTGTTTGAGCCGTGAACTGTGGCGTCAACAATACATGTCAACGGGTCTTCAATCAGGTCTGACACAAGCAGGGCACGACAAGGCCACGTCAACAGTTGCACCAATCAACATGCAGGTATGTGACATTGCCAACTTGCTGGGACGCTGGAGCTTTACAACGGCGCACTGTGTGGTTGGCTGTACCCTATGTATGTATGTCTTCTTTCCGACAACACTACCGATCTCTCTCTCTCTCTCTCTCTCTCTCTCTCACTCCCACACACACACACACATCTCTACCCTGTCCACACATTTCTACCTATCTCACACACTCATGCAGCAGCAATATACTGACAAGGTCCGTCATACAATGTTGTACATCTATTGTAGCTGACCGCACACGTATACGGCGCAGTTGTTCTTATCTCCCCACCTTCCTTCAGTTGTTCTTATCTCCCCACCTTCCTTCAGTTGTTCTTATCTCCCCATCTTCTACAGACAACATCAAATCACGGTTGTTTTCTACTCCCACCAGACACACCAGCATCTACAAACCGAGGCCCAGATACGGCGATCATGTTTGCAAGATGAGAGTGACAGAAAGTGTGAAATACAGCACAGCCAAAACACACACACACACCGAACACGAGTGAGTCTCTGTGTTGACACCTGAAGGGCACTAACTGACACGTACAGATTAGATGAGACCGTTGACCACTGCTGGTCCCTACCAGCCAGGTCAGTCTGTAAGGAGTAGATGAAGGCAATAATGAGGCCAGGTGGGTGAGTCTGGGAGGAAGCGGGCAAGTCGTCATCACAAACATGTGGCATGCCGATAAGCGTGGGCGATCATGGTTGTCCATTTCACACGATGGCCAATCTCGGGTCAGATTTGTGTTCTTGTGCCATACCGCAGTCATCCAAGTATTTGTCTATCAATGTGTTTTCCTCTTGCTTTGTACCATCCCAGGACACTGGCGGACACTAATTTATCAGATGTACTTCTCGCGACATGTCCAGAGAAATGTGACTGTCTACAACTAATTTCTCTCACCAATTTGCGGTTGTCGTCTGTTTCTGCCAGGACTGTCTCACTGGGTTTCCTGCCAGGACTGTCTCACTGGGTTTCCTGCCAGGACTGCCTCACTGGGTTTCCTGCCAGGACTGTCTCACTGGGTTTCCTGCCAGCCCAAGGCATTCTGTGCACGTCCCTCACAAACAGCAAGTCTGCTGCCACTGACCGTCCATTTCTCACGTGCACAACTGTACAGGTTCTACATAGCAACTCGACACTTCTCACTTAGAGGGGCCACGCAGAACTGGCAACATATAGCAACAAGAGCGAGAGAACAGGTGGATCTGTGGCCAAACAATTCTACACGACGAGAATCAGCAGCAACAATAGCAGCTGCCTCAGTGATGGCGGAGGGGACAGAGGAAGAAGAAGATGAAGTGGAGGAGGTAGAAAAAGAGGGGTGAGCAGTAGCAGCAACAACAGCAGCACCAGCGGCGGCAGAGGAGGAGGAAGACGAGTAGGGGAGAAGAAGAGGCGACAACGATGAAGACGAAGGAGAAGAATAACAACAGCATCAAGTAGAAGACATATAAGATACACAATACATATATGCATGTAACGATGCAGTTATTAGTCCGGCCTGCCAATAAGATACACAATACAAATATAACATGTAACGATTCAGTTGTTAGCCCGGCCTGCTAATTATCTAGTCCTGTTGCATCGAGTTGACATCCCGACACCGCCCAGCTGTAATTATACAGAGACAAACATGATGTCAACACGGCGCACCAGCTCCACGAGGCCACACTAGAAACTTGACGCTAGAGCCGTCAACAACACGGCGCACCAGCTCCACGAGGCCACATTACAACAACATCACGGCGCACCAGCTCCACGAGGCCACACTGACGCTACAGTCGGCAACAACAATGCGCAACAGCTCCACGAGGCCACATTACAACAACATCACGGCGCACCAGCTCCACGAGGCCACACTGACGCTACAGTCGGCAACAACACGGCGCACCAGCTCCACGAGGCTACATTACAACAACATCACGGCGCACCAGCTCCACGAGGCCACACTGACGCTACAGTCGGCAACAACACGGCGCACCAGCTCCACGAGGCCACATTACAACAACATCACGGCGCACCAGCACCACGAGGCCACATTACAACAACAACACAGCGCACCAGCTCCACGAGGCCACATTACAACAACAACACGGCGCACCAGCTCCACGAGGCCACATTACAACAATAACACGGCGCACCAGCTCCACGAGGCCACATTACAACAACAACACGGCGCACCAGCTCCACGAGGCCACATTACAACAACAACACGGCGCACCAGCTCCACGAGGCCACATTACAACAATAACACGGCGCACAAGCTCCACGAGGCCACATTACAACAACATCACGGCGCACCAGCTCCACGAGGCCACATTACAACAAAATCACGGCGCACCAGCTCCACGAGGCCACATTACAACAACAACACGGCGCACCAGCTCCACGAGGACACATTACAACAACAACACGGCGCACCAGCTCCACGAGGCTGCATTACAACAACACGGCGCACCAGCTCCACGAGGCCACATTACAACAACAACACAGCGCAACAGCTCCACGAGGCCACATTACAACAACAACACGGCGCACCAGCTCCACGAGGCCACATTACAACAACAACACGGCGCACCAGCTCCACGAGGCCACACTGACGCTACAGTCGGCAACAACACGGCGCACCAGCTCCACGAGGCCACATTACAACAACATCACGGCGCACCAGCTCCACGAGGCCACATTACAACAACATCACGGCGCACCAGCTCCACGAGGCTGCATTAGACACTTGGCGCTACAGTCGGCAACAACACGTCGGCCCGATACCTCAGCTGTCAGGTCATCGTGGGGACAATGAGATCAGTCATGTTATCTCAGCTGTCAGGTCATCGTGGGGACAATGAGATCAGGCATGTTATCTCAGCTGTCAGGTCATCGTGGGGACAATTAGATCAGTCATGTTATCTGAGCTGTCAGGTCATCGTGGGGACAATTAGATCAGTCATGATATCTCAGCTGTCAGGTCATCGTGGGGACAATGAGATCAGTCATGTTATCTCAGCTGTCAGGTCATCGTGAGGACAATTAGATCAGTCACGTTATCTCAGCTGTCAGATCATCGTGGGGACAATTAGATCAGCCATGTTATCTCAGCTGTCAGGTCATCGTGGGGACAATTAGATCAGCCATGTTATCTCAGCTGTCAGGTCATCGTGGGGACAATTAGATCAGCCATGTTATCTCAGCTGTCAGGTCATCATGGGGACAATTAGATCAGCCATGTTATCTCAGCTGTCAGGTCATCATGGGGACAATTAGATCAGTCATGTTATCTCAGCTGTCAGATCATCATGGGGACAATTAGGTCAGTCATGTTATCTCAGCTGTCAGGTCATCATGGCGACAATGAGATCAGTCATGTTATCTCAGCTGTCAGGTCATCGTGGGGACAATTAGATCAGTCATGATATCTCAGCTATCAGGTCATCCTGGGGACAATTAGATCAGTCATGATATCTCAGCTGTCAGGTCATCGTGGGGACAATTAGATCAACCATGTTATCTCAGCTGTCAGGTCATCGTGGGGACAATTAGATCAGTCATGTTACCTCAGGTGTCAGGTCATCGTGGGGACAATTAGATCACCCATGTTATCTCAGCTGTCAGGTCACCGTGGGGACAATTAGATCAGCCATGTTATCTCAGCTGTCAGGTCATTGTGGGGACAATTAGATCAGCCATGTTATCTCAGCTGTCAGGTCATCGTGGGGACAATTAGATCAGTCATGTTATCTCAGCTGTCAGGTCATCGTGGGGACAATTAGATCAGCAATGTTATCTCAGCTGTCAGGTCATCGTGGGGACAATTAGATCAGCCATGTTATCTCAGCTGTCAGGTCATCGTGGGGACAATGAAATCAGCCATGTTATCTCAGCTGTCAGGTCATCGTGGGGACAATTAGATCAGCCATGTTATCTCAGCTGTCAGGTCATCGTGGGGACAATTAGATCAGCCATGTTATCTCAGCTGTCAGGTCATCGTGGGGACAATTAGATCAGCCATGTTATCTCAGCTGTCAGGTCATCGTGGGGACAATTAGATCAGCCATGTTATCTCAGCTGTCAGGTCATCGTGGGGACAATTAGATCAGCCATGTTATCTCAGCTGTCAGGTCATCATGGGGACAATTAGATCAGCCATGTTATCTCAGCTGTCAGGTCATCATGGGGACAATTAGATCAGTCATGTTATCTCAGCTGTCAGGTCATCATGGGGACAATTAGATCAGTCATGTTATCTCAGCTGTCAGGTCATCATGGGGACAATTAGATCAGTCATGTTATCTCAGCTGTCAGGTCATCATGGGGACAATTAGATCAGTCATGTTATCTCAGCTGTCAGGTCATCGTGGGGACAATTAGATCAGTCATGTTATCTCAGCTGTCAGGTCATCGTGGGGACAATTAGATCAGTCATGATATCTCAGCTGTCAGGTCATCGTGGGGACAATTAGATCAGCCATGTTATCTCAGCTGTCAGGTCATCGTGGGGACAATTAGATCAGTCATGTTACCTCAGCTGTCAGGTCATCGTGGGGACAATTAGATCAGCCATGTTATCTCAGCTGTCAGGTCACCGTGGGGAGAATTAGATCAGCCATGTTATCTCAGCTGTCAGGTCATCATGGGACAATTAGATCATTCATGTTATCTCAGCTGTCAGGTCATCGTGGGGACAATTAGATCAGTCATGATATCTCACCTGTCAGGTCATCATGGGGACAATTCGATCAGCCATGTTATCTCAGCTGTCATGTCATCGTGGGGACAATTAGATCAGCCATGTTACCTCAGCTGTCAGGTCATCGTGGGGACAATGAGATCAGTCATGTTATCTCGGCTCAGGTCATCGTGGGGACAGTTAGATCAGTCATGATATCTCAGCTGTCAGGTCACCGTGGGGACAATTAGATCAGCCATGTTATCTCAGCTGTCAGGTCATCGTGGGGACAATTAGATCAGCCATGTTATCTCAGCTGTCAGGTCATCGTGGGGACAATTAGATCAGCCATGTTATCTCAGCTGTCAGGTCATCGTGGAGACAATTAGATCAGCCATGTTATCTCCGCTGTCAGGTCATCGTGGGGACAATTAGATCAGCCATGTTATCTCAGCTGTCAGGTCATCATGGGGACAATTAGATCAGCCATGTTATCTCAGCTGTCAGGTCATCGTGGGGACAATTAGATCAGCCATGTTACCTCAGCTGTCAGATCATCATGGGGACAATTAGATCAGTCATGTTATCTCAGCTGTCAGGTCATCGTGGGGACAATGAGATCAGTCATGTTATCTCAGCTGTCAGGTCATCATGGGGACAATTAGATCAGCCATGTTATCTCAGCTGTCAGGTCATCGTGGGCACAATTAGATCAGCCATATTATCTCAGCTGTCAGGTCATCATGGGGACAATGAGATCAGTCATGTTATCTCAGCTGTCAGGTCATCGTGGGGACAATGAGATCAGTCATGTTATCTCAGCTGTCAGGTCATCGTGGGGACAATGAGATCAGCCATGTTATCTCAGCTGTCAGGTCATCGTGGGGACAATTAGATCAGCCATGTTATCTCAGCTGTCAGGTCATCGTGGGGACAATGAGATCAGTCATGTTATCTCAGCTGTCAGGTCATCGTGGGGACAATTAGATCAGCCATGTTATCTCAGCTGTCAGGTCATCATGGGGATAATGAGATGAGCCATGTTATCTCAGCTGTCAGGTCATCATGGGGACAATGAGATCAGCCATGTTATCTCAGCTGTCAGGTCATCATGGGGACAATTAGATCAGTCATGTTATCTCAGCTGTCAGGTCATCATGGGGACAATGAGATCAGCCATGTTATCTCAGCTGTCAGGTCATCATGGGGACAATTAGATCAGTCACGTTATCTCAGCTGTCAGGTCATCGTGGGGACAATTAGATCAGTCTTGTTATCTCAGCTGTCAGGTCATCGTGAGGACAATTAGATCAGTCACGTTATCTCAGCTGTCAGATCATCATGGGGACAATGAGATCAGCCATGTTATCTCAGCTGTCAGATCATCATGGGGACAATGAGATCAGTCGTGTTATCTCAGCTGTCAGGTCATCGTGGGGACAATGAGATCAGTCATGTTATCTCAGCTGTCAGGTCATCGTGGGGACAATGAGATCAGTCATGTTATCTCGGCTCAGGTCATCGTGGGGACATTTAGATCAGCCATGTTATCTCAGCTGTCAGGTCATCGTGGGGACAATTAGATCAGCCATGTTATCTCAGCTGTCAGGTCATCGTGGGGACAATTAGATCAGCCATGTTATCTCAGCTGTTAGGTCATCGTGGGGACAATTAGATCAGCCATGTTATCTCAGCTGTCAGGTCATCATTGGGACAATTAGATCAGTCATGTTATCTCAGCTGTCAGGTCATGGTGGGGACGAGATCAAACAGTTGTGATATCTCAGCCGTCAAGTCCAGCCGGCGCGCAGCATGAGTTGTATCTTCCCGTTAGTCTTGAATGGTAATGGAGATTGTAAGGCAGTGAACGCCACACACTTGAGTCACGTGACACACCTGGGATAGTCAACATGTAATTTTGTAGCAGTACTGGCTGTTGTTGGCTTTTGCTTCTTGAGTATCAAAGATAAGAAGTATTTTCCAGTCTAGTTACTTCCTGTGTGAAGTCGGGACAATGGTATTAAAGTTTAGTTACTTCCTGTATTGAGTCACGAGACTGGTAGCTGATGCTATTCAGACGTGAACCCGATTCACAGCCTGCAGCACACGGGTTTTCTTCCACCACCGAACTGCTGAACACTGACTCTATCAAATGGTGGCTTTCTGCCACAGCAGTGTCTTGTAGCCTTCGGACATCGGGGAACTTTGCGCCCATCAGACTGTCGCAACAGGAATGAGGGATTAGATATGTATGTATTTTCTGTCATGGAAGACGAGAGATAGATACAGTATCAGATAACAACAAGCCTCTTGCACGCTGCTGGTAGTTGCAGTATGGCGGTGCTGGGTGTCAGTTGGTGGTTATTGGACCTAGGCTGAACGACCGTGCATCTCTGAGACCTGTAGTGTGGTGGTTATTGGACCTAGGCTGGACGACCATCTCTGAGACCTGTAGTGTGGTGGTTATTGGATCTAGGCTGGACGACCATCTCTGAGACCTGTAGTGTGGTGGTTATTGGATCTAGGCTGGACGACCATCTCTGAGACCTGTAGTGTGGTGGTTATTGGACCTAGGCTGAACGACCATCTCTGAGACCTGTAGTATGGTGGTTATGGTCTCAGCTATTCGGAGGGACATTCCCTACAGTTGCTTCAGCTTGTGGTATATTACTTGACACACACACATGAAATTCCAGCAGGGCACTCACTGGTCCTCGTAGCGGGGCATTTCTGTCTGACAGAGGCCTCTAGCTTCCCATGTGTCGGTGTAGGGGTCAAGGGAAAGTCAGTAAACCATCTTCACGCCAATACATTCAATCACAAAGACACCCTTCAAGGCATTAGTAACGATGTTTGTTGTGACGTAACACCTTGTCACACACACCCGACATAAAAAGCTAGATGGAAGATAGAATGTAAATCTCTCTCTCTCTCTCTCATACGTGAGCGGCCGTGTGGGGCTAGTTGTGGGGCTAGTTGTGGGGCTAGTAACATACTACTACTGTACAGATCGGCATGGACGTGACCTATATCCATTTATTTATCCATGTAGCAGCGTTGTGTCCATTGGTTGGTGTGTGGGAGACTGTCTACAGTGTGTCCAGGTATAGTCGAGCAACGCCAGACACTGGCTGGTCGGGCTGGAGAAAGATGGCACACGTGTATTTTATTAGAGAAATGATATGGGAGGAGACAACAAATACCTCATAGGCCCTTGTATTCACGAGTTTCTTGTTGGCTAATTTATTGAGTTTGTGCTCGCGCGAGATGATAACGCCCGGGGACTTGACCCGTCAATTGTATTTTATGTGTTTTTTTTTTTTTTTTGCGTATCCTTTTACAGGACTTAGCTGTCAACAGCAACATCTTTCAGCTGTCTGTTGATCTCTTGGCAAGATTACGCTCAGTAGTTTGCATTTTATGTGTAGAGATTGGTAATACGTGTGAAGGAGAGCGACAGATGTAACGTTGTCACATACAACTGGTAATAAATGTGATAGTAGAGCAACAGAAGTAACGTTGTCACATAGAACTGGTAATAAATGTGATAGTAGAGCAGCAGAAGTAACGTTGTCACATAGAACTGACATCCATATTTCAGGGTAGAAGACGACAGATTTCACCCACACCTTGGGTACATCCATACTTCAGGGTAGAGGAGGACAGACTTCACCCACACCTTGGGTACATCCATACTTCAGGGTAGAGGAGGACAGACTTCACCCACACCTTGGGTACATCCATACTTCAGGGTAGAGGAGGACAGACTACACCCACACCTTGGGTACATCCATACTTCAGGGTAGAGGAGGACAGACTTCACCCACACCTTGGGTACATCCATACTTCAGGGTAGAGGAGGACAGACTTCATGCCATATTATTCACATCAGCGACCTTGTGTGGATTAGGAATGTTCATTCAACAGACAACCTGGCAATAATATCAAGGCAATCTCCAGTGTGGGCTGTATGTTGACTGCTTCGCTTGAGTGACTTTGGAAAATTCTTTGTGTGCTATATCTTGACTGGTTCGCTTGAATGACTCTGGAAAATTTGTCCAGCTGCCATACTTGGTCTGACTGTTGTATGGTTGTTGTGCAGAGTGTTGCAGTACATGTTCTGTTGTTGGCATATGATGGTCTGTGTGGTGGGTGTGGGGTCAATCTGAGCCTGTCTGAGATCTAGAGACGTCAAGTGGCAGTAGCTCTGTCTGTGTGTGTGTGGGGGGGGGGGGGTAGAGAAAATACAAGTATCTGTGTATAGGACATGAGAAAGACAGTGTTTTTAAAAGTCTTAAAAGTCAATGTCATGTGTGCTAGTGTGTGTGTGAGAGAGAGAGAGAGAGAGAGAGAGAGAGAGAGAGAGAGAGTGAGAGAGAGAGAGAGAGAGAGAGAGAGACAGACAGACAGATGGGAGAGAGAGAGAGAGATGGGAGAGAGAGAGAGGGAGATGGGAGAGAGAGAGAGAGAGAGAGAGAGAGAGAGAGAGAGAGAGAGAGAGAAAGAGAGAGAGAGAGAGAGAGAGAGTGTAAGTGATAACTTCATGTTGGTAGAATGTTGACTGTGAGTAATGTCCAAATATTGGTTGAATGTTGGCTGTGAGTAATGTCCACATGTTGGTTGAATGTTGGCTGTGAGTAATGTCCACATGTTGGTTGATGTTGGCTGTGAGTAATGTCCAAATATTGGTTGAATGTTGGCTGTGAGTAATGTCCAAATATTGGTTGAGTGTTGGCTGTGAGTAATGTCCACATGTTGGTTGATGTTGGCTGTGAGAATGTCCACATGTTGGTTGAATGTTGGCTGTGAGTAATGCCCACATGTTGGTTGATGTTGGCTGTGAGTAATGTCCAAATATTGGTTGAATGTTGGCTGTGAGTAATGTCCAAATATTGGTTGAATGTTGGCTGTGAGTAATGTCCACATGTTGGTTGATGTTGGCTGTGAGTAATGTCCACATGTTGGTTGAATGTTGGCTGTGAGTAATGCCCACATGTTGGTTGAATGTTGGCTGTGAGTAATGTATTCATGTTGGTTGAATATTGGCTTTGAGTAATGTCTTCATGTTGGTTGAATGTTGGCTTTGAGTAATATCTTCAGATGGCCACAGTAACAACAGACCCTGTACTGACCAGATGGCCACAGTAACAACAGACCCTGTACTGACCAGATGGCCACAGTAAGTAAGAACAGATCCTGTACTGACCAGATGGCCACAGTAACAACAGACCCTGTACTGACCAGATGGCCACAGTAACAACTGACCCTGTACTGACCAGATGGCCACAGTAACAACTGACCCTGTACTGACCAGATGGCCACAGTAAGTAAGAACAGATCCTGTACTGACCAGATGGCCACAGTAACAACAGACCCTGTACTGACCAGATGGCCACAGTAACAACTGACCCTGTACTGACCAGATGGCCACAGTAACAACTGACCCTGTACTGACCAGATGGCCACAGTAAGTAAGAACAGATCCTGTACTGACCAGATGGCCACAGTAACAATAGACCCTGTAATGACCAGATGGCCAGAAAACAAACATGTTCCCTCTTCACGATGTTTCAAGTGGTTCCCATTACTCACACCATCTTACGTGTGTCTGGTGCACAATTCAGCTTACCAGGAAGTCTCACCATCTTACATGTGGTGCACAGATCAGCTTCTGTCTGCTGTCAACTACCAAACAGCTGAAACATACATCAGCAACAAGGAAGCTGCTGAGTTCGTATGTGACACATACAACACACTTTCCTGTTTCACCACATAAACAACATCTCTTCTTTTTTCTCTCCACACACCACACATATGTTATCTTTTCTCTCCACACACCACACATATTTTATCTTTTCTCTCCACACACCACACATATGTTATCTTTTCTCTCCACACACCACACATATGTTATCTTTTCTCTCCACACACCACACACGTTATCTTTTCTCTCCACACACCACACATATGTTATCTTTTCTCTCCACACACCACATATGTTATCTTTTCTCTCCACACACCACACATGTTATCTTTTCTCTCCACACACCACACACATTATATTTTCTCTCCACACACGTTATATTTTCTCTTCACACACCACACTATTTTCTTTTCTCTCCACACGTTACATTTTCTCTCCACACACCACACATACTTTTCTCTCCACACACGTTATATTTTTTCTTCACACACCACACATATGTTATCTTTTCTGTCCACACACCACACATGTTACATTTTCTCTCCACACACCACACGTTATCTTTTCTCTCCACACACCACACGTTACATTTTCTCTCCATACACCACACATATGTTATCTTTTCTCTCCACACCACACATATGTTATCCTATCTCTCCACACATATGTTATCTTTTCTGTCCACACACCATACATATGTTAGTGGTGTGTGTGTAATCATGAGAAATGTTACTGTAAAATAATGAGGAAATATTTGGAGCTGTATGGAAATGTCAGAGAGACATCTGTGATGTTACCAGCGTTGGCTGACTTGATGATCATCTCTTCCATGCAGCAGAACATTCGTGGTGGGAAGTTTCCTTTCTGGCAGAATAACAGTTGGACTTGCTGACAAAGTTCTCCTTATTTCGCACAGCAAATGTGACACCTCCCGACAAAGCTCCTTATTTTGCAGAGCAAATGTGACACTTCGTGATGAAGTTCCTAATTTTGCAGAGCAAATGTGACACTTCGTGACAAAGTTCCTTATTTTGCAGAGCAAATGTGACACTTCATGACAAAGTTTCTTTTGCAGAGCAAATGTGATACTTCATGACAAAATTTCTTATTTCGCAGAACAAATCTGACAATTCATGATGAAGTTTCTTATTTCACAGAGCAAACGTGACACTTTATGACAAAGTTTCTTATTTCATAGAGCAAATATGACACTTCGTGATGAAGTTCCATGACAAAGTTTCTTATTTTGCAGAGCAAATGTGATACTTTGTGACAAAGTTCCTTATTTTGCAGAGCAAATGTGACACTTCCCAACAATCTTCCTAATTTTGCAGAGCAAATGTGACACTTCGTGACAGTTCCTAATTTTGCAGAGCAAATGCGACACACCGTGACAAGGTTTCTTATTTCGCACAGCAAATGTGATACTTCATAGCAAAGTTCCTTATTTCACAGAGCAAATGTGACAATTCATGATGAAGTTTCTTATGTCACAGAGCAAACGTGACACTTAATGACAAAGTTTCTTATTTCACAGAGCAAATGTGACACTTCATGATGAAATTCCTAATTTCGCAAAGTAAATGTGACACTTCCTGACAAAGTTCCTTATTTCGCAGAGCAAATCTGACAATTCATGACGAAGTTTCTTATTTCACAGAGCAAACGTGACACTTTATGACAAAGTTTCTTATTTCATAGAGCAAATGTGACACTTAGTGACAAAGTTCCTAATTATGCAGAGCAAATGTGACACTTCGTGACAAAGTTTCTTATTTTGCAGAGCAAATGTGATACTTCATGACAAAGTCTCTTATTTCGCAGAGCAAATGTGACAATTTATGACAAAGTTTCTTATTTCACAGAGCAAACGTGACACTTTTTGACGTTTATTTCACAGAGCAAATGTGACACTTCGCGATGAATTTCCTAATTTTGCAGAGCAAATGTGACACTTCCCGACAAAGTTCCTTATTTTGCAGAGCAAATGTGACACTTCGTATCAAAGTTCCTAATTTTGCAGAGCAAATGTGACACTTCATGACAATGTTCCTAATTTTTTAGAGCAAATGTGGCACTTCATGACAAAGTTTCTTATTTCGCACAGCAAATGTGATACTTCATGGCAAAGTTCCTTATTTCATAGAGCAAATGTAACAATTCATGATGAAGTTTCTTATTTCACAGAGCAATCGTGGTACTTAATGACAAAGTTTTTTATTTCACAGAGCAAATGTGACACTTCGTAACAAGGTTCTCCTTATTTCACAGAGTGACACTTCATGACAAAGTTTTTCACTCAGCAAACCTAATGTGACACTTTATGACAGAAATGTGTCACTCAACAACCCATATGGTACAGCAAAGAGTAAATGCCCATAGATTGACAGCCAACGAGTGTGTTACAAACATAGACAAACCTACACAGAGCAGCCAAGTCTAGTGAACGACTAAGACACTCGAGCACAGACACACACACACAGAATACTATATCAGATACGGGAGGGGGTATCAGTTTGATTTCTTTGGTTGAAAAATAAAAACACTGCATCAACTTGGACCCGCAGGAACCGAGATACAAAGTACATGAAATAAACAGGTCGATGTTGATATTCTCGTGAAGACAATAAGCCAGTCATTGTTGATGTTCACATGAGGACAAACAGAACAGGAAATGCTAGAAGAGGGACATGCGGCGCGGGTTTGTCTGAGGTCGAGCAACAGGTTGTTGGTTACAGCCGGCTAAATATAGCAATCTAGGTGTTGTTGTTGGAGATAATTCAGCACACACGAGTCTTGTATCTACTGTAATTACTGCACCTGTCTTCCATCTGTCGTCCGAAACTCGGGGACACATTCAAGAGAGCAGAAAATATGCTCATACGGTGTTTTCGGGCGGTTGATGTCGTGAGTTGGCCACAGACAATCCTAGGTTTCGAACAAGGACTTCTCCCACCCGTGAACTCTCAGGGTCAACTGCAAGTTTGAACACTCGACCGTAAGCTCGGGGATAAGTGCCGAGATAAACTCGAGTGTGGGTCTCATGGGGACACGAATGTTCCCCCACAAACTGTGTCAACACGGGCCGGCGACCTGCCAGGCCTGGCCCCACTATCTACACTCACAAATTACAAAATATGCCTTACCTTTCTGAGCCGTCGTCAAGGTGGGTCTGGCTGTGAAACATAACAGGCACACCAACACTACCATCCACCAATGTTCGTTCAGCATGGCTGCTAATTCCTGATGGGAACCGAATTGTCTAGAAGTAAACTCCAGCTGTGGCAGAAGTCATGACATTTAAACATGAAATAAGAAGAGAAATGAAGCAAATGTTGGAAGCCCAGGAGCGGCGATGTGTCGTGTAGACCTGCTAGAGATCGTCTGTCTGTCTGCTGGACTACAGGCGGCTCCTGGCGGCCGCGCGCGCGCCCCCCACGTCTGCCTGCCGCCCGCGTGCAGCCCGCGCGCGCTGTCTCACTTCTGCTGCCTTCTCTCTCCTGCGTTCTGGGGGCACTGATTGGCTTCACGGGTTGGGGATAGGGAGACAGGGAGTTCTCGTGTAGGATTATACAGGCAGAACAGTTTCATCTGAGAATATTCATTCATTCAGTAGCATGTCCTTTGCAGAACCTCGCTCCCATAACAACCTTCCGGAAAACTTCTCGGTCATAAGCATCCGATACACCCATCTGGAGATCATCCGCCACATCCTGCACCCATCTTCTCTTTGGCCTTCCTCTTCCTCTCTTCCCAGGCATATACCCCTCCATTATTGTTCTCTCCAAACTTATCTTAGAATATAGACTGTATAAATGTTTCTGAGAATACAGGCAGAATCATTTTATTTGAGAATACAGGCATAATAATTGCATCTGAGAATACAGACATAATAATTGTATCCGAGAATTGAGACAACAGAACATTATGATCAAAAGCTACGGAAAACAGAATAGTATGCTCATAAATTACGGATAACATAATTGTATTATCATTCGGTACAGACAATAGAATTGGATGATTACAAAATACAGACAACAGAAAAGTGTGATCACAGAACACATACAACAGAATATTTTTTATCAAACAGAACAGTGATTACAAAATGCAAACAACAGAATTGTATGACTACAAAATACAGACAACAGAATTGTATGATTACAAAACACATAACATCTTATAAACATGGACGAGAAGAATATTGTGACAATTTGTAACACGTTGAGAAGAATATTGTGACAGTTGGTAACATGTTGAGAAGAATATTGTGACAATTCGCAAACCAATGACAAGAATATTGTGACAATTGGCAACATGATGAGAAGAATATTGTGACAATTGGTAACATGTTGAGAAGAATATTGTGACAATTGGTAACATGTTGAGAAGAATATTGTGACAATTGGTAACATGTTGAGAAGAATATTGTGACAATTGGTAACATGTTGAGAAGAATATTGTTACAGTTGGCACCACGATGAGAAGAGTATTGTGACAATTAGTGACATGTTGAGAAGAATATTGTGACAATTGGTAACATGTTGAGAAGAATATTGTGACAATTGGTAACATGTTGAGAAGAGTATTGTGACAGTTGGTAACATGTTCAGAAGAGTATTGTGACAGTTGGTAACATGTTAAGAAGAATATTGTGACAATTGGTAACATGTTGAGAAGAATATTATGACAATTGGTAACATGTTGAGAAGAATATTATGACAATTGGTAACATGTTGAGAAGAATATTGTTACAGTTGGCACACGATGAGAAGAGTATTGTGACAATTAGTGACATGTTGAGAAGAATATTGTGACAATTGGTAACATGTTGAGAAGAATATTGTGACAATTGGTAACATGTTGAGAAGAGTATTGTGACAGTTGGTAACATGTTCAGAAGAGTATTGTGACAGTTGGTAACATGTTAAGAAGAGTATTGTGACAGTTGGTAACATGTTAAGAAGAATATTGTGACAATTTGTAACATGTTGAGAAGAATATTGTGACAGTTGGTAACATGTTGAGAAGAATATTGTGACAATTCGCAAACCAATGACAAGAATATTGTGACAATTGGCAACATGATGAGAAGAATATTGTGACAATTGGTAACATGTTGAGAAGAATATTGTGACAATTGGTAACATGTTGAGAAGAATATTGTGACAATTGGTAACATGTTGAGAAGAATATTGTGACAATTGGTAACATGTTGAGAAGAATATTGTTACAGTTGGCACCACGATGAGAAGAGTATTGTGACAATTGGTGACATGTTGAGAAGAATATTGTGACAATTGGTAACATGTTGAGAAGAATATTGTGACAATTGGTAACATGTTGAGAAGAGTATTGTGACAGTTGGTAACGTGTTCAGAAGAGTATTGTGACAGTTGGTAACATGTTAAGAAGAATATTGTGACAGTTGGTAACATGTTAAGAAGAATATTGTGACAATTTGTAACATGTTGAGAAGAATATTGTGACAGTTGGTAACATGTTGAGAAGAATATTGTGACAATTCGCAAACCAATGACAAGAATATTGTGACAATTGGCAACATGATGAGAAGAATATTGTGACAATTGGTAACATGTTGAGAAGAATATTGTGACAATTGGTAACATGTTGAGAAGAATATTGTGACAATTGGTAACATGTTGAGAAGAATATTGTGACAATTGGTAACATGTTGAGAAGAATATTGTTACAGTTGGCACCACGATGAGAAGAGTATTGTGACAATTAGTGACATGTTGAGAAGAATATTGTGACAATTGGTAACATGTTGAGAAGAATATTGTGACAATTGGTAACATGTTGAGAGGAGTATTGTGACAGTTGGTAACATGTTCAGAAGAGTATTGTGACAGTTGGTAACATGTTAAGAAGAATATTGTGACAGTTGGTAACATGTTAAGAAGAATATTGTGACAATTGGTAACATGTTGAGAAGAATATTATGACAATTGGTAACATGTTGAGAAGAATATTGTGACAATTGGTAACATGTTGAGAAGAATATTGTGACAATTGGTAACATGTTAAGAAGAGTATTGTGACAGTTGGTAACATGTTAAGAAGAGTATTGTGACCGTTGTAACATGTTAAGAAGAATATTGTGACAATTGTTAACATGTTGAGAAGAATATTGTGACAATTGGTAACATGTTGAGAAGAATATTGTGACAATTGGTAACATGTTGAGAAGAATATTGTGACAATTGGTAACATGTTGAGAAGAATATTGTGACAATTAGTAACATGTTGAGAAGAATATTGTTACAGTTGTCATCACGATAAGAAGAATATTGTGACAATTAGTAACATGTTGAGAAGAATATTGTGACAATTGGTAACATGTTGAGAAGAATATTGTTACAGTTGGCATCACGATGAGAAGAATATTGTGACAACTGGTAACATGATGAGAAGAATATTGTGACAGTTGGCATCGCGATGAGAAGAATATTGTGACAATTGGTAACATGTTGAGAAAAATATTGTGACAATTGGTAACATGTTGAGATAATATTGTGACAATTGGTAACATGTTAAGAAGAGTATTGTGACAGTTGGTAACATGTTAAGAAGAGTATTGTGACCGTTGGTAACATGTTAAGAAGAATATTGTGACAATTGGTAACATGTTGAGAAGAATATTGTGACAATTGGTAACATGTTGAGAAGAATATTGTGACAATTGGTAACATGTTGAGAAGAATATTGTGACAATTGGTAACATGTTGAGAAGAATATTGTGACAATTGGTAACATGTTGAGAAGAATATTGTTATAGTTGTCATCACGATAAGAAGAATATTGCGACAATTGGTAACATGTTGAGAAGAATATTCTGACAATTGGTAACATGTTGAGAAGAATATTGTTACAGTTGGCATCACGATGAGAAGAATATTGTGACAACTGGTAACATGATGAGAAGAATATTGTGACAGTTGGCATCACGATGAGAAGAATATTCTGACAACTGGTAACATGATGAGAAGAATATTGTTACAGTTGGCATCACGATGAGAAGAATATTGTGACAACTGGTAACATGATGAGAAGAATATTGTGACAGTTGGCATCACGATGAGAAGAATATTGTGACAATTGGTAACATGTTGAGAAGAATAGTGTGGCAATTGGCAACACGGTAAGAAGACTATTGTGGCAATTGCAACACGATGAGAAGAATATTGTAACAATTGATAATATGTTGAGAATAATATTGTGACAATTGGTAACAAGTTGAGAAGAATATTGCAACAATTTGTAACATGTCGGAAACAGGGATGGAGTAACCATTAGGCAAACAAAGCACGTGCCTAGAGCACCAAGCATTTGGGGGGGGGGGGGGGGGGCACCACAATTCCTCAAGAAAAATGTGTATATTGTCCCGGTAGCAGAAGTGCCGTTGACTCTTGTTTAGAGGCAGTAAACTTCTTCCATACAGTGCAACTGATCTATACTTTTTTCTCATCTTCAACCAAAAGATGGAAGATTCTGAAAGGATGCCTTGTGAATGAAAAGCTGGTAAAGTCCCTTTCCGATACTAGATGGGAAGCATATGCTGTTGCAACTGAAGCCATTCTAATGTCTCATCCTCAGATTATAGAAGCGTTAGAATGTTTACAAGAAGACCAGTCACAGAAGGGGGACACCAGAAGAGAAGCAGAAAACATTGCAAAGAAGATGCAAGAATTAGAATTTGCTTTCATGCTTGTCTTTTGGGAAGAAGTGTTACAACATTTTCACAGGGTCAGTCAAGCTCTACAAAATGAGCACGTGAACTTGAAAACGTGTGCTGATTTGTATTCTTCACTAGCAGATCACTTGCATGAATCTAGGAATGAATTTGAAAGATTTGAAGAAGCTGCAAAAGAAATAACACCAGGTGTGGTTTATAAGTCAACTTTGACCCGTAATCGTAAACGAAAGACAGTGGTCATTGATGGTGATGTCCCTGAGGTATCTCAGAATGCCAGAGACAAATTTCGTATATCTGCTTTCTACACCATTATTGACAAACTTGAGACAGAGATGAGTAGACGAGGACAGGTATATAATGATCTAGCAGTTCGATTTTCTTGTTTGGTCGATGTACCACAAACATCTCAGTGTTGTGAAGGACTTATAAATGCTTATCCTGAAGATCTGAACAATAATTTATATACTGAACTACAACAGTTCCACTCATATATTCGCCACAAGTTTCGTGCATCAAAATCTGACAACAACACGTTCAGTCATGCAGAACTCTACAAAGTAATAGTTAGAGACAACATCGAGTGTGCTTTTCCACATGTAGAAATCGCCTTGGCATATTTTTAACATTAATGGTTACGAACTGTTCATCTGAGCGCTCTTTTTCTCAGTTGAAACGTACAAAAAATCCAAGTAGATCGACAATGAAACAAGAAAGGCTTGATTCCTTATCTTTGCTGATGATTGAGGCAGACTTGTTGCGCAAAATTAACTTTGATGATGTACTCAAAAACTTTGCCAGACGTAAATCTAGAAAAAAGAACTTTAAAATGTAAATGTGTGCTCTCTCTGACTTTCTTATCTATCAAAAAAGTTACAGTATTTTTGTCTACTATTATTACAAAATTAATTAACTATTAATTTTAATACAGAAATACCTTATTGTAGGTTTTATATGAGTGATAGTAGTACAAACATATGTGTTTACATTTCACAACTGTTTTTCTTTGTTAGTTTTTTGCATAATATTGAACATACCAGCAGTCAGTGGAGGATCGGGGGCCCGGGGCAGTAGGGGGCACCCATGTGGGTTTGTGCCTAGGGCACCAAGATGGCTTAATCCGGCCCTGGTCGGAAAACATATTGTGACAACTGGTAACATGATGAGAAGAATATTGTGACAATTGGTAACATGGTGAGAAGAATATTGTGACAATTGACAACAGTAATCATAAAGACGTATAGAGAGGCAGCGAGAGATATTTGACGGCCTTTCACGATGACATATTTCATGACATGCATTCATACATTCTGCTGGAGAACAGGAACTGTGGTCGCCCCGGCCAGTTGATCAGGCACTTGATAATGATGATTCAGACATGCTAGATTTAGATCTTATTAGCTATTGTCTAGTAATTCTGACAATGATGTGCACACGTTGAATCCCTGAATACACGTGTTAAAAATAGCAGCCAATATTAACAGCGGTTATCTGTGTCTCCATGAGAACCCGACAAGAGCCGATTTCTCACGGACACATGAAAAGCTCAAATATACCCGCCTCTGTGTGTGATGCCATAATGACGTGAATTTGTATCATTCTACACACAGACACACTCACACACTCACACACACACAATACAAACACACACACACACACACGTAGTCAGGGGGTGGGAGGGGGAGCGGTTACTGCTGGTCCAGGCGTATCAAGGCATTTGTTTGTGTGTCTGAGTGTACGTATATATATATGTGTGTGTGTGTGTGAGAGAGAGAGAGAGAGAGAGAGAGAGAGAGAGAGAGAGAGAGAGGTCTTGTGGAGCAAATAAATGGCACAGTGCAGAACCTTACTTTAGACATCAATGCTTTATGAAGACGAAAACAATGATAACCAGCAGTGGAAGACAGGGGCCAACAATGAACGTCACAGTAAATGAGGAGATACTAGAACACGTTTCTCCTATCTTGGATATCACAGATGACAGCAGACATGAAATAGAGATCAAGAAGAGTTAGAAATGGGCACAAACATTTTCAAAAGCACGAAAAACATATTAACATTAAGAGAGATCAATAACACATGACAAGAGAGAACTGTCATACACCGTGTGTTTGTAAAGTTTCACCACACTTTCTATGTAGAATACTAGTGAAAAATGCAGTAGATTGATTAAACCAATGGTATTCAACAAACCATAAATGCTGATCTGTACCGTACTGACATTCTGGAACCTTGTTTACAACAGCTGAATGAACGTGAAATTGAAGAATCGAGGTTCCAGCAAGATGGTGCAACTGCACACACAGCTAGAGCATCACTGCGTTTTGGGGAAGAAATGTTCGCAAATCACAAAACGTCATGTGGAATGTTGCCTGCTCGTTCTCCAGATCTTCTTCTTCTTCTTTCGTTCGCTTGAAATATGTCTATAACTGCAGTGCTGTCTCTTGTATGAATTGAACTGTCTTTCTCAGTTCACACAGCGGTCCATAGAGTTTATCTTTTACTGTCGTCTCTCTAGGCCAGAAGGTTTGCCTAGATATGTTCTCCAGATCTAACTCCATTAGATTATTATCTACGGGGTTTCCTGAAAGCAAATGTTTACACAAATAATATACACACACAGACACTTTGCAGAAGGTATTCGACAATATAAAGAGACATGTACAGTCATTTCCAACACATGTTATAATGAATACTTCATTGGTACTTTCCAGCTTCCATTAAACAGCGTTAGACCATAGCAGCCACTATTGTAATTTAATGTATTTTTAGCACATTTTTTATGACATCATGTACTTTATTTTTCAGATTTGTTCTACATACAAAGTGAGACTTTACAAACACCCGGTGTATATATATATATATATATATATATATATATATATATATATATATATATATATATATATATATATATATATATATATATATATACTAGCTGACCCGGCCCTGTTTCGCCCAGACCCTGGAGGGGATCTGTCTGTCTGTCTGTCTGTCTGTCTGTCTGTCTGTCTGTCTGTCTGGCTGTCTGTCTGTCTGTCTGACCCGGCCCGGCTTCGCCTAGCTCCTGGTGGGGAGCATCTCATTTAATTCATATAAGTAGTCATATAAGCTCAAGTTCCCGTTCCCGACTATCTGTCTGTCTGTCTGACCCGGCCCGGCTTCACCCAGTCCCTGGTGGGGAGCATCTCATTTAATTCATATAAGTAGTCATATAAGCTCCCGTTCCCGACTATCTATCTGTCTGTCTGTCTGTCTGACCCGGCCCGGCTTCGCCCAGTCTCTGGTGGGGAGCATCTCATTTAATTCATATAAGTAGTCATATAAGCTCCCGTTCCCGACTATCTGTCTGTCTGTCTGTCTATCTATCTGACCCGGCGCGGCTTCGCCCAGCTCCTGGCGGGGAGCGTCTCATTAAATTCATATAACAAAAAAAAAGTAACTTAAGAATGTCCTTTCACACACCATCCATTATTTTTAATGAAAACTGTTTTTAATCACCTACATGACTGTAGATAACTTCTTTAAACATAAAAAGATGAGTTATAAAATGTTCACTATTTAAATAGATGCATTATTTTTATGAAAACTTTGAAAATGCCTTAAAGATTATATCATTATTTATTATAACTCATATGCCTGTAAATAACTGTAGACAAAGAGTTTATAAATCTGTGAAAACAATGCAACAATCTATATATAAAATATATAGCAATGTTATTAAAAGTTATGCCCCTTGAAATAACGTTTCTTAAGTTAAGTCCCCTCGCTATATAGAAATGATAATGTAAATTCCGGTTCAAGATGGCGACGGACGGTCGTGTTGTTTTGTGTTCGTTAACTTTTTCGCGTAGGGGATGGATTTATTCATCTCTTGCGTGTAATTGGTGTGCCAGGATGTAAAACCAGGAGTTTCTACTCAAGATCTGCGCGGGTGCTACGGAGTTCGTGCATCGAGCGAAGCCATCCTTGAGTGAATTTTCAGCAGCGTGTGTGGTTTTCAAAATCTGTGTTTACGTTTTTTCAACATGGCGGAACAACGTGTGTTCTTCGTGCGGTCTGCAGTCAACATACCGAAGCGGCGGGGTAGCCGCGCAGGGAAAAAGAAGCAAGGTAAGCGTGGAGGTTTGAGGCGTTTTAGACTCAAGTGTCACCGTCTAGGACTCAGGAATATCCGTATTCTATATTGGAACTGTGCCAGTGTAAAACAACGGGGCTCTATTTTAGAAACCCTAGTTTACAGGAACGACATTGTAGCACTCCAGGAGACGAGACTGTGCGATCAGCTACTCCAGATTGCCGGCTTCAAATGTTTCTACAACAGACGACATCTGGGAATGGCGATTCTCGTTCGCGACAGCATGGTGGCGTCAGAGCTAGACATGCCCAGTTGGGACAGTGACGATATACAAATACAGGCGTTGAGAGTTCATTCCAGTATACCATTCGTGGTGGTTAATGTTTATGCCCGCAATGCCAGTGTGGACGCCCAGAAGTGGCAGTGCTTAAGTGGCATATTAGGCCACGAGAGAAATGTTATTTTCTGTGGTGATTTCAACGCTAAAGGCAGATCATGGGGAAACACTTCATCCAATACACAGGGGGAGGAGCTCGAGACTGCACTGGAAACCATCGACCTGGTTTGTATCAACAGTGGCTGTGTCACCAGAACAGCAAGCCGTCCGGGCGATGAGGACAGTGCTATTGATCTGGCGCTAGTTTCACCTTCACTCACTACAGTGTGTAGATGGGGTGTCCTAGGACACCATGGCAGCGACCACCACCCGTGCAGCATACTGGTGGAGAAAGGCAGAACCAGGCAGCACAAGCTAAAGGTAAAGACGTTCCAGTATGACAGTACAGGGCAAGATGTGGTGAGTAAAATAAGACGTGACAAGCGCAGAACGTTTCAGGGCAGGAAAAAAAGCTGGGAGCAGCCACCGTGGTGGAGTTTCGAGGTGGAGAAGGCTTGGGTGGATAAGCGTAGTGCTGTAAGGAGATGGCAAAATGCCAAGAAGAACAGAGCTGGTCATCCTAGTCCCTGCTTGCACTTAGAAAGAGAGATGCACACAAAAGTAAGCTATTTCAAAAAAACTGGTCAAGGTTGTTAAAAGCGAAAAATGGGCAGAGGTGTGTCAAAGAGTAAGCACAGACAAGTCACTGAAATTGTTCTGGCGACTACATAAAAGCATGAGTGGTGTAGTCAAGAATAAGAGCATTTCTGACTTCCAAGGTGCTGACCTCATCTGGCAGAGGACTGACGAGGACAAGGGCAAAGCCCTCTTTGAACGCTACCTTGAGCAAAGCAACCAGACAGACATGGGAGGCCGAAATCTGGCCAAGGAGGTCACCTCAGACAGATGCAAGGCCCAGGACACTTCGGATGAAGACACAGTGACAGTGAAAGAAATCAAGGCTGTGCTTCGACGATCAAAAAACAGTGCTCCAGGTCCTGATGGCATAAGATACGATGACATTAATAGGTGTACCGACAATAAGCTAGAGAAACTAGCAGACATGTACAACAACAGTATAGGGAATGCTAGCATCAAGGAGGAATGGTTACACAGCTATCTGATTCCCTTGCCGAAGCCTGACAAAGACCACAAAAAAATTCAGGGATATCGAATTATAACCATGCAGAATACAATAGGCAAGCTGTTGGAGAAGGTAATTGCCAAGAAAATATCAAGCCACCTAGAGAGGCAAGGTGTTTTCCCACCCACCCTGGATGGGTACCGTCCAAAAAGGGAAACCTGGACCAATGCAGCAGTCTTTGCCCAGGATGTCTATGAAGGTTTCCACTCAGGCACTGAAACCGTTGCTGCAGCGATTGATCTTGAGGACGCATACAACAGAGTACCACTGGATTTTTTAATGTTTCAGCTTCTCGAACTAAACATAAGTCCATTCCTCCTTAGTTGGATCGCTGCAGCCCTCTTCCAACGGAAAGTAGTTTTTAGATGTGGCAGTTGGACTTCGGAACCAACAACAATATATCCTGGCCTACCACAGGGATCACCATTATCTCCGGTACTGTTCAACGCCTACACAGTGAGAATCACCAGTGAGCACATCACTGGACCTGGCAGGACATTGTCATATGCCGATGATGTTTTAGTGTATCGTCAGGGGAAGGATAGAGAGGAGGTTGCTGTGGAACTACAAACCGAACTCAATCGCATAAGTACTTGGTGTGATGAAGCTGGGGCAATGGTCAACCCAACAAAGGCAACAGTGACTTGGTTCTCGTTGAATAATCATATTGTCAACACTCCAACACCAACTGTAATGCTGTGTTCAGAGATGGTGGAAAGAACGCAGGCAATGAATTACCTGGGGATACGGTTTGATCGAAGCCTTGCTTATAATGTGCACATAGACCAGGTGATAACAAAGGCCAAGCGGGGTTTGGCAGCGATGCGGGTGATGGCGGCAGCAAACTGTGAGCAGCGCCATCTATGTCTTCTGTACGAGGGGTTGGTCATGTCTGTTTTGGAGTATGCAATGGCAATCCTGACTCTCAGCCATAAGCAGATAGAACGGATGGAAAGGATACAGAATGAAGCTATGCGCATTATTCTTGGATGTACAAGAGATACAGCATGCAGGGCGATGCGCTACCTTCTTGGGTTTCCAACCAATGAAGAGAGAATACAAGATTGCAGGGCACGCGCCTACCTCAGAATTAACGCAAACACACAACATCCACTGCATAGTGAAATTAGGAAGGTGAAGGGCAGCAGGTTAAAAAGAGGACGGTCGTGGATGGGTCAAGCCGAAGACATTCTTCAACAGGTGTGTTCACTTGAGGACTTAGAACCTGGCGAGGAGTGGGTGCAAGTGCCAACAGACTTCTGCACATCCTTTTCAGTTTGCATCCAACTTGACAGAAAATGCAGACAAGAAAATCAGGCTGCTGTTGAGGCTGAAGTACAAGCGTTGATTTTCGAGAATTCGCTAGACGGTGACGCGGTCATCTACACAGATGGGTCGGTCGTCCGACATGTGAGAAGCTCATGGGCCTTTACAGCTCGGGCCGGAGGGAGAATTGTGAAGGAGGACTCTGGTGCTTTTACTGAAACCACAAGTAGCCTGACCATGGAAGTCATGGCAGTAAGTAAATCAATAACATGACTCGAGACACAGACATTCACTAGGGCTTGTTTCCTTAGCGACTCAATGAACATGATCAAGAGGATAGAGGAGGGGTCGATCCGAAGAGAATGGTTGCTGCCTCTGGGGCGGTCTCGACTGGCAAAGATTAGTTTCATCTTCGTGCCAGGGCATGCGGGAGTACAAGGAAATGAGCGGGCTGACAAGCTCGCAGGTGATGCTACTGTGGAGGGCGGACGCGCCATGGACCAGGCCGACATTCTGAATGCTCTACGAGAAGTAAGACTTTTGCGAGAACCAAGTGATGACTGTGAATCTACAACAATGGCCAGACTGCGAGAGCAGCAAATTAAAAGAGGTGTGGCCAAACAAGAACACTACGCAGGAAGCCAAAGAAGATTGATAAACCAACACAGAACTGGCTTCGTTAGCCGCTACACGCTGCGGGATTTGCTGAGGAGGGGATCCGAGCACTTATGGACTGAATGGTTCGATGTGCAATGAGGATGATCTGTCGACTAACTAACTAACTAACTAAATATTAAATTTTAGTAAGTAAATAGCTGATTGTACACTAACAAACTATGACAGTTGGCTGCACGGGAATGAATAGAAAACATGTAGAAAATTTCATCTCAATCGGATGGACCGTTCGCGAACGCATAAAGAACGGACATACATACATACATCGTCTTTTAGAGATATTCATTCATTCATTCAGTTGCATGTCCTTTGCAGAACCTTGCTCCCATAACAACCTTCCGGAAAACCTCTCGATCATAAGCAAGATGTCCCGCATCTGATACACCCATCTGGAGATCATCCGCCACATCCTGCACCCATCTTCTCTTTGGCCTTCCTCTTCCTCTCTTCCCAGGCATATACCCTTCCATTATTGTTCTCTCCAAACTTTCGTGATGTTTCAAGTGACCAAAATATTTCAATTTTCTTTGTTTTATCGTCTTGAATAGCCAACCTTCTTCAATATTCAACTCTTGAAGTATGGATGCATTTGTTCTTTTCTTTACCCAAGATATTCTTAGAACTCGTCTATAACATTTATATTCAAATGCGTTTATGCGCTGTTCAGCTTGTTTAGTAAGTGTCCATGTCTCACAAGCGTATGTTGCAATGGGAAAGATGCATGCTCTTAAAAATCTAATTTTTGTAGTTCTGTCTGTCCCACTCCATAATTTATTCAGCTCTTTTAGTCTTTGAAGAGCAATTGATAGTCGCCGTTTAATTTCTTTCATTGTGTCCCCATTGTTGGTAATCAATGACCCAAGATATTCAAAATTTTCCACCACCTCCAATTTTTCCCCGTTAATGTATATTTCTTTCTCCATGGTAGTTTTATCTGTATGCATTATCTTTGTTTTTGCTATGTTAAGATATAAGTTGTGATTTTCACTATTCATTTGGGTTGAGGCTATTAGGTTTTCCATGCCATTCTGTGTTGTGGATAGTAACACTGTATCATCATCATATCGAATCTCTGGTATGTCATGACCGCCGATATTTAGGGCATCATATGGCTCCCTGTTTATATCATCTCTTACATTTCTCATTATATTTTCGGCGTACAGGTTAAACAAATAGGGTGACAGCACACAGCCCTGACGGACTCCTTGCTTGATGTCAAACCAATCTGATGCCTCGCCATCTATTCTAACTGCTGCTTGTTGGTCTAGATAGAGCATTTTTATGAGTTGTACTACATGTGATGGAAAGCCCATATTCCTCATGATTTCACAAAGTTTCTTATGTTGTACACAGTCAAATGCCTTTGAATAATCCACAAAACATGAGAATAGGTTGATATTACATTCTCTGCACTTCTCTACTATTAAACGCATGTTGAATATGTGATCTCTTGTTCCTCTTCCTTGTCTAAATCCAGCTTGAACCACGTTAATCTCTTCTTCCATTTTCTTACGAAGTCTTGCCATTATGATTTTTAGTAGGATTTTACTTGCATGACTGATCAGAGCAACAGTCCTATAGTTGGTGCATAATTTCAGGTTGCCCTTTTTTGGTACTGGAATGAAGATAGTTCTCTTCCTGTCAAAGACTGAACTATAAGGCCAGAGGTCTGCCTCAAGATAGAACACCACCGGGAAGAGTGGTCAACCTCATATAGATTAGAGGTGATACCTTGCCCCGGAATAAGGGCAGGGTAGGTGATAGAATGGGGGACTATTAACTAGTTCTCTCATGAGACACGGAGACGGTGACCAGGTAGTTAGCACTCTGGTCACGACAGAATCACGGCGCCTACATGATAGCCATGATTGCCAATCAACAGAAAACAGCTAATGTAAGCGTGCCAAACAGAACGGCACGCAGAAAGCCGAAGGACACCTCAAGGTCCTTCCGCGTGGTGTGTAACCACGCGAGCAAGCTAGTCAGACTGGGGACTGACTTTGTAGCGGGCACCTCGTTGTAGTATTGATAGGAGATTTGTGTAACCAAATAGATAGAATTAGCATTAGGGTTTAGAGACTAGTGATAGGCGATTCTGTGGCTTTGTGTGTGGTTTTGATAGCGACTGTTATGTACTTGTAAAGAGCCAACGGCAATAAAATGTATCATTTATTTCCTCTCACACGACTTGCAAGTTTCTTGTGTGGTGCGAGAGAAGTAATCTGATGATGCCTTACACATGAGTTGTTGACAGGCAAAGATTAATGTGGTGTCAGAAGTGGTGCTTGGACGAAAGAGCCAAGCTAATACCCACAGCAAAAGATTAATGTGGTGTCAGAAGTGGTGCTTGGACGAAAGCGCCAAGCAAATACACTCATCCACGGCTCTAGACTAAGTTTACAAATAGTGAAGTAGTGATTTAATTTGTGTCAGTGACGGTTAACGTGTGCAGAACTAGGACAAGTTGCTGACGAAACTGTGCCTATCGTGACGAAATAATGCTTATTTATGTTTAGTAAAATATTATATACTTAAGTCATGTGTTTCTTCAAAGTTGTAAGTATTGATATTATTATCTTCTGTTATTTATTCATGTAATTATTTATTTATTTATGAATAATTGTCAAAAATGATTCATGGCGGAGCGATACACATGTCAGCAACAATATCGATTTTTGCAAGCTAAAAATAGCGCTGCGCCTCTGACGTAGCACGATTGACAAGCAGTTGGGTTACGCCATTGGCAATCAGCATCTGAGTGTTTACAAATCGGTAAACTGCTGTCCGCCTGAATCAGTGCTTTATATTACCTATTATTTATTTATTTGAGTTACTAATTGAATATATTTGTTTATTTAAACAATATTAATATATTTTCGTTTATTTCAAAGCAGTTATTGAATTTGTTTTTCGTACTTTTTCTTGTGTTTACCGTCACGATGGCACTATTTTCAACCAGGCAAATTAGACTGGTCTGCACAACACTTGCATAGATTAAACTAGGTTAGTGACGAAAGGCATATACGGTTAGAACGAAGACAGGACATTGACAATTTAATATTAAGTAAACTATATCCTGTTTTGTTCGTGGGCATGTCATTGTCATTGTGTCAAATTGTCGAATAATATGTCGTTTGCTATTTGTTAATTGTTGCTGCTCTGTAAACCAGGGTGAACAACAGCTGATTATAAGATTGGTGTGTATGCCGAAGTGCCAAACAGGTGACCTAGATAGAGAACTCGTGGCGAAACTGAAGCGCCAAACAAGGTGACCTGTGTTACCGGAGTGTGTTCCTTGTTCTCGGGAACATTAAGTTGAGTATACTCAATATATTTGGCATGCTATGTGATTAATAGTGCATCTCTTTTTCAGCTTGTGATGCATTAGCATACTTTTGTGCTCTGTTTTTTTCGCAGGACTAAATTTTTTAGGTTATACACAAAGAGTACAATTTGCAGTGCTCAGATATTAACAAATATAACATATCAAAGAAAAATAAGTGAATAAAAAGTTCAGTATAGGTCAACGCTAGCTATTTACCTAACATCATGGCTACTTTAGCTGACTGCGTAAAAGCAGGCAAAGAAATGCAATACACGGGTAAAGAGCTAGAAGAATATGCTGATAAGAAATTTAAAGAAGCAAAGGATGCAGAAAGAGACGAACGCGCTCGAGAAAGAGAGCATCAAAAAGAATTAACACAATTAGCTGAGATAACAAAACAAAAGCAATTAGAACACGATAAGGAAGTTAAGCAACAACAGTTAGAGCAGGATAGGGAGATTAAACAGAAAGAACTAGAATTAAAGCAAAAGCAAATAGATCAGGAAAAAAGAATTAAAACAAAAGCAAATAGATCAGGAAAAAGAATTAAAACAAAAGCAAATAGATCAGGAAAAGGAAATAAAACAAAGAGAATTAGATTTAAAGCAAAAAGAGATAGATGAAATGGCAAGAGTTAAGGAAAAACAAATACAAGTAGAATCAGAGACACAGTTAAAGATGAAAGAGATGGATGTAGACTCACACGCAGAGATCTCTGCCACTAAACTTAAAAGTCAACAAGAAGAAAATAAGTTCAACAAATACAAAAATATTATCAAACCATATTGTAAAGAAGATTCAATATCAGCCTGGACAGAAAATGTCGAGTATCAGTTTAAATATCACCAAGTTCCAATAGACATGTGGGCTATGATTTATATGAAGAACCTAAGTGGTGAGCCCCTTAAAGTGATAGAAGCTATACCAACTGATCTTAGATCTAACTATCAATACATCCATGATAGAATAATGCAACACTTTTTACTTGATGCCCCTGGGTATCAGGTTCAGTTCTCAAATTTAAAACCTAAACCTAGTGAGACTTTCATTGATTACGTCTCAAATGTTCAGAGTGTACTAAATAGATGGCTTAAGGCAGCCAACATAGGAAAAGACTTTGATAGACTGAAAAATTTAATAGCCATGGATAAAGTCATATCCACTATACCATCTCCTTTTGCTAAATTTCTACAGCAGTCAGACATTGAGAACATAGAGCAGCTCGAAAAGAAAGGGTCTGCATATTTTTCTTCGAACAGAGATATTTTTAAGACCTCAAATGACTCTGAAGTAGTTTCCTTTGTGAAAGACCAACCAAAAAATTATCAAAGTAAGAGAAAACCCTTTCATAAAATCGACACGAAAGATAGGAAAGTATCAAAATGTATTCATTGTCAACTTTTGCATGACACTTATTCTATGTGTAACAGATCGCCAAATTATCCGGCGCATCTTGAAAATGTTATCAAGAAGCAACAAAACAAAAGATCTGCATACAGGCGTGCAATCAAATGCTTCTTTTGTTCCAGCTACGGCCATTATTCAAATAAGTGTCTGGGCCGCCAACGTATGAAAGCCAACAATGCTATTTTGATTGATACATCTTCTGATAGTGGTAGTGAGACTGAGTGTGATGTTGAGAATGTATTACCTTTCAAGCAATCTGAAGATGTGTGTTGTGTGAACGATGTATTAAGCTTTGACAATTGTGTCCAATGTCACCAATTTCATGCAGACGGAAAATTAGAATGTGGGCATTTTGTAACATCCTCCGTAGAGAATGCAAATGCAGTTATAGCCTCCAGAGGCAATCTATTGTTTCACTCTGCGTTGGTCAATGAGAAGCCATGCCGATGTTTGCTAGACAGTGGGAGCTCTATTATTGGTGTGAAAAAGGAACTTGTTAATCCAAAGGATTATACTGGTGACTCTGTAAAATGCCGAACGTTTTCTGGTAATATAGAAACCTATCCTCTGGCAAGAGCCCGTATAAACATCCCGTTCCTTCTGGTACCTTTACTTGTGCAATACTAGACAACCCTTGTGCTGAGTTAATTCTTGGGTGTCTGCCCCAGCTAAAGCACTGTACAGATGAAGAAATATCTGTCTGGGAGGAGAAGAATGGTTTCACTCCAGTAAACAGTGAAGATATCCTCGGACATCACAGTCCTAACAAAGGTGCTAGACCCATAACACTTGAAATTGGTCAATACATAATGGTGCTACTACCAGACAAGCATAATAAAATGTTAACTTCATGGCAAGGGCCTTTCAAAGTGATACAACAACTTTCAGATGTTGACTATGAAATATCAATAAACGGACACTTAAAGATATTCCATGTCAACATGCTGAAACCTTACTTTTCACGACAAGAGACAGAAGTAGAGACAGACGAACACAGTGCACCCACACCAAATGATCAGACGACAGACATACACAACGCAACTACACTAGTTAGCGAGACTGGCATATCCGACGATATCCATACATCTAGCGAGAATACAGAATACGCACTTAGTACCACCACCGTACTGAATCAGGTAGACGACGACGGAATGGAACTACCCGTTCCTATTGTGGACAAGACTGCCACATTAGATAGCATACAGATAGAACAGGGACTAACAGACAGTCAACGACGACAATTAGTAGAATTAGTGACGGAATACAAAGACATATTTTCTGACATTCCAGGTAGGACGGACAGAATCGAACACTCCATTCTTCTTTCGGACTCTAAGCCTATTAAATGCAGGCCGTACTCAATCCCACTTAGCTATAGGGAAAATCTAAATAAGGAAATTCTTAATTTAGAAGCTAGTGGGATCATCCAGAAATCCACTTCTGAGTACTCTTTTCCAATCGTCCTAGTTAAGAAAAAGGACTCTACAATTCGTCTCTGTGTGGACTATCGAAAACTCAACAACGTCACTAAGATCGACGCAGAGCCAATTCCTTCCTGCGAAGATCTTATTCTTGACATGTCCACCTCCAAAATCTTTTCTAAACTAGATCTTACTAAGGGATATTGGCAGGTCCCTATGAAGTCTCAATCCATCCATCTTACTGCTTTTTCAACACCTTTAGGACTATACGAGTGGCGTTTTCTTCCCTTCGGACTTCGAAATGCTCCTGCCACTTTCGTACGCTTAACTAGAGATCTACTTCATGGAGTGACGAATACAGTGACCTATATAGATGATATATGTGTCCATACTAATGACTGGACAACACACTTACTGAAACTAAGGCATGTCTTTGATATGTTGCGACTCTTCGGGCTCACTGTCAAACCGAGCAAAGTCGAATTGGGCCTAAAAGAAATTGACTTTTTGGGTCATGTCATTTCTCAAGGTCAACTAAAGACTGATAATAGAATTATTACCAAAATTATGAACCTGACCATGCTTACCACAAAGAAGCAGGTCAGAAGCCTTTTGGGGTTAATAAATTACTATAGCAAATTCATACCAAATTTAGCGGAAATTACAAGTGTATTTTCCAATGTTTTAAAAGCATCCGTAAAATTAGATGTCAAAGATGCATTATTAATTTCTGCATTGTCAAAATTGAAAATCCTTTTTAGTAATGTACCAATTCTCCGCCTGCCTAATCCTAGGCTCGTTTATTATTTTAGGACAGATGCCAGCAGAATCTCCATCGCTGCAGTATTAGGCCAATTTTATGATGGCATCTTCCACCCGATTTGCTACGTGAGCCGTAAGATCACACCTGCTGAGTCCAGATATTCCATATCAGAGTTGGAAGCCCTAAGCGTCATCTATGCGGTGAGGAAGCTCCATCGATTTTTGGCAGGTGGTCACTTCATTGTCCAGACTGACAACTCCCCAATCACGGTCATACAGAGTGGTGTGCATCGGAATGACCGTATATACAGGTGGTCGCTAATACTACAAAATTACACCTTTAGTATAGAGCATATCAAGGGTAAGGATAACATCTTGGCTGATACCCTTAGTCGACCATCTGAGGTAGAAATACCAGAGATACCACATAAGGGTGTAGAGTAATAGATGTTAACTTAGTACAGTAAAATATTCTATGTTAAATATGTTACAAATACAGAGACATTATGTGCTGAACTAGGTACTGAGAACATTGAATTACTATGTGTCCGTAGACATCCAAAATTAAGAACTTTGCTCTGAGAACTAATATATCACTTTGTGAACGAGGACAGCTCATTACTTGCTAAGCTCCATATCTGTTCAAGTGAATCATTTGTGTTAAAGCAGAGAAAAACATTGTCAGAACATTACATGAATACAGACACGAAAACAGTGGTCTACGACACAAGCGAACTCTACAGGTGCAATACCCATAAGACACAAATGTGACTGTGTAATGTATTTCATATACCCAGGACAATTGTATAGATAGTATGCCAATGAAACCATTTTCTGAACACTCAGGGCAACGACTAACCTGAGGTATTTAAATACCATGTATATAAATACTCATTGTGATATGTATTATAACGTTTTAATATAGTCATAAATTATAGGTAGATTATCTCATTTAATTTATATTTAGATTTAGATAATATAATAGTTTCATTTTTTTAAATTTAGATAGATTATTAATTTACCCACTTACTTACCTTAAAAGTAGAATAGGATAGTAATTTAAACATAACAACTAATTATAAAATTACAATAATAAATTTAGATAGTAATAGTACCATTTAGTTTATTACATTTCACTTAGTTTCATTTCATTTCAGTTCATTCCATCTTAATGAACCAGTCCATTTAACAAACATTATCATTTAGTATTATAGTTAGTTTACACCATAATAGGATAAAAAGATTATATAATTGAAAATACATCATTCACACCATGTAGATTAAGAATATCAATCATATAGTTTTGTTCATTTAAAAACATTAGTTATAATTGTGTTATTTTTCACATCACCCATATTAGAAAGGTACGTAACTTATTACATTTCACATTACCCATTTCACAAAGGTACATAACTCATCTCACATCAATTTCATTTTAAATAGTTAGATTACATCCCTTAAATTGGATAAATATTAGGAGTAATGTAAGCGTGGTTTAGTATTAATGTGACAAATAGATTAAAATAGGTAACACATTAAATATATATTTATATAACTATTATTAGTATGTCAGTAATTAGAATATTATTGTAATAGAATATAGTGGTGAATAATACCAGGGTACAAACCATCAACCTTTTTTTTTTTCTCTGACATGTAAATATATTATAAATACTTGACTTGTGCAGCAATTTACGCACAGTCATGAAGCTCAACTCTGTCAAACTGAGCCAAACTTGTACAGTGTCACTCCAAGGTTTTAAATAACTATGAGGATAAAAGATGCGTGACAGAAGTGATAGTAAAAGATGTATGACAGAAATAAAGGTAAAAGATGCGTGACAGAAGTGATGGTAAAAGATGTGTGACAGAAGTGTGAAAGTGAAAGAGGTTTGACAGAAGTGTGAAAGTGAGAGCGAATGTAAATTATACAAGAGAGATTGAGATCGGTCAGCGGATTTTTCTGCCGCTCAACGCGACTTTTTATATTTTTGTCTGCGTCAAATGTGTGCTTTCTTTGTTGTGCTGTGATGAATGTGTTGTGTGTAGTTTAGTGTAGATCTTAGAGAAAGTATTTTAAGTCTCATAAGACGGAGATGTAGTCACTAATTAGTGTGATACACTTCTTTGTGGCCTCATTCAACCGAATTATGGCACTTGAAAACTTACTTACATACACATGATAGTTAGATACACATGTTAGCAGTTAGATTATACTATTAATATAATCCAAACACGCATACAACCAGAAAAACAAACATATAAATTGCATACACTTTTTGTAGATCAAAGGGAGATAACTCCGGGTCAGGGGACATAATAGACAACGAAACACTAACTTAACAGTGAAAGATAACTTTACACGCGGAAGCGAGATAGGTAAAGCCTGTCGCACACAGCTTGTGTAATGGTTGTTTAATATTATATGGGGGACATGAAGCAATTCATGTGTTGACCCTAAGAAAGTCAACTTTGTATGGGTAGTGAGTTAATTTACTATTTGAGGGCAGGTCTTATTAGACAACGGTCCGGTTCAGACATACCTCTAATTAATATAATATTGCGATTGAGAATAGGGCTCACGCCAACCAGACAAGTTTGTGGCGATTGCCAGTAACCAAGTAAAGTGATACGACATTGTGACAATAGGCAGTAGAAGTCTATTAGGTAGCCCAAAGCCAGGTTATCTACAGTCTTTGACAAAAATTAGATACACTAATTTTTTAGAAACCTCTTGCGTCACAACCAATGAGTCAAAGTTGATGACGCAACACAGGAGGGGAGGGTGTGTGTCAAAGACTGAACTATAAGGCCAGAGGTCTGCCTCAAGATAGAACACCACCGGGAAGAGTGGTCAACCTCATATAGATTAGAGGTGATACCTTGCCCCGGAATAAGGGCAGGGTAGGTGATAGAATGGGGGACTATTAACTAGTTCTCTCATGAGACACGGAGACGGTGACCAGATAGTTAGCACTCTGGTCACGACAGAATCACGGCGCCTACATTATAGCCATGATTGCCAATCAACAGAAAACAGCTAATGTAAGCGTGCCAAACAGAACGGCACGCAGAAAGCCGAAGGACACCTCAAGGTCCTTCCGCGTGGTGTGTAACCACGCGAGCAAGCTAGTCAGACTGGGGACTGACTTTGTAGCGGGCACCTCGTTGTAGTATTGATAGGAGATTTGTGTAACCAAATAGATAGAATTAGCATTAGGGTTTAGAGACTAGTGATAGGCGATTCTGTGGCTTTGTGTGTGGTTTTGATAGCGACTGTTATGTACTTGTAAAGAGCCAACGGCAATAAAATGTATCATTTATTTCCTCTCACACGACTTGCAAGTTTCTTGTGTGGTGCGAGAGAAGTAATCTGATGATGCCTTACACATGAGTTGTTGACACTTCCAATCTTTTAGCCATATACCATATTTCCAAATCTTTGTACATAATGCATGATATATGTGTATGCTTTCTTCTCCTCCCGCTTTAATTAGCTCAGCTGGTATTTCATCACATCCAGGTGATTTACCATTCTTCAGGTGCTTTATAGCCCAAGCAATTTCATCTAATGAGGGTTCAGGTTCTGTCTCTGCTGTCGTTGGCTCATGTATCTCATTCATATCCTCACTGTCATTCATATCATACATTCCACTGCAGTACTCCTGCCATCTTTCTAGAATTTGTCTAGATTCTTTTAAGGTATTTCCCATCTTGTCACAGATAACATTCAATTGAGGTTGAACATTTTGTGTCAATAACTTCATTTCTTTGAACATTTCATAATCTCTTCCAATCTTATGAAATTGCTCTATTCTGTTACAACAATCTTGTATGTATTGATTTTTGTCCTTTCTTGTGTTCTTTCTTATTTCTCGAGTTAAAGATTTATACTTCATCCTGGTATTACCGGATTCACCTCCTTTCTGTTTCAGTTCCCTTCGTTGTTTTATTAATTCTAACGTGTCTGATGTAATCCATGGCTTAAGTTGCTTTTTCTTGGTCGGAATTAGATCTTTGGCTGCAGTTATCAAGATATCTTTAGCTTGTACTGCCAGTTCATCAGGTGTCATTTCTTCTTGTACAGACATCAAGACCTCAAAGCGATTCCTAACTTCTATTTTGTATGCATCTGGTATTTTTGTGAGATCAAAACGAAGTGCCTTGGTCCTCGGGTAAGCTTTTTGAGTTTTAATTTCAGATCTGCTTCTAATAACTGATGATCTGTATTACAGTCTGCACTTCGTAGGGTTTTTGCAGATGTTATGCTTGATCTCCATCTTCTTTGTATTAAAATATAATCTATCTGATTTTTAGTAAAACTGTCTGGAGACTTCCATGTGAAGAGTCTTCTTGGATGTTGTTTAAAAAGCGTGTTGGCTATCGTTAACTCATTTTCTGTGCAAAATTCAATTAATTTGTCACCTGCATCATTTCTATTTCCTAATCCAAATTTTCCTAAAACGTGTCTCTCATTTTCAGCTCTTCCTGCACCTACTTTTGCATTAAAATCTCCCATTATTATTGCAATATCATTATGACCAATCTTATTTAATGTGTCTTGTAGTGTGTTGTAAAAGTCTTCAATTTCGTCCTCCTCTGCTGTTGAAGTAGGTGCATATACCTATATGAGAGTTGTGTTTTTTTTGGACGGCCTTTAAGTCTAATAATGAGGATTCTATCACTAACTGGATTATATCCCATTAAAGCTTTTGCAGTTGTCTTATCTAAACAAAATGCCACTCCATTCTGGCCTCCGATGTCTCTACCAGAATAAATGAAAAGACTTCCATTTTCAGTTGTAAAATGTCCCTTGCCGCTCCAGCGATGTTCACTTATTCCTAAAATTTGAATGTTTAACCTCTCAATCTCATCACATACTACTTTAAGCTTTCCTTCATACAGACTTCTCACATTCCACGTTGCTATTCTCACTGTTTCTTAGTCTGACACAGGGGATTTCCTTGGTAACACAGTCAGGATTAACTCCGTCATCACGATTACTAGTACTGGTCCCTGCGTCACACTTTTCCCCAGTGTTGTCTGATCTGCCTGGCCTGGGGGTCTCGCCACCAGATCTCTTTCTTATTATGTTTTCTTTCATGGTTGTTATGGTTTCTTGGCAAGTTTTGCAGAAGGTAGTTTGCCATTGGTTTCCTTCTGGGCAGTGACTGTACTAGTCGGTGGCCATAGCCATTGTCTCTACTGATGAGATCATCTGCCTATAGCCGCAGAGTGCAAGACCATAACCAACAACAATCTGTCGGCTGCTCTCACACTCCATCCACCACCTGCTTCCATGGCTTCACGTAACCCTGATCGGGGGGCTAAACGGGTACTCCACCTTGCCCAAGGGTGTCCCGTAGACTAACGGAGGAAAGGAGGCGTCTTACATCTCCTTTGATAGAGGATACCCCTACCCCGCTAACCATTTTATATATATCTCCCCCGATGGTGTTTCCACCTTGTCACCCGATGGTGTTTCCACCTTGTCGTGGTGGGGGTGCTTGAGTTTCTCAATGACCCTGAGAGCTATGCCAGCGGTAGCGTAGCTACCAGCAGGGCCTCCCAAGCCGGACAGGTCAAAGGGTAGAGAACAAACAAAGAGAAACACCCTGGTCCTCCAGGTTGGGGGTTGAAGCGTGGGGTTAACATCCCCACCTTTGTAAAAACTATTTTATTACGAAACAGATACATAAGTCTCGAATTCGGACTGACTTATTTGGACAACGACCTCGGAACGTTAAAGGACTTTTGAGATTTGGAACATGGAATGTACGGACACTATATCGAGCTGGAGCGGCTGAAGAACTAACCCGGGAGCTGGTTGAATATCAAAGGATATAACAGCAATTCAAGAAATAAGGTGGCCAGGAGAGGGTACTTTAGAGCAAAATAGAATGATTGTAATATATGGAGGAAACACTCAAAATAAACAGGAATTAGGAACAGGTTTTGTCATCAAAAAAGATCAGTTATCAGTTATCAGTTGGGGTATCTTCATTGCACTTCGGACATGTCCATAGGTGCTCAGATCCTCCCCCCCCCCCAGCATATGCATCAGCGTCCGGTTGCTAATAGTGCCAGTTCTGTGTTGGTTGACGAGGCACCTCGTTTTCCCGATGTACCTCTCGTGTCTGGCCGTGCCGATTCTTACTCCCAGTTCTTTCATCCTGGACAGCGATGCGGAGTCACTGACGTCAAAGTCCTCTGTTCTCGCCATATCCTTGAGGACGTTAATAACATCGGCACGATCCATGGGCTCGTCATCTACAGGGGATGCAGAGCCAGCCAGTTTATCAGCTCGTTCATTTCCCTCGACTCCCGCATGTCCCGGGACGTAGATGAATGTGACTTTACGGACAACAGACTTCCGACTCAGTCCACTGTCTACGTACAGATCCAGCTTCGACCTTCTGAACCATGCTCATTGAATCACTTAGTACACACACGTTGGTATAATGCTGTGATTCCAGCCATATGAAAGCCTGTGTAACTGCCATCACCTCTATCGTCATGCTGCTCGTGGTCATAGAGTGGGCACCACTGGATTCTTGAACGGTTCGGCCCGCTGAACGGGCTGTAAATGCCCACGCACTTCTCTGCTGCTTTACAACAGATCCATCTGTATAGATGAGCACTTCGGGGCTATCTGAGTGTTCATAGATGAGCGCGTTAACCTCTGCATTGACAGCGGCAGGGTTCTGCTCTCTGCACCGTCTGTCGAGTGTGATAATGCAGGAGAAAGTGCACTTAAAAGCTGGAGGCCCCGGCACCCATTCCTTGCCGGGGTTGATACTGGTAAGACTGCAGACCTGTCTGACGACATCTTCCGCCCGACCCATCCATGATTTGCCCCTCTTTAGCCTGTCACCCTTTTCTCTGAATATAGCGTCATGCAGAGGGTAAAATAGGTTATGAGGGAACGTTCTAAGCTTTAAAGCTGTTAATAACAGAATTAGTAAATTACGAATAAAAGGTAAATGGAAAAATATAACGATGATTAATGTACACGCGCCTACTGAAGAGAAAGAAGATGACGTTAAAGAAGACTTTTATAATGATTTGGAAGATGTCATAGAAGAAACCCCCAAACAGGACATCCTGATTGTGCTGGGAGACTTCAATGCAAAAAATAGGTCGAGAGCAAACTCATAAAAAAGTGGCCGGTATGGAAAGCCTACATACAACTTCAAATGATAATGGATGGAGAGTCATCAACCTGGCAGAAGCCAAAGGACTGCAGATTAGCAGTACCAGACTACAAAGAAACTTGTAAATCATGTGACAAGATAACCTATAATCAAATAGATCACATTTTACTTAACAACAGAAATGCATCAAACATACAACAAGTTTGAAGTTATAGAGGAGCTGAGTGCCACATCGACCACTTCCTCGTTGGAGCAAAATTTAAAATAAAACTTAAAAGAGCTTTCTATACTAAATTACAAAGATTACACCCAATATATACCAGAGAAAAACTACAAGAAATTACAGTCAAAGAGAAATTTACAGATGCAATTAAATGTAAACTTGGAACTCTGCAAAACCCTTTGGAGGAAAGCGTTGACCAAAACTTGGTTGAACATCAAGACTACAATTCAATCTACCGCAGAAGAATGTCTCGGTGTGTTAACCACGCATAGAAAGAACAGATGGTTCAATCAAAAATGTGAAGAAGCAGTCATTAGGAAGAAGAATGCTAGACAGCTATGGCTAAATGACATCAACAACATCCAAAAGGAAGAGCAATATAGAAATGAATGTAAAGAGGCTACAAAAATAGTTCGACAGCAGAAGCGAGAATATATGAGTAATATAATCAAAGATATGGAAACTAATCACCAGAAAAACTAATCCAGAAAGTTTTGTAAAGAACTGAAGTCAATGAAACGAGGGCACCAACAAAACACATATGGTTTAAAAGACAAAAATGAGAATATGATAAATACCAATGAGGAAATGTGCAACACATGGAAAGAATATTTTGTTGAATTACTAAATTGTGAAGCTCCAAGTAACACCTTCCCACAGGAAGAGGTTCTAACGTGTGAACCACAAATTGAAGAACCTGCATTTGAAGAAATCCTGTATGTAATCACACGACTTAAAAACAATAAGGCAACTGGGGCTGATGGAATTGCTGCTGAATTTATAAAGGCAGGTGGCCATGCATTACATCTAAAGCTATACGAACTAATAATAAAAATCTGGAGGACAGAAGAATTACCCCATGACTGGAAAGAGTCATTATTGATACCTATCTTTAAGAAAGGAGACAAGTTCCTATGTGAAAATTATAGAGGAATATCACTACTGTCTACAAGCTATAAGATACTATCCGCAGTATTTCTAAATAGATTAAAGCCATATTCAGAAGACATATTAGGTGACTACCTGGCGGGTTTTAGACAAAACAGATCAACAATAGATCAGATATTTATCTTACGACAAATGGCCGAGAAAAATTGGGAATATAAAAGAGATCTCCATAACATTTTTGTGGATTTTAAAAAGGCTTATCATCTTCTTCTTCTGCGATCATCCGGAGTTTTTTTTTCTTTTTTTTTCGGACGTGATTGCGCTGTGCCTGTTTACAGCAGAGCTGCGTTCTTGCGCCGTTAGGTCGACACATCCGACTTCTGCGGGCATTTGTTGAACGGGTTAACCTTCCCGGGGGTTTCTTAGGACGTTTGAATCTCACTGTTGTGGTGTTATCCCCCATCCCAGCTGGACCATATAGAACAGCCAAAGACATCCTGATCAGCCCTCAAGGGAAGGCAGGGGCAGACCATGGGCATTCCCCGCCATCCAAGGAGGCTTCCATACTTGCAGAGCCGACACACAGCGCTCTGGTACTGGGCTCACCCAAGGAATCGTCACGTCCTGCACATGGCTGCTTAGCCTCACTTCCGTATATTGGGCCTTCCGCTCACCATAGGCTGTTCCTCCGGAAACCAGAAGAATGCAGTCTGCAGATGACATCCACACAGTGAGCTTTCGATTCGGACTTTCCATGTAATGGATTTGCTATCGAAGCAATATTCCATTTCGTGCCACTAGGACACTTTTCCACCTTTTATGAAGCCCTATCTATCTATCTATCTATCTATCTATCATATCTATCTATCTATCTATCTATCTATCTATCTATCTATCTATCTATCTATCTATCTATCTATCTATCTATCTATCTATCTATCTATCTATCTATCTATCTATCTATCTATCTGTCTGTCTGTCTGTCTGTCTGTCTGTCTGTCTGTCTGTCTGTCTGTCTGTCTGTCTGTCTGTCTGTCTGTCTGTCTGTCTGTCTAAACTATTCTATACTTCTCATATACAGACACACTTTGACTACTGCTCTACAATTTGGGACGGTTGTTCTAATTCAAACACCAAGCGACTTTACTCACTCCAGAAACGGGCCATGAGTCTAATTTATAGCAAACATTTATCTGACAATCCTAGCCTGTGAAAACGCCTTCAATTACTACCATTCCGCAAACGCCTGCTTTTCAATAAAGCTAAACTAATTCACAAAATCCTGCATCGGAATGCCCCAAATTACCTTTGGCCATTGTTTAAATATAATGCTAGACACAGTAAACGCTTAAATATATTACACATTCCGAAGCCTAGGAATGACTTATACAAAACAAGCTTAACGTACTCTGAAGTCTGGATGAAGTCGACTCTATATCCATTAGACTGTGGAGTCTGGTGAAGTGTGGGGGTGGGTTTGGGTGGCAGACAGTGAGGCTGGATGAATTCGACTCTATATCCATTAGATTGTGGAGTCTGGTGAAGTGTGGGGGTGGGTGGCAGGCAGCGGGGCAGGATGAAGTCGACTCTATATCCATTAGATTGTGGAGTCTGGTGAAGTAAGGGGTGGGTTTTGGGTCGACTATATCCATTAGATTGTGGAGTCCGGTGAAGTGTGGGGGTGGGTTTTGGGTCGACTATATCCATTAGATTGTGGAGTCTGATGAAGTGTGGGTTTGGGAGGCAGACAGTGAGGCTGGATGAAGTCGACTCTGTATCCATTAGATTGTGGAGTCTGGTGAAGTGTGGGGGTGGGTTTGGGTGGCAGGCATTGGGGCTGGATGAAGCCGACTCTATCCATTAGATTGTGGAGTCTGGTGAAGTTTGGGGGTGGTTTGGATGGGTGCGAAGCTATTGACAATCAGGTACTGGCCCGTCCATGTTCCCTTTCGATAGACAAATCTCTGGCTCTTGCCATCATCTCGGCGGGCACTAGGATGCCTGAGAATAATAAGGTTCCACCCTGTTCGTGGTTAATAGACAAAGTAGATGTACTTGTGGGCAGGGGTCATGATAGTGTGGGCTGGGGTCATGATAGTGTGGGCTGGGGTCATGATAGTGTGGGCAGGGGTCATGATAGTGTGGGCAGGGGTCATGATAGTGTGGTACGATTCTGCTTCTTATCCGTCCTTATTTTTAGTGGTTCAAAATTTCTGCTGTGTAGTTTGTTCACTACAGTCTCACTCTGTATGCTGTCTTGTACAGGGTGTATTTTTAATGTCTGTGGGGTTTTTGAAAATATTACCGTTCCAAGTTTTGTATTTACCTTTCATGTTGTATGAACTCCACTGAAAGTGAATACAAAACTTGGACAGGCAATGTTTTCAAACATCCCACATTTATTAAAAATGAACCCTATATAAGCACAAACCAGTACCTATGAATGCAGATGTCATATTTCATGGTGTTCCATTAGGGTTGTCAAGTCCTGCCTTCTTGTAAAAGAGCAGTAACGCATGTTAATTTTATTCCGCGGCTGGTTACTAGGGGCAGGGTTTTCTGAACCGGAAGTCAACAGGACAGACAAGAAGCAGCAACACTGGGGGTAGGTTGTTCAATCACACACAGAACAGGTTGTACAATCACATACAGGACAGGTTGTACTATCACACACAGGACAGGTTGTACCATCACACACAGGACAGGTTGTACAATCACACACAGGACAGGTTGTACTATCACACACAGGACAGGTTGTACAATCACACACAGGACAGGTTGCACTATCACACACAGGACAGGTTGTACAATCACACACAGGACAGGTTGTACAATCACACACAGGACAGGTTGTACAATCACACACAGGACAGGTTGTACTATCACACACAGGACAGGTTGTACTATCACACACAGGACAGGTTGTACAATCACATACAGGACATGTTGTACAATCACATACAGGACAGGTTGTACAATCACACACAGGACAGGTTGTACAATCACACACAGGACAGGTTGTATATTCACACACAGGACAGGTTGTACAATCACACATAGGACAGGTTGTACAATCACACACAGGACAGGTTGTCCAATCATACACCGGACAGGTTGTACAATCACACACAGGACAGGTTGTCCAATCATACACCGGACAGGTTGTAAAATCACACACAGGACAGGTTGTACAATCACACACAGGACAGGTTGTACAATCACACACAGGACAGGTTGTACAATCACACACAGGACAGGTTGTACAATCACACACAGGACAGGTTGTACAATCACACACAGGACAGGTTGTACAATCACACACAGGACAGGTTCTACTATCACACACAGGACAGGTTGTACAATCACACACAGGACAGGTTCTACTATCACACACAGGACAGGTTGTACAATCACACACAGGACAGGTTCTACTATCACACACAGGACAGGTTGTACAATCACACATAGGACAGGTTGTACAATCACACACAGGATAGGTTGTCCAATCATACACCGGACAGGTTGTAAAATCACACACAGGACAGGTTGTACAATCACACACAGGACAGGTTGTACAATCACACACAGGACAGGTTGTACAATCACACACAGGACAGGTTGTACAATCACACACAGGACAGGTTGTACAATCACACACAGGACAGGTTGTACAATCACACACAGGACAGGTTCTACTATCACACACAGGGAAACACGCCAGGCCTGCCCGCACATATACTAGTTAATTGTTGTTGACGTTGAGTGGTGACTCACATTCTTATCTGACATACCCAGGGAGCGATCCCCCATGCGCGGTTAAACTGCTTTATGTGCTACACACAGACATTTAATCTAGCGGCGTGTGGGGGTTGTGTCATATAAACTATTATATGATATGATGAGTTGTATATCAGCTTACATGTTATGTTATACCGACATGTTATACCGTCTGTTGCATAATTTAACACCAGCTGTATGCCAGTGTTGAGAGTGGGAGCACAAACTGTCTAGGTTAGTTGCGTGCACCACAATAACAGAGTGGGCACAACTGACAGTTTGAGATGTCAGAACAAGGCTAACTGTGCACTCACAGACATCATAACAATGATATATGTGCACTCACAGACATCATAACAAGGCTATCTATGCACTCACAGACATCATAGCAAGGGTATCTATGCACTCACAGACATCATAACAATGATATATGTGCACTCACAGACATCATAACAATGATATATGTGCACTCACAGACATCATAACAAGGCTATCTATGCACTCACAGACATCATAACAAGGCTAACTGTGCACTCACAGACATCATAACAAGGCTAACTGTGCACTCACAGACATCATAACAAGGCTAACTGTGCACTCACAGAATCATAACAATGATATATGTGCACTCACATACATCATAACAAGGCTATCTATGCACTCACAGACATCATAACAAGGCTAACTGTGCACTCACAGACATCATAACAAGGCTAACTGTGCACTCACAGACATCATAACAAGGCTAACTGTGCACTCACAGAATCATAACAAGGCTAACTGTGCACTCACAGACATCATAACAATGATATATGTGCACTCACAGACATCATAACAAGGCTATCTATGCACTCACAGACATCATAGCAAGGGTATCTATGCACTTACAGACATCATAACAATGATATATGTGCACTCACAGACATCATAACAATGATATATGTGCACTCACAGACATCATAACAAGGCTATCTATGCACTCACCGACATCATAACAAGGGTATATGTGCACTCACAGACATCATAACAAGGGTATATGTGCACTCACAGACATCATAACAAGGGTATATGTGCACTCACAGACATCATAACAAGGGTATATGTGCACTCACAGACATTATAACAAGGGTATCTATGCACTCACAGACATCATAACAAGGGTATATGTGCACTCACAGACATCATAACAAGGGTATATGTGCACTCACAGACATCATAACAAGGGTATCTATGCACTCACAGACATCATAACAAGGCTATCTATGCACTCACAGACATCATAACAAGGGTATATGTGCACTCACAGACATCATAACAAGGGTATCTATGCACTCACAGACATCATAACAAGGCTATCTATGCACTCACAGACATCATAACAAGGCTATCTATGCACTCACAGACATCATAACAAGGCTATCTATGCACTCACAGACATCATAACAAGGGTATATGTGCACTCACAGACATCATAACAAGGGTATCTATGCACTCACAGACATCATAACAAGGGTATATGTGCACTCACAGACATCATAACAAGGCTATCTATGCACTCACAGACATCATAACAAGGGTATATGTGCACTCACAGACATCATAACAAGGGTATCTATGCACTCACAGACATCATAACAAGGGTATATGTGCACTCACAGACATCATAACAAGGGTATCTATGCACTCACAGACATCATAACAAGGCTATCTATGCACTCACAGACATCATAACAAGGGTATATGTGCACTCACAGACATCATAACAAGGGTATCTATGCACTCACAGAAATCATAACAAGGCTATCTATGCACTCACAGACATCATAACAAGGGTATATGTGCACTCACAGACATCATAACAAGGGTATCTATGCACTCACAGACATCATAGCAAGGGTATCTATGCACTCACAGACATCATAACAATGATATATGTGCACTCACAGACATCATAACAAGGGTATATGTGCACTCACAGACATCATAACAAGGGTATATGTGCACTCACAGACATCATAACAAGGGTATATGTGCACTCACAGACATCATAACAAGGGTATCTATGCACTCACAGACATCATAACAATGATATATGTGCACTCACAGACATCATAACAATGATATATGTGCACTCACAGACATCATAACAAGGGTATATGTGCACTCACAGACATCATAACAAGGCTATCTATGCACTCACAGACATCATAACAATGATATATGTGCACTCACAGACATCATAACAAAGGTATATGTGCACTCACAGACATCATAACAAGGGAATATGTGCACTCACAGAAATCATAACAAGGGTATATGTGCACTCACAGACATCATAACAAGGGTATCTATGCACTCACAGACATCATAACAACGGTATATGTGCACTCACAGACATCATAACAATGATATATGTGCACTCACAGACATCATAACAAGGGTATATGTGCACTCACAGACATCATAACAAGGGTATATGTGCACTCACAGACATCATAACAAGGCTATCTATGCACTCACAGACATCATAACAAGGGTATATGTGCACTCACAGACATCATAACAAGGGTATCTATGCACTCACAGAAATCATAACAAGGGTATATGTGCACTCACAGACATCATAACAAGGGTATCTATGCACTCACAGACATCATAACAAGGGTATATGTGCACTCACAGACATCATAACAAGGGTATCTATGCACTCACAGACATCATAACAAGGGTATATGTGCACTCACAGACATCATAACAAGGCTATCTATGCACTCACAGACATCATAACAAGGGTATATATGCACTCACAGACATCATAACAAGGGTATATGTGCACTCACAGACATCATAACAAGGCTATCTATGCACTCACAGACATCATAGCAAGGGTATCTATGCACTCACAGACATCATAACAAGGGTATATGTGCACTCACAGACATCATAACAAGGGTATATGTGCACTCACAGACATCATAACAAGGCTATCTATGCACTCACAGACATCATAACAAGGGTATATGTGCACTCACAGACATCATAACAAGGGTATATGTGCACTCACAGACATCATAACAATGATATATGTGCACTCACAGACATCATAACAAGGGTATATGTGCACTCACAGACATCATAACAAGGGTATATGTGCACTCACAGACATTATAACAAGGGTATCTATGCACTCACAGACATCATAACAAGGCTATCTATGCACTCACAGACATCATAACAAGGGTATATGTGCACTCACAGACATCATAACAAGGGTATCTATGCACTCACAGACATCATAACAAGGCTATCTATGCACTCACAGACATCATAACAATGATATATGTGCACTCACAGACATCATAACAATGATATATGTGCACTCACAGACATCATAACAAGGGTATATGTGCACACAGAATCATAACAAGGCTGACTGTGCACTCACAGACATCATAACAATGATATATGTGCACTCACAGACATCATAACAATAATATATGTGCACTCACAGACATCATAACAATGATATATGTGCACTCACAGACATCATAACAAGGGTATATGTGCACTCACAGACATCATAACAAGGGTATATGTGCACTCACAGACATCATAACAAGGCTATCTATGCACTCACAGACATCATAACAAGGGTATATGTGCACTCACAGACATCATAACAAGGGTATCTATGCACTCACAGAAATCATAACAAGGGTATATGTGCACTCACAGACATCATAACAAGGGTATATATGCACTCACAGACATCATAACGAGGGTATATGTGCACTCACAGACATCATAACAAGGGTATCTATGCACTCACAGACATCATAACAAGGGTATATGTGCACTCACAGACATCATAGCAAGGGTATCTATGCACTCACAGACATCATAACAATGATATATGTGCACTCACAGACATCATAACAAGGGTATATGTGCACTCACAGACATCATAACAAGGGTATATGTGCACTCACAGACATCATAACAAGGGTATATGTGCACTCACAGACATCATAACAAGGGTATATGTGCACTCACAGACATCATAACAAGGGTATATGTGCACTCACAGACATCATAACAAGGGTATCTATGCACTCACAGTCATCATAACAATGATATATGTGCACTCACAGACATCATAACAATGATATATGTGCACTCACAGACATCATAACAAGGGTATATGTGCACTCACAGACATCATAACAAGGCTATCTATGCACTCACAGACATCATAACAAGGCTATCTATGCACTCACAGACATCATAACAAGGGTATATGTGCACTCACAGACATCATAACAAGGGTATATGTGCACTCACAGACATCATAACAAGGGTATATGTGCACTCACAGACATCATAACAAGGCTATCTATGCACTCACAGACATCATAACAAGGGTATATGTGCACTCACAGACATCATAACAAGGGTATCTATGCACTCACAGAAATCATAACAAGGGTATATGTGCACTCACAGACATCATAACAAGGCTATCTATGCACTCACAGACATCATAACAAGGGTATATGTGCACTCACAGACATCATAACAAGGGTATCTATGCACTCACAGAAATCATAACAAGGGTATATGTGCACTCACAGACATCATAACAAGGGTATCTATGCACTCACAGACATCATAACAAGGGTATATGTGCACTCACAGACATCATAACAAGGGTATCTATGCACTCACAGACATCATAACAAGGGTATATGTGCACTCACAGACATCATAACAAGGCTATCTATGCACTCACAGACATCATAACAAGGGTATCTATGCACTCACAGACATCATAACAAGGGTATATGTGCACTCACAGACATCATAACAAGGCTATCTATGCACTCACAGACATCATAGCAAGGGTATCTATGCACTCACAGACATCATAACAATGATATATGTGCACTCACAGACATCATAACAAGGGTATCTATGCACTCACAGACATCATAACAAGGGTATCTATGCACTCACAGACATCATAACAAGGGTATATGTGCACTCACAGAAATCATAACAAGGGTATCTATGCACTCACAGACATCATAACAAGGCTATCTATGCACTCACAGACAACATAACAAGGGTATATGTGCACTCACAGACATCATAACAAGGCTATCTATGCACTCACAGACATCATAACAAGGGTATCTATGCACTCACAGACATCATAACAAGGCTATCTATGCACTCACAGACATCATAACAAGGGTATCTATGCACTCACAGACATCATAGCAAGGGTATATGTGCACTCACAGACATCATAACAAGGGTATATGTGCACTCACAGACATCATAACAAGGCTATCTATGCACTCACAGACATCATAACAAGGCTATCTATGCACTCACAGACATCATAACAAGGGTATATGTGCACTCACAGACATCATAACAAGGGTATATGTGCACTCACAGACATCATAACAAGGGTATTTGTGCACTCACAGAATCATAACAAGGCTAACTGTGCACTCACAGACATCATAACAAGGGTATATGTGCACTCACAGACATCATAACAAGGGTATATGTGCACTCACAGACATCATAACAAGGGTATATGTGCACTCACAGACATCATAACAAGGCTAACTGTGCACTCACAGACATCATAACAAGGGTATATGTGCACTCACAGACATCATAACAAGGGTATATGTGCACTCACAGACATCATAACAAGGGTATCTATGCACTCACAGACATCATAACAAGGCTATCTATGCACTCACAGACATCATAACAAGGGTATATGTGCACTCACAGACATCATAACAAGGGTATATGTGCACTCACAGACATCATAATAAGGCTATTTGTGCACTCGCAGACATCATAACAAGGTTATATGTGCACTCACAGACATCATAACAAGGGTATATGTGCACTCACAGACATCATAATAAGGCTATTTGTGCACTCGCAGACATCATAACAAGGGTATATGTGCACTCACAGACATCATAACAAGGGTATATGTGCACTCACATACATCATAATAAGGCTATTTGTGCACTCGCAGACATCATAACAAGGGTATATGTGCACTCACAGACATCATAACAAGGGTATATGTGCACTCACATACATCATAATAAGGCTATTTGTGCACTCGCAGACATCATAACAAGGGTATATGTGCACTCACAGACATCATAACAAGGGTATCTATGCACTCACAGACATCATAACAAGGCTATCTATGCACTCACAGACATCATAACAAGGGTATATGTGCACTCACAGACATCATAACAAGGGTATATGTGCACTCACAGACATCATAATAAAGCTATTTGTGCACTCGCAGACATCATAACAAGGGTATATGTGCACTCACAGACATCATAACAAGGGTATATGTGCACTCACAGACATCATAATAAGGCTATTTGTGCACTCGCAGACATCTATCAGCAGTTGAGTGACTTGCGGACTGTAGATTCTAGAATACAGGCGGCAGATGTAACTGTGACTGAACAAATCAGCCGATCACAAATAGGACAGTGAATTCTATATCGTGCACAATGGTCGCAGTCACACGAGAATCTGTAGTCCTGGCATTTGTCGCGCAATCCCCGAGCATTGTGAGGACAACTGGGATGAAATGGTGCGGGGACAGGCTGTATGCACTCTCTCCTTCTGCCTGGTATTCCCCCGCCACAGCCTCCTATCTGAGGCCTGCTGGTCTAACTGGAGTGCCCATGGGTTTCCTGCGGGGTGATAAAGCCACTCCTGTTGTCTGAATAAAGCCACCGTTGTTGTCTGAATATAGCCACCCCTTTTGTCTGAATATAGCCACCGCTGTTGTCTGAATATAGCCACCGCTGTTGTCTGAATATAGCCACCCCTGTTGTCTGAATATATCCACTCCTGTTGTCTGAATATAGCCACCACTGTTGTCTGAATATAGCCACCCCTGTTGTTTGAATATAGCCACCCCTGTTGTCTGAATAAAGACACCCCTGTTGTCTGAATATGGACTGAACGCTGTGGGTGACATAGCCAACGCTGTTGTCTGGAGGGAGTATCCGTGATGCAGTGGTGACGTCGTCTACCTAGCGGTATGAAGGTCGTTGTTCAGATCACGAACTCAATGTTTAAGAGACGAAGGGGGATCATGGCAGGAGCTGCAGGGTTGATGGGAGGAGCTGCAGGGTTGATGGGAGGAGCTGCAGGGGTGATGGGTGGAGCTACAGGGGTGATGGGAGGAGCTACATAATTGATGGACGGAGCTACATAGTTGTTGGGAGGAACTACATAGTTGATGGACGGAGCTACATAGTTGTTGGGAGGAACTACATAATTGATGGGAGGAGCTACATAGTTGTTGGGAGGAACTACATAATTGATGGGAGGAGCTACAGAATTGATATCAGTAGCTACATAATTGATGGACGGAGCTACATAGTTGTTGGGAGGAACTACATAGTTGATGGGAGGAGCTACAGAATTGATATCAGTAGCTACATAATTGATGGACGGAGCTACATAGTTGTTGGGAGGAACTACATAGTTGTTGGGAGGAACTACAGAATTGACATCAGTAGCTACATAATTGATGGACGGAGCTACATAGTTGTTGGGAGGAACTACATAGTTGATGGGAGGAGCTACATAGTTGTTGGGAGGAACTACATAGTTGATGGGAGGAGCTACAGAATTGACATCAGTAGGTACATAATTGATGGACGGAGCTACATAGTTGTTGGGAGGAACTACATAGTTGATGGGAGGAGCTACAGAATTGATATCAGTAGCTACATAATTGATGGACGGAGCTACATAGTTGTTGGCAGGAACTACATAGTTGATGGGAGGAGCTACAGAATTGATATCAGTAGCTACATAATTGATGGACGGAGCTACATAGTTGTTGGGAGGAACTACATAGTTGTTGGGAGGAGCTACAGAATTGACATCAGTAGCTACATAATTGATGGACGGAGCTACATAGTTGTTGGGAGGAACTACATAGTTGATGGGAGGAGCTACATAGTTGTTGGGAGGAACTGCATAGTTGATGGGAGGAGCTACAGAATTGATATCAGTAGCTACATAATTGATGGACGGAGCTACATAGTTGTTGGGAGGAACTACATAGTTGATGGGAGGAGCTACATAGTTGTTGGGAGGAACTGCATAGTTGATGGGAGGAGCTACAGAATTGATATCAGTAGCTACATAATTGATGGACGGAGCTACATAGTTGTTGGGAGGAACTACATAGTTGTTGGGAGGAGCTACAGAATTGACATCAGTAGCTACATAATTGATGGACGGAGCTACATAGTTGTTGGGAGGAACTACATAGTTGATGGGAGGAGCTACATAGTTGTTGGGAGGAACTGCATAGTTGATGGGAGGAGCTACAGAATTGATATCAGTAGCTACATAATTGATGGACGGAGCTACATAGTTGTTGGGAGGAACTACATAGTTGATGGGAGGAGCTACATAGTTGTTGGGAGGAACTGCATAGTTGATGGGAGGAGCTACAGAATTGATATCAGTAGCTACATAATTGATGGACGGAGCTACATAGTTGTTGGGAGGAACTACATAGTTGATGGGAGGAGCTACATAGTTGTTGGGAGGAACTGCATAGTTGATGGGAGGAGCTACAGAATTGATATCAGTAGCTACATAATTGATGGACGGAGCTACATAGTTGTTGGGAGGAACTACATAGTTGTTGGGAGGAGCTACAGAATTGACATCAGTAGCTACATAATTGATGGACGGAGCTACATAGTTGTTGGGAGGAACTACATAGTTGATGGGAGGAGCTACATAGTTGTTGGGAGGAACTGCATAGTTGATGGGAGGAGCTACAGAATTGATATCAGTAGCTACATAATTGATAGACGGAGCTACATAGTTGTTGGGAGGAACTACATAGTTGATGGGAGGAGCTACATAGTTGTTGGGAGGAACTGCATAGTTGATGGGAGGAGCTACAGAATTGATATCAGTAGCTACATAATTGATGGACGGAGCTACATAGTTGTTGGGAGGAGCTACATAGTTGATGTCAGGAGTTACAGAATTAATGACAGGAGTTACAGAATTGATGGTGGGGCTACAGAGTTGATGACAGGAGTTACAGAATTAATGACAGGAGTTACAGAATTGATGGTGGGGCTACAGAGTTGTTGGGTGGAGTTACAGAGGTCAAGGTGTGTGCCATGCTCCAGGAAGGCGACTTGCCGTTATGCCATGAGAGATTGAGCCGTCTGGGGTAAAACTCGATGAAGTTTGCGTCCACCCTCTTCCCTGTCAACATCTTATGCCGTCTCAAGAACTGCTGACGATTATTTGCAATTTCCTGCTTCCGGTATCTGCGGCATGAGATAACCAACCCTACTTATTCGCATATCTGGCTTGTTTGCCTTTTCTTCCTGTGATAAGTGCCGCCTCCACAACCAAGGTTGGCTGCGATGTATGTCTAAGAGTGTGTCTACGGCTGTGAACAACTGTTCACAGCTGGATGTGTTCTCCCAGCTGAAAAGCCTATGCCGACATTGAAGGTGTCTGTATGTGTTCTCCCAGCTGACAAGCCTATGCCGACATTGAAGATGTCTGTATATGTTCTCCCAGCTGACAAGCCTATGCCGACATTGAAGGTGTCTGTATGTGTTCTCCCAGCCTGTGCCGACATTGAAGGTGTCTGTATGTGTTCTCCGAGCCTATGCCGACATTGAAGGTGTCTGTATGTGTTCTCCCAGCTGACAAGCCTGTGCCGACATTGAAGGTGTCTGTATGTGTTCTCCCAACTGACAAGCCTTTGCCGACATTGAAGGTGTCTGTGTGTGTTCTCCCAGCCTGTGCCAACATTGAAGGTGTCTGTATGTGTTCTCCCAGCTGACAAGCCTTTGCCGACATTGAAGGTGTCTGTATGTGTTCTCCCAGCTGACAAGCCTGTGCCGACATTGAAGGTATCTGTATGTGTTCTCCCAGCTGACAAGCCTGTGCCGACATTGCAGGTGTCTGTATGTGTTCTCCCAGCCTGTGCCCACATTGACGGTATCTGTATGTGTTCTCCCAGCCTGTGCCGACATTGAAGGTGTCTGTATGTGTTCTCCCAGCCTGTGCCCACATTGAAGGTGTCTGTATGTGTTCTCCCAGCCTGTGCCGACATTGAAGGTGTCTGTATGTGTTCTCCCAGCCTGTGCCCACATTGAAGGTGTCTGTATGTGTTCTCCCAGCCTGTGCCCACATTGAAGGTGCCTGTATGTGTTCTCCCAGCCTGTGCCGACATCGAAGGTGTCTGTATGTGTTCTCCCAGCCTGTGCCCACATTGAAGGTGTCTGTATGTGTTCTCCCAGCCTGTGCCCACATTGAAGGTGTCTGTATGTGTTCTCCCAGCCTGTGCCCACATTGACGGTGTCTGTATGTGTTCTCCCAGCCTGTGCCGACATTGAAGGTGTCTGTATGTGTTCTCCCAGCCTGTGCCGACATTGACGGTGTCTGTATGTGTTCTCCCAGTCTGTGCCAACATTGACGGTGTCTGTATGTGTTCTCCCAGTCTGTGCCCACATTGACGGTGTCTGTGTGTGTTCTCCCAGCCTGTGCCCACATTGAAGGTGTCTGTGTGTGTTCTCCCAGCCTGTGCCCACATTGAAGGTGTCTGTGTGTGTTCTCCCAGCCTGTGCCCACATTGAAGGTGTCTGTATGTGTTCTCCCAGCCTGTGCCCACATTGAAGGTGTCTGTATGTGTTCTCCCAGCCTGTGCCCACATTGAAGGTGTCTGTATGTGTTCTCCCAGCCTGTGCCCACATTGAAGGTGTCTGTATGTGTTCTCCCAGCCTGTGCCCACATTGAAGGTGTCTGTATGTGTTCTCCCAGCCTGTGCTCACATTGAAGGTGTCTGTATGTGTTCTCCCAGCCTGTGCCCACATTGAAGGTGTCTGTATGTGTTCTCCCAGCCTGTGCCCACATTGAAGGTATCTGTATGTGTTCTCACAGCCTGTGCCCACATTGAAGGTGTCTGTATGTGTTCTCCCAGCCTGTGCCCACATTGAAGGTGTCTGTATGTGTTCTCCCAGCTGACAAGCCTGTGCCGACATTGACGGTGTCTGTATGTGTTCTCCCAGCCTGTGCCCACATTGAAGGTGTCTGTATGTGTTCTCCCAGCTGACAAGCCTGTGCCGACATTGACGGTGTCTGCATGTGTTCTCCCAGCCTGTGCCCACAATGAAGGTGTCTGTATGTGTTCTCCCAGCTGACAAGCCTGTGCCGACATTGACGGTGTCTGTATGTGTTCTCCCAGCCTGTGCCCACATTGAAGAGGTCTGTATGTGTTCTCCCAGCCTGTGCCCACATTGAAGGTGTCTGTATGTGTTCTCCCAGCCTGTGCCCACATTGAAGGTGTCTGTATGTGTTCTCCCAGCCTGTGCCCACATTGAAGGTGTCTGTATGTGTTCTCCCAGCCTGTGCCCACATTGAAGGTGTCTGTATGTGTTCTCCCAGCCTGTGCCCACATTAAAGGTGTCTGTATGTGTTCTCCCAGCCTGTGCCCACATTGAAGGTGTCTGTATGTGTTCTCCCAGCCTGTGCCCACATTGAAGGTGTCTGTATGTGTTCTCCCAGCCTGTGCCGACATTGAAGGTGTCTGTATGTGTTCTCCCAGCCTGTGCCCACATTGAAGGTGTCTGTATGTGTTCTCCCAGCCTGTGCCCACATTGAAGGTGTCTGTAAGTGTTCTCCCAGCCTGTGCCCACATTGAAGGTGCCTGTATGTGTTCTCCCAGCCTGTGCCGACATTGAAGGTGTCTGTATGTGTTCTCCCAGCCTGTGCCGACATTGAAGGTGTCTGTATGTGTTCTCCCAGCCTGTGCCCACATTGACGGTGTCTGTATGTGTTCTCCCAGCCTGTGCCAACATTGACGGTGTCTGTATGTGTTCTCCCAGCCTGTGCCCACATTGAAGGTGTCTGTATGTGTTCTCCCAGCCTGTGCCCACATTGAAGTTGTCTGTGTGTGTTCTCCCAGCCTGTGCCCATATTGAAGGTGTCTGTGTGTGTTCTCCCAGTCTGTGCCCACATTGAAGGTTTCTGTATGTGTTCTCCCAGCCTGTGCCCACATTGAAGGTGTCTGTATGTGTTCTCCCAGCCTGTGCCCACATTGAAGGTGTCTGTATGTGTTCTCCCAGCCTGTGCCCACATTGAAGGTGTCTGTGTGTGTTCTCCCAGCCTGTGCCCACATTGAAGGTGTCTGTGTGTGTTCTCCCAGCCTGTGCCCACATTGAAGGTGTCTGTATGTGTTCTCCCAGCCTGTGCCCACATTGAAGGTGTCTGTATGTGTTCTCCCAGCCTGTGCCCACATTGAAGGTGTCTGTGTGTGTTCTCCCAGCCTGTGCCCACATTGAAGGTGTCTGTATGTGTTCTCCCAGCCTGTGCCCACATTGACGGTGTCTGTGTGTGTTCTCCCAGCCTGTGCCCACATTGAAGGTGTCTGTATGTGTTCTCCCAGCCTGTGCCCACATTGAAGGTGTCTGTGTGTGTTCTCCCAGCCTGTGCACACATTGAAGGTGTCTGTGTGTTTTCTCACAGCCTGTGCCCACATTGAAGGTGTCTGTATGTGTTCTCCCAGCCTGTGCCCACATTGAAGGTGTCTGTATGTGTTCTCCCAGCCTGTGCCCACATTGAAGGTGTCTGTGTGTGTTCTCCCAGCCTGTGCCGACATTGAAGGTGTCTGTGTGTGTTCTCCCAGCCTGTGCCCACATTGAAGGTGTCTGTGTGTGTTCTCCCAGCCTGTGCCCACATTGAAGGTGTCTGTATGTGTTCTCCCAGCCTGTGCCCACATTGAAGGTGTCTGTGTGTGTTCTCCCAGCCTGTGCCCACATTGAAGGTGTCTGTGTGTGTTCTCCCAGCCTGTGCCCACATTGTAGGTGCCTGTGTGTGTTCTCCCAGCCTGTGCCCACATTGAAGGTGTCTGTGTGTGTTCTCCCAGCCTGTGCCCACATTGAAGGTGTCTGTGTGTGTTCTCCCAGCCTGTGCCCACATTGAAGGTGTCTGTATGTGTTCTCCCAGCCTGTGCCCACATTGAAGGTGTCTGTATGTGTTCTCCCAGCCTGTGCCCACATTGAAGGTGTCTGTGTGTGTTCTCCCAGCCTGTGCCCACATTGACGGTGTCTGTATGTGTTCTCCCAGCCTGTGCCACATTGAAGGTGTCTGTATGTGTTCTCCCAGCCTGTGCCAACATTGACGGTGTCTGTATGTGTTCTCCCAGCCTGTGCTCACATTGACGGTGTCTGTATGTGTTCTCCCAGCCTGTGCCCACATTGACGGTGTCTGTATGTATTCTCCCAGGCTGTGCCCACATTGAAGGTGTCTGTATGTGTTCTCCCAGCTGACAAGCCTGTGCCGACATTGACGGTGTCTGTATGTGTTCTCCTAGCCTGTGCCCACATTGAAGGTGTCTGTATGTGTTCTCCCAGCCTGTGCCCACATTGAAGGTGTCTGTATGTGTTCTCCCAGCCTGTGCCCACATTGAAGGTGTCTGTATGTGTTCTCCCAGCCTGTGCCCACATTGAAGGTGTCTGTATGTGTTCTCCCAGCCTGTGCCCACATTGACGGTGTCTGTATGTGTTCTCCCAGCCTGTGCCCACATTGAAGGTGTCTGTATGTGTTCTCCCAGCCTGTGCCCACATTGACGGTGTCTGTATGTGTTCTCCCAGCTGACAAGCCTGTGCCGACATTGACGGTGTCTGTATTTGTTCTCCCAGCCTGTGCCCACATTGAAGGTGTCTGTATGTGTTCTCCCAGCTGACAAGCCTGTGCCGACATTGACGGTGTCTGTATGTGTTCTCCCAGCCTGTGCCCACATTGAAGGTGTCTGTATGTGTTCTCCCAGCTGACAAGCCTGTGCCGACATTGACGGTGTCTGTATGTGTTCTCCCAGCCTGTGCCCACATTGAAGGTGTCTGTATGTGTTCTCGCAGCCTGTGCCGACATTGAAGGTGTCTGTATGTGTTCTCCCAGCCTGTGCCGACATTGACGGTGTCTGTATGTGTTCTCCCAGCCTGTGCCCACATTGAAGGTGTCTGTATGTGTTCTCCCAGCCTGTGCCCACATTGAAGGTGACTGTATGTGTTCTCCCAGCCTGTGCCCACATTGAAGGTGTCTGTATGTGTTCTCCCAGCCTGTGCCCACATTGAAGGTGTCTGTGTGTGTTCTCCCAGCCTGTGCCCACATTGAAGGTGTCTGTGTGTGTTCTCCCAGCCTGTGCCCACATTGAAGGTGTCTGTGTGTGTTCTCCCAGCCTGTGCCCACATTGACGGTGTCTGTGTGTGTTCTCCCAGCCGGTGCCCACATTGAAGGTGTCTGTATGTGTTCTCCCAGCCTGTGCCGACATTGAATGTGTCTGTATGTGTTCTCCCAGCCTGTGCCGACATTGAAGGTGTCTGTATGTGTTCTCCCAGCCTGTGCCCACATTGAAGGTGTCTGTATGTGTTCTCCCAGCCTGTGCCGACATTGAAGGTGTCTGTATGTGTTCTCCCAGCCTGTGCCGACATTGAAGGTGTCTGTATGTGTTCTCCCAGCCTGTGCCCACATTGAAGGTGTCTGTATGTGTTCTCCCAGCCTGTGCCCAAATTGAAGGTGTCTGTATGTGTTCTCCCAGCCTGTGCCCACATTGACGGTGTCTGTATGTGTTCTCCCAGCCTGTGCCGACATTGAAAGTGTCTGTATGTGTTCTCCCAGCCTGTGCCGACATTGAAGGTGTCTGTATGTGTTCTCCCAGCCTGTGCCCACATTGACGGTGTCTGTATGTGTTCTCCCAGTCTGTGCCAACATTGACGGTTACTGTATGTGTTCTCCCAGCCTGTGCCCACATTGAAGGTGTCTGTGTGTGTTCTCCCAGCCTGTGCCCACATTGAAGGTGTCTGTGTGTGTTCTCCCAGCCTGTGCCCACATTGAAGGTGTCTGTGTGTGTTCTCCCAGTCTGTGCCCACATTGAAGGTGTCTGTATGTGTTCTCCCAGCCTGTGCCCACATTGAAGGTGTCTGTATGTGTTCTCCCAGCCTGTGCCCACATTGAAGGTGTCTGTATGTGTTCTCCCAGCCTGTGCCCACATTGAAGGTGTCTGTATGTGTTTTCCCAGCCTGTGCCCACATTGAAGGTGTCTGTGTGTGTTCTCCCAGCCTGTGCCCACATTGAAGATGTCTGTGTGTGTTCTCCCAGCGTGTGCCCACATTGACGGTGTCTGTATGTGTTCTCCCAGCCTGTGCCCACATTGAAGGTGTCTGTATGTGTTCTCCCAGTCTGTGCCCACATTGAAGGTGTCTGTATGTGTTCTCTCAGCCTGTGCCCACATTGAAGGTGTCTGTATGTATTCTCCCAGCCTGTGCCCACATTGAAGGTGTCTGTGTGTGTTCTCCCAGCCTGTGCCCACATTGACGGTGTCTGTGTGTGTTCTCCCAGTCTGTGCCCACATTGAAGGTGTCTGTATGTGTTCTCCCAGCCTGTGCCCACATTGAAGGTGTCTGTATGTGTTCTCCCAGCCTGTGCCCACATTGACGGTGTCTGTATGTGTTCACCCAGCCTGTGCCCACATTGACGGTGTCTGTATGTGTTCTCCCAGCCTGTGCCCACATTGAAGGTGTCTGTATGTGTTCTCCCAGCTGACAAGCCTGTGCCGACATTGACGGTGTCTGTATGTGTTCTCCCAGCCTGTGCCCACATTGAAGGTGTCTGTATGTGTTCTCCCAGCCTGTGCCCACATTGACGGTGCCTGTATGTGTTCTCCCAGCTGACAAGCCTGTGCCGACATTGACGGTGTCTGTATGTGTTCTCCCAGCCTGTGCCCACATTGAAGGTGTCTGTATGTGTTCTCCCAGCTGACAAGCCTGTGCCGACATTGACGGTGTCTGTATGTGTTCTCCCAGCCTGTGCCCACATTGAAGGTGTCTGTATGTGTTCTCCCAGCCTGTGCCCACATTGAAGGTGTCTGTATGTGTTCACCCAGCCTGTGCCCACATTGAAGGTGTCTGTATGTGTTCTCCCAGCCTGTGCCCACATTGAAGGTGTCTGTATGTGTTCTCCCAGCCTGTGCCCACATTGAAGGTGTCTGTATGTGTTCTCCCAGCCTGTGCCCACATTGAAGGTGTCTGTATGTGTTCTCCCAGCCTGTGCCCACATTGAAGGTGTCTGTGTGTGTTCTCCCAGCCTGTGCCCACATTGAAGGTGTCTGTGTGTGTTCTCCCAGCCTGTGCCCACATTGAAGGTGTCTGTGTGTGTTCTCCCAGCCTGTGCCCACATTGAAGGTGTCTGTGTGTGTTCTCCCAGCCTGTGCCCACATTGACGGTGTCTGTGTGTGTTCTCCCAGCCTGTGCCCACATTGAAGGTGTCTGTATGTGTTCTCCCAGCCTGTGCCCACATTGAAGGTGTCTGTATGTGTTCTCCCAGCCTGTGCCGACATTGAAGGTGTCTGTATGTGTTCTCCCAGCCTGTGCCGACATTGAAGGTGTCTTTATGTGTTCTCCCAGCCTGTGCCCACATTGAAGGTGTCTGTATGTGTTCTCCCAGCCTGTGCCCACATTGAAGGTGTCTGTATGTGTTCTCCCAGCCTGTGCCCACAATGACGGTGTTTGTATGTGTTCTCCCAGCCTGTGCCGACATTGAAAGTGTCTGTATGTGTTCTCCCAGCCTGTGCCGACATTGAAGGTGTCTGTATGTGTTCTCCCAGCCTGAGCCCACATTGACGCTGTCTGTATGTGTTCTCCCAGTCTGTGCCAACATTGACGGTTACTGTATGTGTTCTCCCAGCCTGTGCCCACATTGAAGGTGTCTATGTGTGTTCTCCCAGCCTGTGCCCACATTGAAGGTGTCTGTGTGTGTTCTCCCAGCCTGTGCCCACATTGAAGGTGTCTGTGTGTGTTCTCCCAGTCTGTGCCCACATTGAAGGTGTCTGTATGTGTTCTCCCAGCCTGTGCCCACATTGAAGGTGTCTGTATGTGTTCTCCCAGCCTGTGCCCACATTGACGGTGTCTGTATGTGTTCTCCCAGCCTGTGCCCACATTGACGGTGTCAGTATGTGTTCTCCCAACCTGTGCCAACATTGAAGGTGTCAGTATGTGTTCTCCCAGCCTGTGCCGACATTGAAGGTGTCTGTATGTGTTCTCCCAGCCTGTGCCCACATTGACGGTGTCTGTATGTGTTCTCCCAGCCTGTGCCAACATTGACGGTGTGTGTATGTGTTCTCCCAGCCTGTGCCCACATTGACGGTGTCTGAGTGTGTTCTCCCAGCCTGTGCCCACATTGATGGTGTCTGTGTGTGTTCTCCCAGCCTGTGCCCACATTGAAGGTGTCTGTATGTGTTCTCCCAGCCTGTGCCCACATTGAAGGTGTCTGTGTGTGTTCTCCCAGCCTGTGCCCACATTGAAGGTGTCTGTATGTGTTCTCCCAGCCTGTGCCCACATTGAAGGTGTCTGTGTGTGTTCTCCAAGCCTGTGCCCACATTGAAGGTGTCTGTATGTGTTCTCCCAGCATGTGCCAACATTGACGGTGTCTGTATGTGTTCTCCCAGCCTGTGCCCACATTGAAGGTGTCTGTATGTGTTCTCCCAGCCTGTGCCCATATTGAAGGTGTCTGTATGTGTTCTCCCAGCCTGTGCCCACATTGAAGGTGTCTGTATGTGTTCTCCCAGCCTGTGCCCACATTGAAGGTGTCTGTGTGTGTTCTCCCAGCCTGTGCCCACATTGAAGGTGTCTGTGTGTGTTCTCCCAGCCTGTGCCCACATTGAAGGTGTCTGTATGTGTTCTCCCAGCCTGTGCCCACATTGAAGGTGTCTGTATGTGTTCTCCCAGCCTGTGCCCAGATTGAAGGTGTCTGTATGTGTTCTCCCAGCCTGTGCCCACATTGAAGGTGTCTGTATGTGTTCTCCCAGCCTGTGCCCACATTGAAGGTGTCTGTGTGTGTTCTCCCAGCCTGTGCCCACATTGAAGGTGTCTGTATGTGTTCTCCCAGCCTGTGCCCACATTGACGGTGTCTGTGTGTGTTTTCCCAGCCTGTGCCCACATTAAAGGTGTCTGTATGTGTTCTTCCAGCCTGTGCCAACATTGAAGGTGTCTGTGTGTGTTTTCCCAGCCTGTGCCCACATTGAAGGTGTCTGTGTGTGTTCTCCCAGCCTGTGCCCACATTGAAGGTGTATGTATGTGTTCTCCCAGCCTGTGCCCACATTGAAGGTGTCTGTATGTGTTCTCCCAGCCTGTGCCCACATTGAAGGTGTCTGTGTGTGTTCTCCCAGCCTGTGCCCACATTGAAGGTGTCTGTGTGTGTTCTCCCAGCCTGTGCCCACATTGAAGGTGTCTGTGTGTGTTCTCCCAGCCTGTGCCCACATTGAAGGTGTCTGTGTGTGTTCTCCCAGTCTGTGCCCACATTGAAGGTGTCTGTATGTGTTCTCCCAGCCTGTGCCCACATTGAAGGTGTCTGTATGTGTTCTCCCAGCCTGTGCCGACATTGACGGTGTCTGTATGTGTTCTCCCAGCCTGTGCCCACATTGACGGTGTCTGTATGTGTTCTCCCAGTCTGTGCCAACATTGACGGTTACTGTATGTGTTCTCCCAGCCTGTGCCCACATTGAAGGTTTCTGTGTGTGTTCTCCCAGCCTGTGCCCACATTGAAGGTGTCTGTGTGTGTTCTCCCAGCCTGTGCCCACATTGAAGGTGTCTGTGTGTGTTCTCCCAGTCTGTGCCCACATTGAAGGTGTCTGTATGTGTTCTCCCAGCCTGTGCCCACATTGAAGGTGTCTGTATGTGTTCTCCCAGCCTGTGCCCACATTGAAGGTGTCTGTGTGTGTTCTCCCAGTCTGTGCCCACATTGAAGGTGTCTGTATGTGTTCTCCCAGCCTGTGCCCACATTGAAGGTGTCTGTATGTGTTCTCCCAGCCTGTGCCCACATTGAAGGTGTCTGTATGTGTTCTCCCAGCCTGTGCCCACATTGAAGGTGTCTGTGTGTGTTCTCCCAGCCTGTGCCCACATTGAAGATGTCTGTGTGTGTTCTCCCAGCGTGTGCCCACATTGACGGTGTCTGTATGTGTTCTCCCAGCCTGTGCCCACATTGAAGGTGTCTGTATGTGTTCTCCAAGCCTGTGCCCACATTGAAGGTGTCTGTATGTGTTCTCCCAGCCTGTGCCTACATTGACGGTGTCTGTATGTGTTCTCCCAGCCTGTGCCCACATTGACGGTGTCTGTATGTGTTCTCCCAGCTGACAAGCCTGTGCCGACATTGACGGTGTCTGTATGTGGTCTCCCAGCCTGTGCCCACATTGACGGTGTCTGTATGTGGTCTCCCAGCCTGTGCCCACATTGACGGTGTCTGTATGTGGTCTCCCAGCCTGTGCCCACATTGACGGTGTCTGTATGTGGTCTCCCAGCCTGTGCCCACATTGACGGTGTCTGTATGTGTTCTCCCAGCCTGTGCCGACATTGAAGGTGTCTGTATGTGTTCTCCCAGCCTGTGCTCACATTGACGGTGTCTGTATGTGTTCTCCCAGCTGACAAGCCTGTGCCCACATTGACGGTGTCTGTATGTGTTCTCCCAGCCTGAGCCGACATTGAAGGTGTCTGTATGTGTTCTCCCAGCCTGTGCCTACATTGACGGTGTCTGTATGTGTTCTCCCAGCCTGTGTCTACATTGACGGTGTCTGTATGTGTTCTCCCAGCCTGTGCTCACATTGAAGGTGTCTGTATGTGTTCTCCCAGCCTGTGCTCACATTGAAGGTGTCTGTATGTGTTCTCCCAGCTGACAAGCCTGTGCCGACATTGACGGTGTCTGTATGTGTTCTCCCAGCCTGTGCCCACATTGACGGTGTCTGTATGTGTTCTCCCAGCTGACAAGCCTGTGCCGACATTGACGGTGTCTGTATGTGTTCTCCCAGCCTGTGCTCACATTGAAGGTGTCTGTATGTGTTCTCCCAGCTGACAAGCCTGTGCCGACATTGAAGGTGTCTGTATGTGTTCTCCCAGCCTGTGCCCACATTGACGGTGTCTGTATGTGTTCTCCCAGCTGACAAGCCTGTGCCGACATTGACGGTGTCTGTATGTGTTCTCCCAGCCTGTGCCCACATTGAAGGTGTCTGTATGTGTTCTCCAAGCTGACAAGCCTGAGCCGACATTGAAGGTGTCTGTATGTGTTCTCCCAGCCTGTGCCCACATTGAAGGTGTCTGTGTGTGTTCTCCCAGCCTGTGCCCACATTGAAGATGTCTGTGTGTGTTCTCCCAGCGTGTGCCCACATTGACGGTGTCTGTATGTGTTCTCCCAGCCTGTGCCCACATTGAAGGTGTCTGTATGTGTTCTCCCAGCCTGTGCCCACATTGAAGGTGTCTGTATGTGTTCTCTCAGCCTGTGCCCACATTGAAGGTGTCTGTATGTGTTCTCACAGCCTGTGCCCACATTGAAGGTGTCTGTGTGTGTTCTCCCAGCCTGTGCCCAAATTGACGGTGTCTGTGTGTGTTCTCCCAGCCTGTGCCCACATTGAAGGTGTCTGTATGTGTTCTCCCAGCCTGTGCCCACATTGACGGTGTCTGTATGTGTTCTCCCAGTCTGTGCCCACATTGAAGGTGTCTGTATGTGTTCTCCCAGCCTGTGCCCACATTGACGGTGTCTGTATGTGTTCTCCCAGCCTGTGCCCACATTGAAGGTGTCTGTATGTGTTCTCCCAGCCTGTGCCCACATTGAAGGTGTCTGTATGTGTTCTCCCAGCCTGTGCCCACATTGACGGTGTCTGTATGTGTTCTCCCAGCTTGTGCACACATTGAAGGTGTCTGTATGTGTTCTCCCAGCTGACAAGCCTGTGCCGACATTGACGGTGTCTGTATGTGTTTTCCCAGCATGTGCCAACATTGACGGTGTCTGTATGTGTTCTCCCAGCCTGTGCCCACATTGAAGGTGTCTGTATGTGTTCTCCCAGCCTGTGCCCACATTGAAGGTGTCTGTATGTGTTCTCCCAGCCTGTGCCCACATTGAAGGTGTCTGTATGTGTTCTCCCAGCCTGTTCCCACATTGAAGGTGTCTGTATGTGTTCTCCCAGCCTGTGCCCACATTGAAGGTGTCTGTGTGTGTTCTCCCAGCCTGTGCCCACATTGAAGGTGTCTGTATGTGTTCTCCCAGCCTGTGCCCACATTGAAGGTGTCTATATGTGTTCTCCCAGCCTGTGCCCAGATTGAAGGTGTCTGTATGTGTTCTCCCAGCCTGTGCCCACATTGAAGGTGTCTGTATGTGTTCTCCCAGCCTGTGCCCACATTGAAGGTGTCTGTGTGTGTTCTCCCAGCCTGTGCCCACATTGAAGGTGTCTGTATGTGTTCTCCCAGCCTGTGCCCACATTGACGGTGTCTGTGTGTGTTTTCCCAGCCTGTGCCCACATTAAAGGTGTCTGTATGTGTTCTCCCAGCCTGTGCCAACATTGAAGGTGTCTGTGTGTGTTTTCCCAGCCTGTGCCCACATTGAAGGTGTCTGTGTGTGTTCTCCCAGCCTGTGCCCACATTGAAGGTGTATGTATGTGTTCTCCCAGCCTGTGCCCACATTGAAGGTGTCTGTATGTGTTCTCCCAGCCTGTGCCCACATTGAAGGTGTCTGTGTGTGTTCTCCCAGCCTGTGCTCACATTGAAGGTGTCTGTGTGTGTTCTCCCAGCCTGTGCCCACATTGAAGGTGTCTGTGTGTGTTCTCCCAGCCTGTGCCCACATTGAAGGTGTCTGTGTGTGTTCTCCCAGTCTGTGCCCACATTGAAGGTGTCTGTATGTGTTCTCCCAGCCTGTGCCCACATTGAAGGTGTCTGTATGTGTTCTCCCAGCCTGTGCCGACATTGACGGTGTCTGTATGTGTTCTCCCAGCCTGTGCCCACATTGACGGTGTCTGTATGTGTTCTCCCAGCTGACAAGCCTGTGCCGACATTGACGGTGTCTGTATGTGGTCTCCCAGCCTGTGCCCACATTGACGGTGTCTGTATGTGGTCTCCCAGCCTGTGCCCACATTGACGGTGTCTGTATGTGGTCTCCCAGCCTGTGCCCACATTGACGGTGTCTGTATGTGGTCTCCCAGCCTGTGCCCACATTGACGGTGTCTGTATGTGTTCTCCCAGCCTGTGCCGACATTGAAGGTGTCTGTATGTGTTCTCCCAGCCTGTGCTCACATTGACGGTGTCTGTATGTGTTCTCCCAGCTGACAAGCCTGTGCCCACATTGACGGTGTCTGTATGTGTTCTCCCAGCCTGTGCCGACATTGAAGGTGTCTGTATGTGTTCTCCCAGCCTGTGCCTACATTGACGGTGTCTGTATGTGTTCTCCCAGCCTGTGTCTACATTGACGGTGTCTGTATGTGTTCTCCCAGCCTGTGCTCACATTGAAGGTGTCTGTATGTGTTCTCCCAGCCTGTGCTCACATTGAAGGTGTCTGTATGTGTTCTCCCAGCTGACAAGCCTGTGCCGACATTGACGGTGTCTGTATGTGTTCTCCCAGCCTGTGCCCACATTGACGGTGTCTGTATGTGTTCTCCCAGCTGACAAGCCTGTGCCGACATTGACGGTGTCTGTATGTGTTCTCCCAGCCTGTGCTCACATTGAAGGTGTCTGTATGTGTTCTCCCAGCTGACAAGCCTGTGCCGACATTGAAGGTGTCTGTATGTGTTCTCCCAGCCTGTGCCCACATTGACGGTGTCTGTATGTGTTCTCCCAGCTGACAAGCCTGTGCCGACATTGACGGTGTCTGTATGTGTTCTCCCAGCCTGTGCCCACATTGAAGGTGTCTGTATGTGTTCTCCAAGCTGACAAGCCTGAGCCGACATTGAAGGTGTCTGTATGTGTTCTCCCAGCCTGTGCCCACATTGAAGGTGTCTGTGTGTGTTCTCCCAGCCTGTGCCCACATTGAAGATGTCTGTGTGTGTTCTCCCAGCGTGTGCCCACATTGACGGTGTCTGTATGTGTTCTCCCAGCCTGTGCCCACATTGAAGGTGTCTGTATGTGTTCTCCCAGCCTGTGCCCACATTGAAGGTGTCTGTATGTGTTCTCTCAGCCTGTGCCCACATTGAAGGTGTCTGTATGTGTTCTCACAGCCTGTGCCCACATTGAAGGTGTCTGTGTGTGTTCTCCCAGCCTGTGCCCAAATTGACGGTGTCTGTGTGTGTTCTCCCAGCCTGTGCCCACATTGAAGGTGTCTGTATGTGTTCTCCCAGCCTGTGCCCACATTGACGGTGTCTGTATGTGTTCTCCCAGTCTGTGCCCACATTGAAGGTGTCTGTATGTGTTCTCCCAGCCTGTGCCCACATTGAAGGTGTCTGTATGTGTTCTCCCAGCCTGTGCCCACATTGAAGGTGTCTGTATGTGTTCTCCCAGCCTGTGCCCACATTGACGGTGTCTGTATGTGTTCTCCCAGCTTGTGCACACATTGAAGGTGTCTGTATGTGTTCTCCCAGCTGACAAGCCTGTGCCGACATTGACGGTGTCTGTATGTGTTTTCCCAGCATGTGCCAACATTGACGGTGTCTGTATGTGTTCTCCCAGCCTGTGCCCACATTGAAGGTGTCTGTATGTGTTCTCCCAGCCTGTGCCCACATTGAAGGTGTCTGTATGTGTTCTCCCAGCCTGTGCCCACATTGAATGTGTCTGTATGTGTTCTCCCAGCCTGTTCCCACATTGAAGGTGTCTGTATGTGTTCTCCCAGCCTGTGCCCACATTGAAGGTGTCTGTGTGTGTTCTCCCAGCCTGTGCCCACATTGAAGGTGTCTGTATGTGTTCTCCCAGCCTGTGCCCACATTGAAGGTGTCTGTATGTGTTCTCCCAGCCTGTGCCCAGATTGAAGGTGTCTGTATGTGTTCTCCCAGCCTGTGCCCACATTGAAGGTGTCTGTATGTGTTCTCCCAGCCTGTGCCCACATTGAAGGTGTCTGTATGTGTTCTCCCAGCCTGTGCCCACATTGAAGGTGTCTGTGTGTGTTCTCCCAGCCTGTGCCCACATTGAAGGTGTCTGTATGTGTTCTCCCAGCCTGTGCCCACATTGACGGTGTCTGTGTGTGTTTTCCCAGCCTGTGCCCACATTGAAGGTGTCTGTATGTGTTCTCCCAGCCTGTGCCCACATTGAAGGTGTCTGTGTGTGTTCTCCCAGCCTGTGCCCACATTGAAGGTGTCTGTATGTGTTCTCCCAGCCTGTGCCCACATTGACGGTGTCTGTGTGTGTTTTCCCAGCCTGTGCCCACATTAAAGGTGTCTGTATGTGTTCTCCCAGCCTGTGCCAACATTGAAGGTGTCTGTGTGTGTTTTCCCAGCCTGTGCCCACATTGAAGGTGTCTGTGTGTGTTCTCCCAGCCTGTGCCCACATTGAAGGTGTATGTATGTGTTCTCCCAGCCTGTGCCCACATTGAAGGTGTCTGTATGTGTTCTCCCAGCCTGTGCCCACATTGAAGGTGTCTGTGTGTGTTCTCCCAGCCTGTGCTCACATTGAAGGTGTCTGTGTGTGTTCTCCCAGCCTGTGCCCACATTGAAGGTGTCTGTGTGTGTTCTCCCAGCCTGTGCCCACATTGAAGGTGTCTGTGTGTGTTCTCCCAGTCTGTGCCAACATTGACGGTTACTGTATGTGTTCTCCCAGCCTGTGCCCACATTGAAGGTGTCTGTGTGTGTTCTCCCAGCCTGTGCCCACATTGAAGGTGTCTGTGTGTGTTCTCCCAGCCTGTGCCCACATTGAAGGTGTCTGTATGTGTTCTCCCAGCCTGTGCCCACATTGAAGGTGTCTGTATGTGTTCTCCCAGCCTGTGCCCACATTGAAGGTGTCTGTATGTGTTCTCCCAGCCTGTGCCCACATTGAAGGTGTCTGTGTGTGTTCTCCCAGCCTGTGCCCACATTGAAGATGTCTGTGTGTGTTCTCCCAGCGTGTGCCCACATTGACGGTGTCTGTGTTCTCCCAGCCTGTGCCCACATTGAAGGTGTCTGTATGTGTTCTCCCAGCCTGTGCCCACATTGAAGGTGTCTGTATGTGTTCTCTCAGCCTGTGCCCACATTGAAGGTGTCTGTATGTGTTCTCCCAGCCTGTGCCGACATTGAAGGTGTCTGTATGTGTTCTCCCAGCCTGTGCCTACATTGACGGTGTCTGTATGTGTTCTCCCAGCCTGTGCCCACATTGACGGTGTCTGTATGTGTTCTCCCAGCTGACAAGCCTGTGCCGACATTGACGGTGTCTGTATGTGGTCTCCCAGCCTGTGCCCACATTGACGGTGTCTGTATGTGGTCTCCCAGCCTGTGCCCACATTGACGGTGTCTGTATGTGGTCTCCCAGCCTGTGCCCACATTGACGGTGTCTGTATGTGGTCTCCCAGCCTGTGCCCACATTGACGGTGTCTGTATGTGTTCTCCCAGCCTGTGCCGACATTGAAGGTGTCTGTATGTGTTCTCCCAGCCTGTGCTCACATTGACGGTGTCTGTATGGGTTCTCCCAGCTGACAAGCCTGTGCCCACATTGACGGTGTCTGTATGTGTTCTCCCAGCCTGTGCCGACATTGAAGGTGTCTGTATGTGTTCTCCCAGCCTGTGCCTACATTGACGGTGTCTGTATGTGTTCTCCCAGCCTGTGCCTACATTGACGGTGTCTGTATGTGTTCTCCCAGCCTGTGCTCACATTGAAGGTGTCTGTATGTGTTCTCCCAGCCTGTGCTCACATTGAAGGTGTCTGTATGTGTTCTCCCAGCTGACAAGCCTGTGCCGACATTGACGGTGTCTGTATGTGTTCTCCCAGCCTGTGCCCACATTGAAGGTGTCTGTATGTGTTCTCCCAGCCTGTGCCCACATTGACGGTGTCTGTATGTGTTCTCCCAGCTGACAAGCCTGTGCCGACATTGACGGTGTCTGTATGTGTTCTCCCAGCCTGTGCCCACATTGAAGGTGTCTGTATGTGTTCTCCAAGCTGACAAGCCTGTGCCGACATTGAAGGTGTCTGTATGTGTTCTCCCAGCCTGTGCCCACATTGAAGGTGTCTGTGTGTGTTCTCCCAGCCTGTGCCCACATTGAAGATGTCTGTGTGTGTTCTCCCAGCGTGTGCCCACATTGACGGTGTCTGTATGTGTTCTCCCAGCCTGTGCCCACATTGAAGGTGTCTGTATGTGTTCTCCCAGCCTGTGCCCACATTGAAGGTGTCTGTATGTGTTCTCTCAGCCTGTGCCCACATTGAAGGTGTCTGTATGTGTTCTCACAGCCTGTGCCCACATTGAAGGTGTCTGTGTGTGTTCTCCCAGCCTGTGCCCACATTGACGGTGTCTGTGTGTGTTCTCCCAGCCTGTGCCCACATTGAAGGTGTCTGTATGTGTTCTCCCAGCCTGTGCCCACATTGACGGTGTCTGTATGTGTTCTCCCAGTCTGTGCCCACATTGAAGGTGTCTGTATGTGTTCTCCCAGCCTGTGCCCACATTGACGGTGTCTGTATGTGTTCTCCCAGCCTGTGCCCACATTGAAGGTGTCTGTATGTGTTCTCCCAGCCTGTGCCCACATTGAAGGTGTCTGTATGTGTTCTCCCAGCCTGTGCCCACATTGACGGTGTCTGTATGTGTTCTCCCAGCTTGTGCACACATTGAAGGTGTCTGTATGTGTTCTCCCAGCTGACAAGCCTGTGCCGACATTGACGGTGTCTGTATGTGTTCTCCCAGCATGTGCCAACATTGACGGTGTCTGTATGTGTTCTCCCAGCCTGTGCCCACATTGAAGGTGTCTGTATGTGTTCTCCCAGCCTGTGCCCACATTGAAGGTGTCTGTATGTGTTCTCCCAGCCTGTGCCCACATTGAAGGTGTCTGTATGTGTTCTCCCAGCCTGTTCCCACATTGAAGGTGTCTGTATGTGTTCTCCCAGCCTGTGCCCACATTGAAGGTGTCTGTGTGTGTTCTCCCAGCCTGTGCCCACATTGAAGGTGTCTGTATGTGTTCTCCCAGCCTGTGCCCACATTGAAGGTGTCTGTATGTGTTCTCCCAGCCTGTGCCCAGAATGAAGGTGTCTGTATGTGTTCTCCCAGCCTGTGCCCACATTGAAGGTGTCTGTATGTGTTCTCCCAGCCTGTGCCCACATTGAAGGTGTCTGTGTGTGTTCTCCCAGCCTGTGCCCACATTGAAGGTGTCTGTATGTGTTCTCCCAGCCTGTGCCCACATTGACGGTGTCTGTGTGTGTTTTCCCAGCCTGTGCCCACATTAAAGGTGTCTGTATGTGTTCTCCCAGCCTGTGCCAACATTGAAGGTGTCTGTGTGTGTTTTCCCAGCCTGTGCCCACATTGAAGGTGTCTGTGTGTGTTCTCCCAGCCTGTGCCCACATTGAAGGTGTATGTATGTGTTCTCCCAGCCTGTGCCCACATTGAAGGTGTCTGTGTGTGTTCTCCCAGCCTGTGCCCACATTGAAGGTGTCTGTGTGTGTTCTCCCAGCCTGTGCCCACATTGAAGGTGTCTGTGTGTGTTCTTCCAGCCTGTGCCCACATTGAAGGTGTCTGTGTGTGTTCTCCCAGTCTGTGCCCACATTGAAGGTGTCTGTATGTGTTCTCCCAGCCTGTGCCCACATTGAAGGTGTCTGTATGTGTTCTCCCAGCCTGTGCCGACATTGACGGTGTCTGTATGTGTTCTCCCAACCTGTGCCCACATAGACGGTGTCTGTATGTGTTCTCCCAGTCTGTGCCAACATTGACGGTTACTGTATGTGTTCTCCCAGCCTGTGCCCACATTGAAGGTGTCTGTGTGTGTTCTCCCAGCCTGTGCCCACATTGAAGGTGTCTGTGTGTGTTCTCCCAGCCTGTGCCCACATTGAAGGTGTCTGTGTGTGTTCTCCCAGTCTGTGCCCACATTGAAGGTGTCTGTATGTGTTCTCCCAGCCTGTGCCCACATTGAAGGTGTCTGTATTTGTTCTCCCAGCCTGTGCCCACATTGAAGGTGTCTGTGTGTGTTCTCCCAGTCTGTGCCCACATTGAAGGTGTCTGTATGTGTTCTCCCAGCCTGTGCCCACATTGAAGGTGTCTGTATGTGTTCTCCCAGCCTGTGCCCACATTGAAGGTGTCTGTGTGTGTTCTCCCAGCCTGTGCCCACATTGAAGGTGTCTGTGTGTGTTCTCCCAGCCTGTGCCCACATTGAAGGTGTCTGTGTGTGTTCTCCCAGTCTGTGCCCACATTGAAGGTGTCTGTATGTGTTCTCCCAGCCTGTGCCCACATTGAAGGTGTCTGTATGTGTTCTCCCAGCCTGTGCCGACATTGACGGTGTCTGTATGTGTTCTCCCAACCTGTGCCCACATTGACGGTGTCTGTATGTGTTCTCCCAGTCTGTGCCAACATTGACGGTTACTGTATGTGTTCTCCCAGCCTGTGCCCACCTTGAAGGTGTCTGTGTGTGTTCTCCCAGCCTGTGCCCACATTGAAGGTGTCTGTGTGTGTTCTCCCAGCCTGTGCCCACATTGAAGGTGTCTGTGTGTGTTCTCCCAGTCTGTGCCCACATTGAAGGTGTCTGTATGTGTTCTCCCAGCCTGTGCCCACATTGAAGGTGTCTGTATGTGTTCTCCCAGCCTGTGCCCACATTGAAGGTGTCTGTGTGTGTTCTCCCAGTCTGTGCCCACATTGAAGGTGTCTGTATGTGTTCTCCCAGCCTGTGCCCACATTGAAGGTGTCTGTATGTGTTCTCCCAGCCTGTGCCCACATTGAAGGTGTCTGTATGTGTTCTCCCAGCCTGTGCCCACATTGAAGGTGTCTGTGTGTGTTCTCCCAGCCTGTGCCCACATTGAAGATGTCTGTGTGTGTTCTCCCAGCGTGTGCCCACATTGACGGTGTCTGTATGTGTTCTCCCAGCCTGTGCCCACATTGAAGGTGTCTGTATGTGTTCTCCCAGCCTGTGCCCACATTGAAGGTGTCTGTATGTGTTCTCTCAGCCTGTGCCCACATTGAAGGTGTCTGTATGTGTTCTCCCAGCCTGTGCCGACATTGAAGGTGTCTGTATGTGTTCTCCCAGCCTGTGCCTACATTGACGGTGTCTGTATGTGTTCTCCCAGCCTGTGCCCACATTGACGGTGTCTGTATGTGTTCTCCCAGCTGACAAGCCTGTGCCGACATTGACGGTGTCTGTATGTGGTCTCCCAGCCTGTGCCCACATTGACGGTGTCTGTATGTGGTCTCCCAGCCTGTGCCCACATTGAAGATGTCTGTGTGTGTTCTCCCAGCGTGTGCCCACATTGACGGTGTCTGTATGTGTTCTCCCAGCCTGTGCCCACATTGAAGGTGTCTGTATGTGTTCTCCCAGCCTGTGCCCACATTGAAGGTGTCTGTATGTGTTCTCTCAGCCTGTGCCCACATTGAAGGTGTCTGTATGTGGTCTCCCAGCCTGTGCCGACATTGAAGGTGTCTGTATGTGTTCTCCCAGCCTGTGCTCACATTGACGGTGTCTGTATGTGTTCTCCCAGCTGACAAGCCTGTGCCCACATTGACGGTGTCTGTATGTGTTCTCCCAGCCTGTGCCGACATTGAAGGTGTCTGTATGTGTTCTCCCAGCCTGTGCCTACATTGACGGTGTCTGTATGTGTTCTCCCAGCCTGTGCCTACATTGACGGTGTCTGTATGTGTTCTCCCAGCCTGTGCTCACATTGAAGGTGTCTGTATGTGTTCTCCCAGCCTGTGCTCACATTGAAGGTGTCTGTATGTGTTCTCCCAGCTGACAAGCCTGTGCCGACATTGACGGTGTCTGTATGTGTTCTCCCAGCCTGTGCCCACATTGAAGGTGTCTGTATGTGTTCTCCCAGCCTGTGCCCACATTGACGGTGTCTGTATGTGTTCTCCCAGCTGACAAGCCTGTGCCGACATTGACGGTGTCTGTATGTGTTCTCCCAGCCTGTGCCCACATTGAAGGTGTCTGTATGTGTTCTCCAAGCTGACAAGCCTGTGCCGACAATGAAGGTGTCTGTATGTGTTCTCCCAGCCTGTGCCCACATTGAAGGTGTCTGTGTGTGTTCTCCCAGCCTGTGCCCACATTGAAGATGTCTGTGTGTGTTCTCCCAGCGTGTGCCCACATTGACGGTGTCTGTATGTGTTCTCCCAGCATGTGCCAACATTGACGGTGTCTGTATGTGTTCTCCCAGCCTGTGCCCACATTGAATGTGTCTGTATGTGTTCTCCCAGCCTGTGCCCACATTGAAGGTGTCTGTATGTGTTCTCCCAGCCTGTGCCCACATTGAAGGTGTCTGTATGTGTTCTCCCAGCCTGTTCCCACATTGAAGGTGTCTGTATGTGTTCTCCCAGCCTGTGCCCACATTGAAGGTGTCTGTGTGTGTTCTCCCAGCCTGTGCCCACATTGAAGGTGTCTGTATGTGTTCTCCCAGCCTGTGCCCACATTGAAGGTGTCTGTATGTGTTCTCCCAGCCTGTGCCCAGATTGAAGGTGTCTGTATGTGTTCTCCCAGCCTGTGCCCACATTGAAGGTGTCTGTATGTGTTCTCCCAGCCTGTGCCCACATTGAAGGTGTCTGTGTGTGTTCTCCCAGCCTGTGCCCACATTGAAGGTGTCTGTATGTGTTCTCCCAGCCTGTGCCCACATTGACGGTGTCTGTGTGTGTTTTCCCAGCCTGTGCCCACATTAAAGGTGTCTGTATGTGTTCTCCCAGCCTGTGCCAACATTGAAGGTGTCTGTGTGTGTTTTCCCAGCCTGTGCCCACATTGAAGGTGTCTGTGTGTGTTCTCCCAGCCTGTGCCCACATTGAAGGTGTATGTATGTGTTCTCCCAGCCTGTGCCCACATTGAAGGTGTCTGTATGTGTTCTCCCAGCCTGTGCCCACATTGAAGGTGTCTGTGTGTGTTCTCCCAGCCTGTGCCCACATTGAAGGTGTCTGTGTGTGTTCTCCCAGCCTGTGCCCACATTGAAGGTGTCTGTGTGTGTTCTCCCAGCCTGTGCCCACATTGAAGGTGTCTGTGTGTGTTCTCCCAGTCTGTGCCCACATTGAAGGTGTCTGTATGTGTTCTCCCAGCCTGTGCCCACATTGAAGGTGTCTGTATGTGTTCTCCCAGCCTGTGCCGACATTGACGGTGTCTGTATGTGTTCTCCCAGCCTGTGCCCACATTGACGGTGTCTGTATGTGTTCTCCCAGTCTGTGCCAACATTGACGGTTACTGTATGTGTTCTCCCAGCCTGTGCCCACATTGAAGGTGTCTGTGTGTGTTCTCCCAGCCTGTGCCCACATTGAAGGTGTCTGTGTGTGTTCTCCCAGCCTGTGCCCACATTGAAGGTGTCTGTGTGTGTTCTCCCAGTCTGTGCCCACATTGAAGGTGTCTGTATGTGTTCTCCCAGCCTGTGCCCACATTGAAGGTGTCTGTATGTGTTCTCCCAGCCTGTGCCCACATTGAAGGTGTCTGTGTGTGTTCTCCCAGTCTGTGCCCACATTGAAGGTGTCTGTATGTGTTCTCCCAGCCTGTGCCCACATTGAAGGTGTCTGTATGTGTTCTCCCAGCCTGTGCCCACATTGAAGGTGTCTGTATGTGTTCTCCCAGCCTGTGCCCACATTGAAGGTGTCTGTGTGTGTTCTCCCAGCCTGTGCCCACATTGAAGATGTCTGTGTGTGTTCTCCCAGCGTGTGCCCACATTGACGGTGTCTGTATGTGTTCTCCCAGCCTGTGCCCACATTGAAGGTGTCTGTATGTGTTCTCCCAGCCTGTGCCCACATTGAAGGTGTCTGTATGTGTTCTCTCAGCCTGTGCCCACATTGAAGGTGTCTGTATGTGTTCTCCCAGCCTGTGCCGACATTGAAGGTGTCTGTATGTGTTCTCCCAGCCTGTGCCTACATTGACGGTGTCTGTATGTGTTCTCCCAGCCTGTGCCCACATTGACGGTGTCTGTATGTGTTCTCCCAGCTGACAAGCCTGTGCCGACATTGACGGTTTCTGTATGTGGTCTCCCAGCCTGTGCCCACATTGACGGTGTCTGTATGTGGTCTCCCAGCCTGTGCCCACATTGACGGTGTCTGTATGTGGTCTCCCAGCCTGTGCCCACATTGACGGTGTCTGTATGTGGTCTCCCAGCCTGTGCCCACATTGACGGTGTCTGTATGTGTTCTCCCAGCCTGTGCCGACATTGAAGGTGTCTGTATGTGTTCTCCCAGCCTGTGCCTACATTGACGGTGTCTGTATGTGTTCTCCCAGCCTGTGCCCACATTGAAGGTGTCTGTATGTGTTCTCCCAGCTGACAAGCCTGTGCCGACATTGACGGTGTCTGTATGTGGTCTCCCAGCCTGTGCCCACATTGACGGTGTCTGTATGTGGTCTCCCAGCCTGTGCCCACATTGACGGTGTCTGTATGTGTTCTCCCAGCCTGTGCTCACATTGACGGTGTCTGTATGTGTTCTCCCAGCCTGTGCCGACATTGAAGGTGTCTGTATGTGTTCTCCCAGCCTGTGCCTACATTGACGGTGTCTGTATGTGTTCTCCCAGCCTGTGCCTACATTGACGGTGTCTGTATGTGTTCTCCCAGCCTGTGCTCACATTGAAGGTGTCTGTATGTGTTCTCCCAGCCTGTGCTCACATTGAAGGTGTCTGTATGTGTTCTCCCAGCTGACAAGCCTGTGCCGACATTGACGGTGTCTGTATGTGTTCTCCCAGCCTGTGCCCACATTGAAGGTGTCTGTATGTGTTCTCCCAGCCTGTGCCCACATTGACGGTGTCTGTATGTGTTCTCCCAGCTGACAAGCCTGTGTCGACATTGACGGTGTCTGTGTGTGTTCTCCCAGCCTGTGCCCACATTGAAGGTGTCTGTATGTGTTCTCCCAGCTGACAAGCCTGTGCCGACATTGAAGGTGTCTGTATGTGTTCTCCCAGCCTGTGCCCACATTGAAGGTGTCTGTGTGTGTTCTCCCAGCCTGTGCCCACATTGAAGATGTCTGTGTGTGTTCTCTCAGCCTGTGCCCACATTGAAGGTGTCTGTATGTGTTCTCACAGCCTGTGCCCACATTGAAGGTGTCTGTATGTGTTCTCTCAGCCTGTGCCCACATTGAAGGTGTCTGTATGTGTTCTCACAGCCTGTGCCCACATTGAAGGTGTCTGTGTGTGTTCTCCCAGCCTGTGCCCACATTGACGGTGTCTGTGTGTGTTCTCCCAGCCTGTGCCCACATTGAAGGTGTCTGTATGTGTTCTCCCAGCCTGTGCCCACATTGACGGTGTCTGTATGCGTTCTCCCAGCCTGTGCCCACATTGAAGGTGTCTGTATGTGTTCTCCCAGCCTGTGCCCACATTGACGGTGTCTGTATGTGTTCTCCCAGCCTGTGCCCACATTGAAGGTGTCTGTATGTGTTCTCCCAGCCTGTGCCCACATTGAAGGTGTCTGTATGTGTTCTCCCAGCCTGTGCCCACATTGACGGTGTCTGTATGTGTTCTCCCAGCTTGTGCACACATTGAAGGTGTCTGTATGTGTTCTCCCATCTGACAAGCCTGTGCCGACATTGACGGTGTCTGTATGTGTTCTCCCAGCCTGTGCCCACATTGAAGGTGTCTGTATGTGTTCTCCCAGCCTGTGCCCACATTGACGGTGTCTGTATGTGTTCTCCCAGCTGACAAGCCTGTGCCGACATTGACGGTGTCTGTATGTGTTCTCCCAGCCTGTGCCCACATTGAAGGTGTCTGTGTGTGTTCTCCCAGCCTGTGCCCACATTGAAGGTGTCTGTATGTGTTCTCCCAGCCTGTGCCCACATTGAAGGTGTCTGTATGTGTTCTCCCAGCCTGTGCCCACATTGAAGGTGTCTGTATGTGTTCTCCCAGCTGACAAGCCTGTGCCGACATTGACGGTGTCTGTATGTGTTCTCCCAGCCTGTGCCCACATTGAAGGTGTCTGTATGTGTTCTCCCAGCCTGTGCCCACATTGAAGGTGTCTGTATGTGTTCTCCCAGCCTGTGCCCACATTGAAGGTGTCTGTATGTGTTCTCCCAGCCTGTGCCCACATTGAAGGTGTCTGTATGTGTTCTCCCAGCCTGTGCCCACATTGAAGGTGTCTGTATGTGTTCTCCCAGCCTGTGCCCACATTGAAGGTGTCTGTATGTGTTCTCCCAGCCTGTGCCCACATTGAAGGTGTCTGTGTGTGTTCTCCCAGCCTGTGCCCACATTGAAGGTGTCTGTGTGTGTTCTCCCAGCCTGTGCCCACATTGCAGGTGTCTGTGTGTGTTCTCCCAGCCTGTGCCCACATTGAAGGTGTCTGTGTGTGTTCTCCCAGCCTGTGCCCACATTGACGGTGTCTGTGTGTGTTCTCCCAGCCTGTGCCCACATTGAAGGTGTCTGTCTGTGTTCTCCCAGCCTGTGCCCACATTGAAGGTGTCTGTATGTGTTCTCCCAGCCTGTGCCGACATTGAAGGTGTCTGTATGTGTTCTCCCAGCCTGTGCCGACATTGAAGGTGTCTGTATGTGTTCTCCCAGCCTGTGCCCACATTGAAGGTGTCTGTATGTGTTCTCCCAGCCTGTGCCCACATTGAAGGTGTCTGTATGTGTTCTCCCAGCCTGTGCCCACAATGACGGTGTCTGTATGTGTTCTCCCAGCCTGTGCCGACATTGAAAGTGTCTGTATGTGTTCTCCCAGCCTGTGCCGACATTGAAGGTGTCTGTATGTGTTCTCCCAGCCTGAGCCCACATTGACGCTGTCTGTATGTGTTCTCCCAGCCTGTGCCCACATTGAAGGTTACTGTATGTGTTCTCCCAGCCTGTGCCCACATTGAAGGTGTCTGTGTGTGTTCTCCCAGCCTGTGCCCACATTGAAGGTGTCTGTATGTGTTCTCCCAGCCTGTGCCCACATTGAAGGTGTCTGTGTGTGTTCTCCCAGCCTGTGCCCACATTGAAGGTGTCTGTGTGTGTTCTCCCAGCCTGTGCCCACATTGCAGGTGTCTGTGTGTGTTCTCCCAGCCTGTGCCCACATTGAAGGTGTCTGTGTGTGTTCTCCCAGCCTGTGCCCACATTGACGGTGTCTGTGTGTGTTCTCCCAGCCTGTGCCCACATTGAAGGTGTCTGTCTGTGTTCTCCCAGCCTGTGCCCACATTGAAGGTGTCTGTATGTGTTCTCCCAGCCTGTGCCGACATTGAAGGTGTCTGTATGTGTTCTCCCAGCCTGTGCCGACATTGAAGGTGTCTGTATGTGTTCTCCCAGCCTGTGCCCACATTGAAGGTGTCTGTATGTGTTTTCCCAGCCTGTGCCCACAATGACGGTGTCTGTATGTGTTCTCCCAGCCTGTGCCGACATTGAAGGTGTCTGTATGTGTTTTCCCAGCCTGTGCCCACAATGACGGTGTCTGTATGTGTTCTCCCAGCCTGTGCCGACATTGAAAGTGTCTGTATGTGTTCTCCCAGCCTGTGCCGACATTGAAGGTGTCTGTATGTGTTCTCCCAGCCTGAGCCCACATTGACGCTGTCTGTATGTGTTCTCCCAGCCTGTGCCCACATTGAAGGTTACTGTATGTGTTCTCCCAGCCTGTGCCCACATTGAAGGTGTCTGTATGTGTTCTCCCAGCCTGTGCCCACATTGACGGTGTCTGTATGCGTTCTCCCAGCCTGTGCCCACATTGAAGGTGTCTGTATGTGTTCTCCCAGCCTGTGCCCACATTGACGGTGTCTGTATGTGTTCTCCCAGCCTGTGCCCACATTGAAGGTGTCTGTATGTGTTCTCCCAGCCTGTGCCCACATTGAAGGTGTCTGTATGTGTTCTCCCAGCCTGTGCCCACATTGACGGTGTCTGTATGTGTTCTCCCAGCTTGTGCACACATTGAAGGTGTCTGTATGTGTTCTCCCATCTGACAAGCCTGTGCCGACATTGACGGTGTCTGTATGTGTTCTCCCAGCCTGTGCCCACATTGAAGGTGTCTGTATGTGTTCTCCCAGCCTGTGCCCACATTGACGGTGTCTGTATGTGTTCTCCCAGCTGACAAGCCTGTGCCGACATTGACGGTGTCTGTATGTGTTCTCCCAGCCTGTGCCCACATTGAAGGTGTCTGTGTGTGTTCTCCCAGCCTGTGCCCACATTGAAGGTGTCTGTATGTGTTCTCCCAGCCTGTGCCCACATTGAAGGTGTCTGTATGTGTTCTCCCAGCCTGTGCCCACATTGAAGGTGTCTGTATGTGTTCTCCCAGCTGACAAGCCTGTGCCGACATTGACGGTGTCTGTATGTGTTCTCCCAGCCTGTGCCCACATTGAAGGTGTCTGTATGTGTTCTCCCAGCCTGTGCCCACATTGAAGGTGTCTGTATGTGTTCTCCCAGCCTGTGCCCACATTGAAGGTGTCTGTATGTGTTCTCCCAGCCTGTGCCCACATTGAAGGTGTCTGTATGTGTTCTCCCAGCCTGTGCCCACATTGAAGGTGTCTGTATGTGTTCTCCCAGCCTGTGCCCACATTGAAGGTGTCTGTATGTGTTCTCCCAGCCTGTGCCCACATTGAAGGTGTCTGTGTGTGTTCTCCCAGCCTGTGCCCACATTGAAGGTGTCTGTGTGTGTTCTCCCAGCCTGTGCCCACATTGCAGGTGTCTGTGTGTGTTCTCCCAGCCTGTGCCCACATTGAAGGTGTCTGTGTGTGTTCTCCCAGCCTGTGCCCACATTGACGGTGTCTGTGTGTGTTCTCCCAGCCTGTGCCCACATTGAAGGTGTCTGTCTGTGTTCTCCCAGCCTGTGCCCACATTGAAGGTGTCTGTATGTGTTCTCCCAGCCTGTGCCGACATTGAAGGTGTCTGTATGTGTTCTCCCAGCCTGTGCCGACATTGAAGGTGTCTGTATGTGTTCTCCCAGCCTGTGCCCACATTGAAGGTGTCTGTATGTGTTCTCCCAGCCTGTGCCCACATTGAAGGTGTCTGTATGTGTTCTCCCAGCCTGTGCCCACAATGACGGTGTCTGTATGTGTTCTCCCAGCCTGTGCCGACATTGAAAGTGTCTGTATGTGTTCTCCCAGCCTGTGCCGACATTGAAGGTGTCTGTATGTGTTCTCCCAGCCTGAGCCCACATTGACGCTGTCTGTATGTGTTCTCCCAGCCTGTGCCCACATTGAAGGTTACTGTATGTGTTCTCCCAGCCTGTGCCCACATTGAAGGTGTCTGTGTGTGTTCTCCCAGCCTGTGCCCACATTGAAGGTGTCTGTATGTGTTCTCCCAGCCTGTGCCCACATTGAAGGTGTCTGTGTGTGTTCTCCCAGCCTGTGCCCACATTGAAGGTGTCTGTGTGTGTTCTCCCAGCCTGTGCCCACATTGCAGGTGTCTGTGTGTGTTCTCCCAGCCTGTGCCCACATTGAAGGTGTCTGTGTGTGTTCTCCCAGCCTGTGCCCACATTGACGGTGTCTGTGTGTGTTCTCCCAGCCTGTGCCCACATTGAAGGTGTCTGTCTGTGTTCTCCCAGCCTGTGCCCACATTGAAGGTGTCTGTATGTGTTCTCCCAGCCTGTGCCGACATTGAAGGTGTCTGTATGTGTTCTCCCAGCCTGTGCCGACATTGAAGGTGTCTGTATGTGTTCTCCCAGCCTGTGCCCACATTGAAGGTGTCTGTATGTGTTTTCCCAGCCTGTGCCCACAATGACGGTGTCTGTATGTGTTCTCCCAGCCTGTGCCGACATTGAAAGTGTCTGTATGTGTTCTCCCAGCCTGTGCCGACATTGAAGGTGTCTGTATGTGTTCTCCCAGCCTGAGCCCACATTGACGCTGTCTGTATGTGTTCTCCCAGCCTGTGCCCACATTGAAGGTTACTGTATGTGTTCTCCCAGCCTGTGCCCACATTGAAGGTGTCTGTGTGTGTTCTCCCAGCCTGTGCCCACATTGAAGGTGTCTGTGTGTGTTCTCCCAGCCTGTGCCCACATTGAAGGTGTCTGTGTGTGTTCTCCCAGCCTGTGCCCACATTGAAGATGTCTGTGTGTGTTCTCCCAGCGTGTGCCCACATTGACGGTGTCTGTGTGTGTTCTCCCAGCCTGTGCCCACATTGAAGGTGTCTGTATGTGTTCTCCCAGCCTGTGCCCACATTGAAGGTGTCTGTATGTGTTCTCCCAGCCTGTGCCCACATTGAAGGTGTCTGTGTGTGTTCTCCCAGCCTGTGCCCACATTGAAGGTGTCTGTGTGTGTTCTCCCAGCCTGTGCCCACATTGCAGGTGTCTGTGTGTGTTCTCCCAGCCTGTGCCCACATTGAAGGTGTCTGTGTGTGTTCTCCCAGCCTGTGCCCACATTGACGGTGTCTGTGTGTGTTCTCCCAGCCTGTGCCCACATTGAAGGTGTCTGTCTGTGTTCTCCCAGCCTGTGCCCACATTGAAGGTGTCTGTATGTGTTCTCCCAGCCTGTGCCGACATTGAAGGTGTCTGTATGTGTTCTCCCAGCCTGTGCCGACATTGAAGGTGTCTGTATGTGTTCTCCCAGCCTGTGCCCACATTGAAGGTGTCTGTATGTGTTTTCCCAGCCTGTGCCCACAATGACGGTGTCTGTATGTGTTCTCCCAGCCTGTGCCGACATTGAAAGTGTCTGTATGTGTTCTCCCAGCCTGTGCCGACATTGAAGGTGTCTGTATGTGTTCTCCCAGCCTGAGCCCACATTGACGCTGTCTGTATGTGTTCTCCCAGCCTGTGCCCACATTGAAGGTTACTGTATGTGTTCTCCCAGCCTGTGCCCACATTGAAGGTGTCTGTGTGTGTTCTCCCAGCCTGTGCCCACATTGAAGGTGTCTGTGTGTGTTCTCCCAGCCTGTGCCCACATTGAAGGTGTCTGTGTGTGTTCTCCCAGCCTGTGCCCACATTGAAGATGTCTGTGTGTGTTCTCCCAGCGTGTGCCCACATTGACGGTGTCTGTGTGTGTTCTCCCAGCCTGTGCCCACATTGAAGGTGTCTGTATGTGTTCTCCCAGCCTGTGCCCACATTGAAGGTGTCTGTATGTGTTCTCCCAGCCTGTGCCCACATTGAAGGTGTCTGTATGTGTTCTCCCAGCCTGTGCCCACATTGAAGGTGTCTGTATGTGTTCTCCCAGCCTGTGCCCACATTGAAGGTGTCTGTGTGTGTTCTCCCAGCCTGTGCCCACATTGAAGGTGTCTGTATGTGTTCTCCCAGCCTGTGCCCACATTGAAGGTGTCTGTGTGTGTTCTCCCAGCCTGTGCCCACATTGAAGGTGTCTGTATGTGTTCTCCCAGCCTGTGCCCACATTGAAGGTGTCTGTATGTGTTCTCCCAGCCTGTGCCCACAATGACGGTGTCTGTATGTGTTCTCCCAGCCTGTGCCGACATTGAAAGTGTCTGTATGTGTTCTCCCAGCCTGTGGCGACATTGAAGGTGTCTGTATGTGTTCTCCCAGCCTGAGCCCACATTGACGCTGTCTGTATGTGTTCTCCCAGCCTGTGCCCACATTGAAGGTTACTGTATGTGTTCTCCCAGCCTGTGCCCACATTGAAGGTGTCTGTGTGTGTTCTCCCAGCCTGTGCCCACATTGAAGGTGTCTGTGTGTGTTCTCCCAGCCTGTGCCCACATTGAAGGTGTCTGTGTGTGTTCTCCCAGCCTGTGCCGACATTGAAGGTGTCAGTATGTGTTCTCCCAGCCTGTGCCGACATTGAAGGTGTCTGTATGTGTTCTCCCAGCCTGTGCCAACATTGACGGTGTCTGTATGTGTTCTCCCAGCCTGTGCCCACATTGACGGTGTCTGTGTGTGTTCTCCCAGCCTGTGCCCACATTGAAGGTGTCTGTGTGTGTTCTCCCAGCCTGTGCCCACATTGAAGGTGTCTGTATGTGTTCTCCCAGCCTGTGCCCACATTGAAGGTGTCTGTGTGTGTTCTCCCAGCCTGTGCCCACATTGAAGGTGTCTGTGTGTGTTCTCCCAGCCTGTGCCCACATTGCAGGTGTCTGTGTGTGTTCTCCCAGCCTGTGCCCACATTGAAGGTGTCTGTGTGTGTTCTCCCAGCCTGTGCCCACATTGACGGTGTCTGTGTGTGTTCTCCCAGCCTGTGCCCACATTGAAGGTGTCTGTCTGTGTTCTCCCAGCCTGTGCCCACATTGAAGGTGTCTGTATGTGTTCTCCCAGCCTGTGCCGACATTGAAGGTGTCTGTATGTGTTCTCCCAGCCTGTGCCGACATTGAAGGTGTCTGTATGTGTTCTCCCAGCCTGTGCCCACATTGAAGGTGTCTGTATGTGTTTTCCCAGCCTGTGCCCACAATGACGGTGTCTGTATGTGTTCTCCCAGCCTGTGCCGACATTGAAAGTGTCTGTATGTGTTCTCCCAGCCTGTGCCGACATTGAAGGTGTCTGTATGTGTTCTCCCAGCCTGAGCCCACATTGACGCTGTCTGTATGTGTTCTCCCAGCCTGTGCCCACATTGAAGGTTACTGTATGTGTTCTCCCAGCCTGTGCCCACATTGAAGGTGTCTGTGTGTGTTCTCCCAGCCTGTGCCCACATTGAAGGTGTCTGTGTGTGTTCTCCCAGCCTGTGCCCACATTGAAGGTGTCTGTGTGTGTTCTCCCAGCCTGTGCCCACATTGAAGATGTCTGTGTGTGTTCTCCCAGCGTGTGCCCACATTGACGGTGTCTGTGTGTGTTCTCCCAGCCTGTGCCCACATTGAAGGTGTCTGTATGTGTTCTCCCAGCCTGTGCCCACATTGAAGGTGTCTGTATGTGTTCTCCCAGCCTGTGCCCACATTGAAGGTGTCTGTGTGTGTTCTCCCAGCCTGTGCCCACATTGAAGGTGTCTGTGTGTGTTCTCCCAGCCTGTGCCCACATTGCAGGTGTCTGTGTGTGTTCTCCCAGCCTGTGCCCACATTGAAGGTGTCTGTGTGTGTTCTCCCAGCCTGTGCCCACATTGACGGTGTCTGTGTGTGTTCTCCCAGCCTGTGCCCACATTGAAGGTGTCTGTCTGTGTTCTCCCAGCCTGTGCCCACATTGAAGGTGTCTGTATGTGTTCTCCCAGCCTGTGCCGACATTGAAGGTGTCTGTATGTGTTCTCCCAGCCTGTGCCGACATTGAAGGTGTCTGTATGTGTTCTCCCAGCCTGTGCCCACATTGAAGGTGTCTGTATGTGTTTTCCCAGCCTGTGCCCACAATGACGGTGTCTGTATGTGTTCTCCCAGCCTGTGCCGACATTGAAAGTGTCTGTATGTGTTCTCCCAGCCTGTGCCGACATTGAAGGTGTCTGTATGTGTTCTCCCAGCCTGAGCCCACATTGACGCTGTCTGTATGTGTTCTCCCAGCCTGTGCCCACATTGAAGGTTACTGTATGTGTTCTCCCAGCCTTTGCCCACATTGAAGGTGTCTGTGTGTGTTCTCCCAGCCTGTGCCCACATTGAAGGTGTCTGTGTGTGTTCTCCCAGCCTGTGCCCACATTGAAGGTGTCTGTGTGTGTTCTCCCAGCCTGTGCCCACATTGAAGATGTCTGTGTGTGTTCTCCCAGCGTGTGCCCACATTGACGGTGTCTGTGTGTGTTCTCCCAGCCTGTGCCCACATTGAAGGTGTCTGTATGTGTTCTCCCAGCCTGTGCCCACATTGAAGGTGTCTGTATGTGTTCTCCCAGCCTGTGCCCACATTGAAGGTGTCTGTATGTGTTCTCCCAGCCTGTGCCCACATTGAAGGTGTCTGTATGTGTTCTCCCAGCCTGTGCCCACATTGACGGTGTCTGTATGTGTTCTCCCAGCCTGTGCCCACATTGACGGTGTCAGTATGTGTTCTCCCAGCCTGTGCCGACATTGAAGGTGTCAGTATGTGTTCTCCCAGCCTGTGCCGACATTGAAGGTGTCTGTATGTGTTCTCCCAGCCTGTGCCCACATTGACGGTGTCTTTATGTGTTCTCCCAGCCTGTGCCAACATTGACGGTGTCTGTATGTGTTCTCCCAGCCTGTGCCCACATTGACGGTGTCTGTGTGTGTTCTCCCAGCCTGTGCCCACATTGAAGGTGTCTGTGTGTGTTCTCCCAGCCTGTGCCCACATTGAAGGTGTCTGTATGTGTTCTCCCAGCCTGTGCCCACATTGAAGGTGTCTGTGTGTGTTCTCCCAGCCTGTGCCCACATTGAAGGTGTCTGTATGTGTTCTCCCAGCCTGTGCCCACATTGAAGGTGTCTGTGTGTGTTCTCCCAGCCTGTGCCCACATTGAAGGTGTCTGTGTGTGTTCTCCCAGCCTGTGCCCACATTGAAGGTGTCTGTGTGTGTTCTCCCAGCCTGTGCCCACATTGAAGGTGTCTGTATGTGTTCTCCCAGCCTGTGCCCACATTGAAGGTGTCTGTATGTGTTCTCCCAGCCTGTGCCCAGATTGAAGGTGTCTGTATGTGTTCTCCCAGCCTGTGCCCACATTGAAGGTGTCTGTATGTGTTCTCCCAGCCTGTGCCCACATTGAAGGTGTCTGTGTGTGTTCTCCCAGCCTGTGCCCACATTGAAGGTGTCTGTATGTGTTCTCCCAGCCTGTGCCCACATTGACGGTGTCTGTGTGTGTTCTCCCAGCCTGTGCCCACATTAAAGGTGTCTGTATGTGTTCCCCCAGCCTGTGCCCACATTGAAGGTGTCTCTGTGTGTTTTCCCAGCCTGTGCCCACATTGAAGGTGTCTGTGTGTGTTCTCCCAGCCTGTGCCCACATTGAAGGTGTATGTATGTGTTCTCCCAGCCTGTGCCCACATTGAAGGTGTCTGTATGTGTTCTCCCAGCCTGTGCCCACATTGAAGGTGTCTGTGTGTGTTCTCCCAGCCTGTGCCCACATTGAAGGTGTCTGTGTGTGTTCTCCCAGCCTGTGCCCACATTGAAGGTGTCTGTGTGTGTTCTCCCAGCCTGTGCCCACATTGTAGGTGTCTGTGTGTGTTCTCCCAGCCTGTGCCCACAATGAAGGTGTCTGTGTGTGTTCTCCCAGCCTGTGCCCACATTGACGGTGTCTGTGTGTGTTCTCCCAGCCTGTGCCCACATTGAAGGTGTCTGTATGTAATCTCCCAGCCTGTGCCCACATTGAAGGTGTCTGTATGTGTTCTCCCAGCCTGTGCCCACATTGAAGGTGTCTGTATGTGTTCTCCCAGCCTGTGCCCACATTGAAGGTGTCTGTATGTGTTCTCCCAGCCTGTGCCCACATTGAAGGTGTCTGTATGTGTTCTCCCAGCCTGTGCCAACATTGACGGTGTCTGTATGTGTTCTCCCAGCCTGTGCCCACATTGAAGGTGTCTGTATGTGTTCTCCCAGCCTGTGCCCACATTGACGGTGTCTGTGTGTGTTCTCGCAGCCTGTGCCCACATTGAAGGTGTCTGTATGTGATCTCCCAGCTGACAAGCCTGTGCCGACATTGACGGTGTCTGTATGTGTTCTCCCAGCCTGTGCCCACATTGAAGGTGTCTGTATGTGTTCTCCCAGCCTGTGCCCACATTGAAGGTGTCTGTATGTGTTCTCCCAGCCTGTGCCCACATTGAAGGTGTCTGTATGTGTTCTCCCAGCCTGTGCCCACATTGAAGGTGTCTGTATGTGTTCTCCCAGCCTGTGCCCACATTGAAGGTGTCTGTGTGTGTTCTCCCAGCCTGTGCCCACATTGAAGGTGTCTGTGTGTGTTCTCCCAGCCTGTGCCCACATTGCAGGTGTCTGTGTGTGTTCTCCCAGCCTGTGCCCACATTGAAGGTGTCTGTGTGTGTTCTCCCAGCCTGTGCCCACATTGACGGTGTCTGTGTGTGTTCTCCCAGCCTGTGCCCACATTGAAGGTGTCTGTCTGTGTTCTCCCAGCCTGTGCCCACATTGAAGGTGTCTGTATGTGTTCTCCCAGCCTGTGCCGACATTGAAGGTGTCTGTATGTGTTCTCCCAGCCTGTGCCGACATTGAAGGTGTCTGTATGTGTTCTCCCAGCCTGTGCCCACATTGAAGGTGTCTGTATGTGTTCTCCCAGCCTGTGCCCACATTGAAGGTGTCTGTATGTGTTCTACCAGCCTGTGCCCACAATGACGGTGTCTGTATGTGTTCTCCCAGCCTGTGCCGACATTGAAAGTGTCTGTATGTGTTCTCCCAGCCTGTGCCGACATTGAAAGTGTCTGTATGTGTTCTCCCAGCCTGAGCCCACATTGACGCTGTCTGTATGTGTTCTCCCAGCCTGTGCCCACATTGAAGGTTACTGTATGTGTTCTCCCAGCCTGTGCCCACATTGAAGGTGTCTGTGTGTGTTCTCCCAGCCTGTGCCCACATTGAAGGTGTCTGTGTGTGTTCTCCCAGCCTGTGCCCACATTGAAGGTGTCTGTGTGTGTTCTCCCAGCCTGTGCCCACATTGAAGGTGTCTGTATGTGTTCTCCCAGCCTGTGCCCACATTGAAGGTGTCTGTATGTGTTCTCCCAGCCTGTGCCCACATTGAAGGTGTCTGTGTGTGTTCTCCCAGCCTGTGCCCACATTGAAGATGTCTGTGTGTGTTCTCCCAGCGTGTGCCCACATTGACGGTGTCTGTGTGTGTTCTCCCAGCCTGTGCCCACAATGACGGTGTCTGTATGTGTTCTCCCAGCCTGTGCCGACATTGAAAGTGTCTGTATGTGTTCTCCCAGCCTGTGCCGACATTGAAGGTGTCTGTATGTGTTCTCCCAGCCTGAGCCCACATTGACGCTGTCTGTATGTGTTCTCCCAGCCTGTGCCCACATTGAAGGTTACTGTATGTGTTCTCCCAGCCTTTGCCCACATTGAAGGTGTCTGTGTGTGTTCTCCCAGCCTGTGCCCACATTGAAGGTGTCTGTGTGTGTTCTCCCAGCCTGTGCCCACATTGAAGGTGTCTGTGTGTGTTCTCCCAGCCTGTGCCCACATTGAAGATGTCTGTGTGTGTTCTCCCAGCGTGTGCCCACATTGACGGTGTCTGTGTGTGTTCTCCCAGCCTGTGCCCACATTGAAGGTGTCTGTATGTGTTCTCCCAGCCTGTGCCCACATTGAAGGTGTCTGTATGTGTTCTCCCAGCCTGTGCCCACATTGAAGGTGTCTGTATGTGTTCTCCCAGCCTGTGCCCACATTGAAGGTGTCTGTATGTGTTCTCCCAGCCTGTGCCCACATTGACGGTGTCTGTATGTGTTCTCCCAGCCTGTGCCCACATTGACGGTGTCAGTATGTGTTCTCCCAGCCTGTGCCGACATTGAAGGTGTCAGTATGTGTTCTCCCAGCCTGTGCCGACATTGAAGGTGTCTGTGTGTGTTCTCCCAGCCTGTGCCCACATTGACGGTGTCTTTATGTGTTCTCCCAGCCTGTGCCAACATTGACGGTGTCTGTATGTGTTCTCCCAGCCTGTGCCCACATTGACGGTGTCTGTGTGTGTTCTCCCAGCCTGTGCCCACATTGAAGGTGTCTGTGTGTGTTCTCCCAGCCTGTGCCCACATTGAAGGTGTCTGTATGTGTTCTCCCAGCCTGTGCCCACATTGAAGGTGTCTGTGTGTGTTCTCCCAGCCTGTGCCCACATTGAAGGTGTCTGTATGTGTTCTCCCAGCCTGTGCCCACATTGAAGGTGTCTGTGTGTGTTCTCCCAGCCTGTGCCCACATTGAAGGTGTCTGTGTGTGTTCTCCCAGCCTGTGCCCACATTGAAGGTGTCTGTGTGTGTTCTCCCAGCCTGTGCCCACATTGAAGGTGTCTGTATGTGTTCTCCCAGCCTGTGCCCACATTGAAGGTGTCTGTATGTGTTCTCCCAGCCTGTGCCCAGATTGAAGGTGTCTGTATGTGTTCTCCCAGCCTGTGCCCACATTGAAGGTGTCTGTATGTGTTCTCCCAGCCTGTGCCCACATTGAAGGTGTCTGTGTGTGTTCTCCCAGCCTGTGCCCACATTGAAGGTGTCTGTATGTGTTCTCCCAGCCTGTGCCCACATTGACGGTGTCTGTGTGTGTTCTCCCAGCCTGTGCCCACATTAAAGGTGTCTGTATGTGTTCCCCCAGCCTGTGCCCACATTGAAGGTGTCTCTGTGTGTTTTCCCAGCCTGTGCCCACATTGAAGGTGTCTGTGTGTGTTCTCCCAGCCTGTGCCCACATTGAAGGTGTATGTATGTGTTCTCCCAGCCTGTGCCCACATTGAAGGTGTCTGTATGTGTTCTCCCAGCCTGTGCCCACATTGAAGGTGTCTGTGTGTGTTCTCCCAGCCTGTGCCCACATTGAAGGTGTCTGTGTGTGTTCTCCCAGCCTGTGCCCACATTGAAGGTGTCTGTGTGTGTTCTCCCAGCCTGTGCCCACATTGTAGGTGTCTGTGTGTGTTCTCCCAGCCTGTGCCCACAATGAAGGTGTCTGTGTGTGTTCTCCCAGCCTGTGCCCACATTGACGGTGTCTGTGTGTGTTCTCCCAGCCTGTGCCCACATTGAAGGTGTCTGTATGTAATCTCCCAGCCTGTGCCCACATTGAAGGTGTCTGTATGTGTTCTCCCAGCCTGTGCCCACATTGAAGGTGTCTGTATGTGTTCTCCCAGCCTGTGCCCACATTGAAGGTGTCTGTATGTGTTCTCCCAGCCTGTGCCCACATTGAAGGTGTCTGTATGTGTTCTCCCAGCCTGTGCCAACATTGACGGTGTCTGTATGTGTTCTCCCAGCCTGTGCCCACATTGAAGGTGTCTGTATGTGTTCTCCCAGCCTGTGCCCACATTGACGGTGTCTGTGTGTGTTCTCGCAGCCTGTGCCCACATTGAAGGTGTCTGTATGTGATCTCCCAGCTGACAAGCCTGTGCCGACATTGACGGTGTCTGTATGTGTTCTCCCAGCCTGTGCCCACATTGAAGGTGTCAGTATGTGTTCTCCCAGCCTGTGCCGACATTGAAGGTGTCTGTGTGTGTTCTCCCAGCCTGTGCCCACATTGACGGTGTCTTTATGTGTTCTCCCAGCCTGTGCCAACATTGACGGTGTCTGTATGTGTTCTCCCAGCCTGTGCCCACATTGACGGTGTCTGTGTGTGTTCTCCCAGCCTGTGCCCACATTGAAGGTGTCTGTGTGTGTTCTCCCAGCCTGTGCCCACATTGAAGGTGTCTGTATGTGTTCTCCCAGCCTGTGCCCACATTGAAGGTGTCTGTGTGTGTTCTCCCAGCCTGTGCCCACATTGAAGGTGTCTGTATGTGTTCTCCCAGCCTGTGCCCACATTGAAGGTGTCTGTGTGTGTTCTCCCAGCCTGTGCCCACATTGAAGGTGTCTGTGTGTGTTCTCCCAGCCTGTGCCCACATTGAAGGTGTCTGTGTGTGTTCTCCCAGCCTGTGCCCACATTGAAGGTGTCTGTATGTGTTCTCCCAGCCTGTGCCCACATTGAAGGTGTCTGTATGTGTTCTCCCAGCCTGTGCCCAGATTGAAGGTGTCTGTATGTGTTCTCCCAGCCTGTGCCCACATTGAAGGTGTCTGTATGTGTTCTCCCAGCCTGTGCCCACATTGAAGGTGTCTGTGTGTGTTCTCCCAGCCTGTGCCCACATTGAAGGTGTCTGTATGTGTTCTCCCAGCCTGTGCCCACATTGACGGTGTCTGTGTGTGTTCTCCCAGCCTGTGCCCACATTAAAGGTGTCTGTATGTGTTCCCCCAGCCTGTGCCCACATTGAAGGTGTCTCTGTGTGTTTTCCCAGCCTGTGCCCACATTGAAGGTGTCTGTGTGTGTTCTCCCAGCCTGTGCCCACATTGAAGGTGTATGTATGTGTTCTCCCAGCCTGTGCCCACATTGAAGGTGTCTGTATGTGTTCTCCCAGCCTGTGCCCACATTGAAGGTGTCTGTGTGTGTTCTCCCAGCCTGTGCCCACATTGAAGGTGTCTGTGTGTGTTCTCCCAGCCTGTGCCCACATTGAAGGTGTCTGTGTGTGTTCTCCCAGCCTGTGCCCACATTGTAGGTGTCTGTGTGTGTTCTCCCAGCCTGTGCCCACAATGAAGGTGTCTGTGTGTGTTCTCCCAGCCTGTGCCCACATTGACGGTGTCTGTGTGTGTTCTCCCAGCCTGTGCCCACATTGAAGGTGTCTGTATGTAATCTCCCAGCCTGTGCCCACATTGAAGGTGTCTGTATGTGTTCTCCCAGCCTGTGCCCACATTGAAGGTGTCTGTATGTGTTCTCCCAGCCTGTGCCCACATTGAAGGTGTCTGTATGTGTTCTCCCAGCCTGTGCCCACATTGAAGGTGTCTGTATGTGTTCTCCCAGCCTGTGCCAACATTGACGGTGTCTGTATGTGTTCTCCCAGCCTGTGCCCACATTGAAGGTGTCTGTATGTGTTCTCCCAGCCTGTGCCCACATTGACGGTGTCTGTGTGTGTTCTCGCAGCCTGTGCCCACATTGAAGGTGTCTGTATGTGATCTCCCAGCTGACAAGCCTGTGCCGACATTGACGGTGTCTGTATGTGTTCTCCCAGCCTGTGCCCACATTGAAGGTGTCTGTATGTGTTCTCCCAGCCTGTGCCCACATTGAAGGTGTCTGTATGTGTTCTCCCAGCCTGTGCCCACATTGAAGGTGTCTGTATGTGTTCTCCCAGCCTGTGCCCACATTGAAGGTGTCTGTGTGTGTTCTCCCAGCCTGTGCCCACATTGAAGGTGTCTGTGTGTGTTCTCCCAGCCTGTGCCCACATTGCAGGTGTCTGTGTGTGTTCTCCCAGCCTGTGCCCACATTGAAGGTGTCTGTGTGTGTTCTCCCAGCCTGTGCCCACATTGACGGTGTCTGTGTGTGTTCTCCCAGCCTGTGCCCACATTGAAGGTGTCTGTCTGTGTTCTCCCAGCCTGTGCCCACATTGAAGGTGTCTGTATGTGTTCTCCCAGCCTGTGCCGACATTGAAGGTGTCTGTATGTGTTCTCCCAGCCTGTGCCGACATTGAAGGTGTCTGTATGTGTTCTCCCAGCCTGTGCCCACATTGAAGGTGTCTGTATGTGTTCTCCCAGCCTGTGCCCACATTGAAGGTGTCTGTATGTGTTCTCCCAGCCTGTGCCCACAATGACGGTGTCTGTATGTGTTCTCCCAGCCTGTGCCGACATTGAAAGTGTCTGTATGTGTTCTCCCAGCCTGTGCCGACATTGAAAGTGTCTGTATGTGTTCTCCCAGCCTGAGCCCACATTGACGCTGTCTGTATGTGTTCTCCCAGCCTGTGCCCACATTGAAGGTTACTGTATGTGTTCTCCCAGCCTGTGCCCACATTGAAGGTGTCTGTGTGTGTTCTCCCAGCCTGTGCCCACATTGAAGGTGTCTGTGTGTGTTCTCCCAGCCTGTGCCCACATTGAAGGTGTCTGTGTGTGTTCTCCCAGCCTGTGCCCACATTGAAGGTGTCTGTATGTGTTCTCCCAGCCTGTGCCCACATTGAAGGTGTCTGTATGTGTTCTCCCAGCCTGTGCCCACATTGAAGGTGTCTGTGTGTGTTCTCCCAGCCTGTGCCCACATTGAAGATGTCTGTGTGTGTTCTCCCAGCGTGTGCCCACATTGACGGTGTCTGTGTGTGTTCTCCCAGCCTGTGCCCACATTGAAGGTGTCTGTATGTGTTCTCCCAGCCTGTGCCCACATTGAAGGTGTCTGTATGTGTTCTCCCAGCCTGTGCCCACATTGAAGGTGTCTGTATGTGTTCTCCCAGCCTGTGCCCACATTGAAGGTGTCTGTATGTGTTCTCCCAGCCTGTGCCCACATTGACGGTGTCTGTATGTGTTCTCCCAGCCTGTGCCCACATTGACGGTGTCAGTATGTGTTCTCCCAGCCTGTGCCGACATTGAAGGTGTCAGTATGTGTTCTCCCAGCCTGTGCCGACATTGAAGGTGTCTGTATGTGTTCTCCCAGCCTGTGCCCACATTGACGGTGTCTGTATGTGTTCTCCCAGCCTGTGCCAACATTGACGGTGTCTGTATGTGTTCTCCCAGCCTGTGCCCACATTGACGGTGTCTGTGTGTGTTCTCCCAGCCTGTGCCCACATTGAAGGTGTCTGTGTGTGTTCTCCCAGCCTGTGCCCACATTGAAGGTGTCTGTATGTGTTCTCCCAGCCTGTGCCCACATTGAAGGTGTCTGTGTGTGTTCTCCCAGCCTGTGCCCACATTGAAGGTGTCTGTGTGTGTTCTCCCAGCCTGTGCCCACATTGCAGGTGTCTGTGTGTGTTCTCCCAGCCTGTGCCCACATTGAAGGTGTCTGTGTGTGTTCTCCCAGCCTGTGCCCACATTGACGGTGTCTGTGTGTGTTCTCCCAGCCTGTGCCCACATTGAAGGTGTCTGTCTGTGTTCTCCCAGCCTGTGCCCACAGTGAAGGTGTCTGTATGTGTTCTCCCAGCCTGTGCCGACATTGAAGGTGTCTGTATGTGTTCTCCCAGCCTGTGCCGACATTGAAGGTGTCTGTATGTGTTCTCCCAGCCTGTGCCCACATTGAAGGTGTCTGTATGTGTTCTCCCAGCCTGTGCCCACATTGAAGGTGTCTGTATGTGTTCTCCCAGCCTGTGCCCACAATGACGGTGTCTGTATGTGTTCTCCCAGCCTGTGCCGACATTGAAAGTGTCTGTATGTGTTCTCCCAGCCTGTGCCGACATTGAAGGTGTCTGTATGTGTTCTCCCAGCCTGAGCCCACATTGACGCTGTCTGTATGTGTTCTCCCAGCCTGTGCCCACATTGAAGGTTACTGTATGTGTTCTCCCAGCCTGTGCCCACATTGAAGGTGTCTGTGTGTGTTCTCCCAGCCTGTGCCCACATTGAAGGTGTCTGTGTGTGTTCTCCCAGCCTGTGCCCACATTGAAGGTTACTGTATGTGTTCTCCCAGCCTGTGCCCACATTGAAGGTGTCTGTGTGTGTTCTCCCAGCCTGTGCCCACATTGAAGGTGTCTGTGTGTGTTCTCCCAGCCTGTGCCCACATTGAAGGTGTCTGTGTGTGTTCTCCCAGCCTGTGCCCACATTGAAGGTGTCTGTATGTGTTCTCCCAGCCTGTGCCCACATTGAAGGTGTCTGTATGTGTTCTCCCAGCCTGTGCCCACATTGAAGGTGTCTGTGTGTGTTCTCCCAGCCTGTGCCCACATTGAAGATGTCTGTGTGTGTTCTCCCAGCGTGTGCCCACATTGACGGTGTCTGTGTGTGTTCTCCCAGCCTGTGCCCACATTGAAGGTGTCTGTATGTGTTCTCCCAGCCTGTGCCCACATTGAAGGTGTCTGTATGTGTTCTCCCAGCCTGTGCCCACATTGAAGGTGTCTGTATGTGTTCTCCCAGCCTGTGCCCACATTGAAGGTGTCTGTATGTGTTCTCCCAGCCTGTGCCCACATTGACGGTGTCTGTATGTGTTCTCCCAGCCTGTGCCCACATTGACGGTGTCAGTATGTGTTCTCCCAGCCTGTGCCGACATTGAAGGTGTCAGTATGTGTTCTCCCAGCCTGTGCCGACATTGAAGGTGTCTGTATGTGTTCTCCCAGCCTGTGCCCACATTGACGGTGTCTGTATGTGTTCTCCCAGCCTGTGCCAACATTGACGGTGTCTGTATGTGTTCTCCCAGCCTGTGCCCACATTGACGGTGTCTGTGTGTGTTCTCCCAGCCTGTGCCCACATTGAAGGTGTCTGTGTGTGTTCTCCCAGCCTGTGCCCACATTGAAGGTGTCTGTATGTGTTCTCCCAGCCTGTGCCCACATTGAAGGTGTCTGTGTGTGTTCTCCCAGCCTGTGCCCACATTGAAGGTGTCTGTGTGTGTTCTCCCAGCCTGTGCCCACATTGCAGGTGTCTGTGTGTGTTCTCCCAGCCTGTGCCCACATTGAAGGTGTCTGTGTGTGTTCTCCCAGCCTGTGCCCACATTGACGGTGTCTGTGTGTGTTCTCCCAGCCTGTGCCCACATTGAAGGTGTCTGTCTGTGTTCTCCCAGCCTGTGCCCACAGTGAAGGTGTCTGTATGTGTTCTCCCAGCCTGTGCCGACATTGAAGGTGTCTGTATGTGTTCTCCCAGCCTGTGCCGACATTGAAGGTGTCTGTATGTGTTCTCCCAGCCTGTGCCCACATTGAAGGTGTCTGTATGTGTTCTCCCAGCCTGTGCCCACATTGAAGGTGTCTGTATGTGTTCTCCCAGCCTGTGCCCACAATGACGGTGTCTGTATGTGTTCTCCCAGCCTGTGCCGACATTGAAAGTGTCTGTATGTGTTCTCCCAGCCTGTGCCGACATTGAAGGTGTCTGTATGTGTTCTCCCAGCCTGAGCCCACATTGACGCTGTCTGTATGTGTTCTCCCAGCCTGTGCCCACATTGAAGGTTACTGTATGTGTTCTCCCAGCCTGTGCCCACATTGAAGGTGTCTGTGTGTGTTCTCCCAGCCTGTGCCCACATTGAAGGTGTCTGTGTGTGTTCTCCCAGCCTGTGCCCACATTGAAGGTGTCTGTGTGTGTTCTCCCAGCCTGTGCCCACATTGAAGGTGTCTGTATGTGTTCTCCCAGCCTGTGCCCACATTGAAGGTGTCTGTATGTGTTCTCCCAGCCTGTGCCCACATTGAAGGTGTCTGTGTGTGTTCTCCCAGCCTGTGCCCACATTGAAGATGTCTGTGTGTGTTCTCCCAGCATGTGCCCACATTGACGGTGTCTGTGTGTGTTCTCCCAGCCTGTGCCCACATTGAAGGTGTCTGTATGTGTTCTCCCAGCCTGTGCCCACATTGAAGGTGTCTGTATGTGTTCTCCCAGCCTGTGCCCACATTGAAGGTGTCTGTATGTGTTCTCCCAGCCTGTGCCCACATTGAAGGTGTCTGTATGTGTTCTCCCAGCCTGTGCCCACATTGACGGTGTCTGTATGTGTTCTCCCAGCCTGTGCCCACATTGACGGTGTCAGTATGTGTTCTCCCAGCCTGTGCCGACATTGAAGGTGTCAGTATGTGTTCTCCCAGCCTGTGCCGACATTGAAGGTGTCTGTATGTGTTCTCCCAGCCTGTGCCCACATTGACGGTGTCTGTATGTGTTCTCCCAGCCTGTGCCAACATTGACGGTGTCTGTATGTGTTCTCCCAGCCTGTGCCCACATTGACGGTGTCTGTGTGTGTTCTCCCAGCCTGTGCCCACATTAAAGGTGTCTGTGTGTGTTCTCCCAGCCTGTGCCCACATTGAAGGTGTCTGTATGTGTTCTCCCAGCCTGTGCCCACATTGAAGGTGTCTGTGTGTGTTCTCCCAGCCTGTGCCCACATTGAAGGTGTCTGTATGTGTTCTCCCAGCCTGTGCCCACATTGAAGGTGTCTGTGTGTGTTCTCCAAGCCTGTGCCCACATTGAAGGTGTCTGTATGTGTTCTCCCAGCCTGTGCCAACATTGACGGTGTCTGTATGTGTTCTCCCAGCCTGTGCCCACATTGAAGGTGTCTGTATGTGTTCTCCCAGCCTGTGCCCACATTGAAGGTGTCTGTATGTGTTCTCCACGCCTGTGCCCACATTGAAGGTGTCTGTATGTGTTCTCCCAGCCTGTTCCCACATTGAAGGTGTCTGTGTGTGTTCTCCCAGCCTGTGCCCACATTGAAGGTGTCTGTGTGTGTTCTCCCAGCCTGTGCCCACATTGAAGGTGTCTGTATGTGTTCTCCCAGCCTGTGCCCACATTGAAGGTGTCTGTATGTGTTCTCCCAGCCTGTGCCCAGATTGAAGGTGTCTGTATGTGTTCTCCCAGCCTGTGCCCACATTGAAGGTGTCTGTATGTGTTCTCCCAGCCTGTGCCCACATTGAAGGTGTCTGTGTGTGTTCTCCCAGCCTGTGCCCACATTGAAGGTGTCTGTATGTGTTCTCCCAGCCTGTGCCCACATTGACGGTGTCTGTGTGTGTTCTCCCAGCCTGTGCCCACATTAAAGTTGTCTGTATGTGTTCCCCCAGCCTGTGCCCACATTGAAGGTGTCTGTGTGTGTTTTCCCAGCCTGTGCCCACATTGAAGGTGTCTGTGTGTGTTCTCCCAGCCTGTGCCCACATTGAAGGTGTATGTATGTGTTCTCCCAGCCTGTGCCCACATTGAAGGTGTCTGTATGTGTTCTCCCAGCCTGTGCCCACATTGAAGGTGTCTGTGTGTGTTCTCCCAGCCTGTGCCCACATTGAAGGTGTCTGTGTGTGTTCTCCCAGCCTGTGCCCACATTGAAGGTGTCTGTGTGTGTTCTCCCAGCCTGTGCCCACATTGAAGGTGTCTGTGTGTGTTCTCCCAGCCTGTGCCCACATTGAAGGTGTCTGTGTGTGTTCTCCCAGCCTGTGCCCACATTGTAGGTGTCTGTGTGTGTTCTCCCAGCCTGTGCCCACAATGAAGGTGTCTGTGTGTGTTCTCCCAGCCTGTGCCCACATTGACGGTGTCTGTGTGTGTTCTCCCAGCCTGCGCCCACATTGAAGGTGTCTGTATGTAATCTCCCAGCCTGTGCCCACATTGAAGGTGTCTGTATGTGTTCTCCCAGCCTGTGCCCACATTGAAGGTGTCTGTATGTGTTCTCCCAGCCTGTGCCCACATTGAAGGTGTCTGTATGTGTTCTCCCAGCCTGTGCCCACATTGAAGGTGTCTGTATGTGTTCTCCCAGCCTGTGCCAACATTGACGGTGTCTGTATGTGTTCTCCCAGCCTGTGCCCACATTGAAGGTGTCTGTATGTGTTCTCCCAGCCTGTGCCCACATTGACGGTGTCTGTGTGTGTTCTCGCAGCCTGTGCCCACATTGAAGGTGTCTGTATGTGTTCTCCCAGCTGACAAGCCTGTGCCGACATTGACGGTGTCTGTATGTGTTCTCCCAGCCTGTGCCCACATTGAAGGTGTCTGTATGTGTTCTCCCAGCCTGTGCCCACATTGACGGTGTCTGTATGTGGTCTCCCAGCTGACAAGCCTGTGCCGACATTGACGGTGTCTGTATGTGTTCTCCCAGCCTGTGCCCACATTGAAGGTGTCTGTATGTGTTCTCCCAGCTGACAAGCCTGTGCCGACATTGACGGTGTCTGTATGTGTTCTCCCAGCCTGTGCCCACATTGAAGGTGTCTGTATGTGTTCTCCCAGCCTGTGCCCACATTGAAGGTGTCTGTATGTGTTCTCCCAGCCTGTGCCCACATTGAAGGTGTCTGTATGTGTTCTCCCAGCCTGTGCCCACATTGAAGGTGTCTGTATGTGTTCTCCCAGCCTGTGCCCACATTGAAGGTGTCTGTATGTGTTCTCCCAGCCTGTGCCCACATTGAAGGTGTCTGTATGTGTTCTCCCTGCCTGTGCCCACATTGAAGGTGTCTGTGTGTGTTCTCCCAGCCTGTGCCCACATTGAAGGTGTCTGTGTGTGTTCTCCCAGCCTGTGCCCACATTGAAGGTGTCTGTGTGTGTTCTCCCAGCCTGTGCCCACATTGACGGTGTCTGTGTGTGTTCTCCCAGCCTGTGCCCACATTGAAGGTGTCTGTATGTGTTCTCCCAGCCTGTGCCCACATTGAAGGTGTCTGTATGTGTTCTCCCAGCCTGTGCCGACATTGAAGGTGTCTGTATGTGTTCTCCCAGCCTGTGCCGACATTGAAGGTGTCTGTATGTGTTCTCCCAGCCTGTGCCCACATTGAAGGTGTCTGTATGTGTTCTCCCAGCCTGTGCCCACATTGACGGTGTCTGTATGTGTTCTCCCAGCCTGTGCCGACATTGAAGGTGTCTGTATGTGTTCTCCCAGCCTGTGCCGACATTGAAGGTGTCTGTATGTGTTCTCCCAGCCTGTGCCCACATTGAAGGTGTCTGTATGTGTTCTCCCAGCCTGTGCCAACATTGACGGTGTCTGTATGTGTTCTCCCAGCCTGTGCCCACATTGAAGGTGTCTGTGTGTGTTCTCCCAGCCTGTGCCAACATTGAAGGTGTCTGTGTGTGTTCTCCCAGCCTGTGCCCACACTGAAGGTGTCTGTGTGTGTTCTCCCAGCCTGTGCCCACATTGAAGGTGTCTGTGTGTGTTCTCCCAGTCTGTGCCCACATTGAAGGTGTCTGTACGTGTTCTCCCAGCCTGTGCTCACATTGAAGGTGTCTGTATGTGTTCTCCCAGCCTGTGCCCACATTGAAGGTGTCTGTGTGTGTTCTCCCAGCCTGTGCCCACATTGAAGGTGTCAGTGTGTGTTCTCCCAGCCTGTGCCCACATTGAAGGTGTCTGTATGTGTTATCCCAGCCTGTGCCCACATTGAAGGTGTCTGTATGTGTTCTCCCAGCCTGTGCCCACATTGAAGGTGTCTGTGTGTGTTCTCCCAGACTGTGCCCACATTGAAGGTGTCTGTATGTGTTCTCCCAGCCTGTGCCCACATTGACGGTGTCTGTGTGTGTTCTCCCAGCCTGTGCCCACATTGAAGGTGTCTGTATGTGTTCTCCCAGCCTGTGCCCACATTGAAGGTGTCTGTGTGTGTTCTCCCAGCCTGTGCCAACATTGAAGGTGTCTGTGTGTGTTCTCCCAGCCTGTGCCCACATTGAAGGTGTCTGTGTGTGTTCTCCCAGCCTGTGCCCACATTGAAGGTGTCTGTATGTGTTCTCCCAGCCTGTGCCCACATTGAAGGTTTCTGTGTGTGTTCTCCCAGCCTGTGCCCACATTGACGGTGTCTGTATGTGTTCTCCCAGCCTGTGCCCACGTTGAAGGTGTCTGTATGTGTTCTCCCAGCCTGTGCCCACATTGAAGGTGTCTGTATGTGTTCTCCCAGCCTGTGCCCACATTGAAGGTGTCTGTATGTGTTCTCCCAGCCTGTGCCCACATTGAAGGTGTCTGTATGTGTTTTCCCAGCCTGTGCCCACATTGAAGGTGTCTGTGTGTGTTCTCCCAGCCTGTGTCCACATTGAAGGTGTCTGTATGTGTTCTCCCAGCCTGTGCCCACATTGAAGGTGTCTGTATGTGTTCTCCCAGCCTGTGCCCACATTGAAGGTGTCTGTGTGTGTTCTCCCAGCCTGTGCCCACATTGAAGTTGTCTGTGTGTGTTCTCCCAGCCTGTGCCCACATTGAAGGTGTCTGTGTATGTTCTTCCAGCCTGTGCCCACATTGAAGGTGTCTGTGTGTGTTCTTCCAGCCTGTGCCCACATTGAAGGTGTCTGTGTGTGTTCTCCCAGCCTGTGCCCACATTGTAGGTGTCTGTGTGTGTTCTCCCAGCCTGTGCCCACATTGAAGGTTTCTGTGTGTGTTCTCCCAGCCTGTGCCCACATTGACGGTGTCTGTATGTGTTCTCCCAGCCTGTGCCCACGTTGAAGGTGTCTGTATGTGTTCTCCCAGCCTGTGCCCACATTGAAGGTGTCTGTATGTGTTCTCCCAGCCTGTGCCCACATTGAAGGTGTCTGTATGTGTTCTCCCAGCCTGTGCCCACATTGAAGGTGTCTGTATGTGTTCTCCCAGCCTGTGCCCACATTGAAGGTGTCTGTATGTGTTCTCCCAGCCTGTGCCAACATTGACGGTGTCTGTATGTGTTCTCCCAGCCTGTGCCCACATTGAAGGTGTCTGTATGTGTTCTCCCAGCCTGTGCCCACATTGACGGTGTCTGTATGTGTTCTCCCAGCCTGTGCCCACATTGAAGGTGTCTGTATGTGTTCTCCCAGCTGACAAGCCTGTGCCGACATTGAGGGTGTCTGTATGTGTTGTCCCAGCCTGTGCCCACATTGAAGGTGTCTGTATGTGTTCTCCAAGCCTGTGCCCACATTGACGGTGTCTGTATGTGTTCTCCCAGCTGACAAGCCTGTGCCGACATTGACGGTGTCTGTATGTGTTCTCCCAGCCTGTGCCCACATTGAAGGTGTCTGTATGTGTTCTCCCAGCTGACAAGCCTGTGCCGACATTGACGGTGTCTGTATGTGTTCTCCAAGCCTGTGCCCACATTGAAGGTGTCTGTATGTGTTCTCCCAGCCTGTGCCCACATTGAAGGTGTCTGTATGTGTTCTCCCAGCCTGTGCCTACATTGAAGGTGTCTGTATGTGTTCTCCCAGCCTGTGCCCACATTGAAGGTGTCTGTATGTGTTCTCCCAGCCTGTGCCCACATTGAAGGTGTCTGTATGTGTTCTCCCAGCCTGTGCCCACATTGAAGGTGTCTGTATGTGTTCTCCCAGCCTGTGCCCACATTGAAGGTGTCTGTATGTGTTCTCCCAGCCTGTGCCCACATTGAAGGTGTCTGTATGTGTTCTCCCAGCCTGTGCCCACATTGAAAGTGTCTGTGTGTGTTCTCCCAGCCTGTGCCCACATTGAAGGTGTCTGTATGTGTTCTCCCAGCCTGTGCCCACATTGAAGGTGTCTGTATGTGTTCTCCCAGCCTGTGCCGACATTGAAGGTGTCTGTATGTGTTCTCCCAGCCTGTGCCCACATTGAAGGTGTCTGTGTGTGTTCTCCCAGCCTGTGCCCACATTGAAGGTGTCTGTGTGTGTTCTCCCAGCCTGTGCCCACATTGAAGGTGTCTGTATGTGTTCTCCCAGCCTGTGCCCACATTGAAGGTGTCTGTATGTGTTCTCCCAGCCTGTGCCCACATTGAAGGTGTCTGTGTGTGTTCTCCCAGCCTGTGCCCACATTGAAGGTGTCTGTATGTGTTCTCCCAGCCTGTGTCCACATTGAAGGTGTCTGTATGTGTTCTCCCAGCCTGTGCCCACATTGAAGGTGTCTGTATGTGTTCTCCCAGCCTGTGCCCACATTGAAGGTGTCTGTGTGTGTTCTCCCAGCCTGTGCCCACATTGAAGGTGTCTGTATGTGTTCTCCCAGCCTGTGCCCACATTGACGGTGTCTGTGTGTGTTCTCCCAGCCTGTGCCCACATTGAAGGTGTCTGTATGTGTTCTCCCAGCCTGTGCCCACATTGAAGGTGTCTGTGTGTGTTCTCCCAGCCTGTGCCCACATTGAAGGTGTCTGTATGTGTTCTCCCAGCCTGTGCCCACATTGAAGGTGTCTGTGTGTGTTCTCCCAGCCTGTGCCCACATTGAAGGTGTCTGTGTGTGTTCTCCCAGCCTGTGCCCACATTGAAGGTGTCTGTGTGTGTTCTCCCAGCCTGTGCCCACATTGAAGGTGTCTGTGTGTGTTCTCCCAGCCTGTGCCCACATTGAAGGTGTCTGTGTGTGTTCTCCCAGCCTGTGCCCACATTGAAGGTGTCCGTGTGTGTTCTCCCAGCCTGTGCCCACATTGTAGGTGTCTGTTCTCCCAGCCTGTGCCCACATTGAAGGTGTCTGTGTGTGTTCTCCCAGCCTGTGCCCACATTGAAGGTGTCTGTATGTGTTCTCCCAGCCTGTGCCCACATTGAAGGTGTCTGTATGTGTTCTCCCAGCCTGTGCCCACATTGTAGGTGTCTGTTCTCCCAGCCTGTGCCCACATTGAAGGTGTCTGTGTGTGTTCTCCCAGCCTGTGCCCACATTGAAGGTGTCTGTATGTGTTTTCCCAGCCTATGCCCACATTGAAGGTGTCTGTATGTGTTCTCCCAGCCTGTGCCCACATTGAAGGTGTCTGTATGTGTTCTCCCAGCCTGTGCCCACATTGAAGGTGTCTGTATGTGTTCTCCCAGCCTGTGCCCACATTGAAGGTGTCTGTGTGTGTTCTCCCAGCCTGTACCGACATTGAAGGTGTCTGTATGTGTTCTCCCAGCCTGTGCCCACATTGAAGGTGTCTGTATGTGTTCTCCCAGCCTGTGCCCACATTGAAGGTGTCTGTATGTGTTCTCCCAGCCTTTGCCAACATTGAAGGTGTCTGTATGTGTTCTCCCAGCCTGTGCCCACATTGAAGGTGTCTGTATGTGTTCTCCCAGCCGGTGCCCACATTGAAGGTGTCTGTATGTGTTCACCCAGCCTGTGCCCACATTGAAGGTGTCTGTATGTGTTCTCCCAGCCTGTGCCCACATTGAAGGTGTCTGTATGTGTTCTCCCAGCCTGTGCCTACATTGAAGGTGTTTGTATGTGTTCTCCCTGTATGTGTTCTCCCTGTATGTGTTCTCCCAGCCTGTGTTCTCCCTGTATGTGTTCTCCCAGCCTGTGCCCACATTAAAGGTGTCTGTATGTGTTCTCCCAGCCTGTGCCCACATTGAAGGTGTCTGTATGTGTTCTCCCTGTATGTGTTCTCCCTGTATGTGTTCTCCCTGTATGTGTTCTCCCAGCCTGTGTTCTCCTTGTATGTGTTCTCCCAGCCTGTGCCCACATTGAAGGTGTCTGTATGTGTTCTCCCAGCCTGTGTTCTCCCTGTATGTGTTCTCCCTGTATGTGTTCTCCCAGCCTGTGTTCTCCCTGTATGTGTTCTCCCAGCCTGTGCCCACATTGAAGGTGTCTGTATGTGTTCTCCCAGCCTGTGCCCACATTGAAGGTGTCTGTATGTGTTCTCCCAGCCTGTGCCCACATTGAAGGTGTCTGTATGTGTTCTCCCAGCCTGTGCCCACATTGAAGGTGTCTGTATGTGTTCTCCCAGCCTGTGCCCACATTTAAGGTGTCTGTATGTGTTCTCCCTGTATGTGTTCTCCCAGCCTGTGCCCACATTGAAGGTGTCTGTATGTGTTCTCCCAGCCTGTGCCCACATTGAAGGTGTCTGTATGTTTTCTCCCTGTATGTGTTCTCCCAGCCTGTGCCCACATTGAAGGTGTCTGTATTTTTACAATATGACATTAGCACCGTGTGCCCATTGCGCCTCAAGCGTGTAAAGGGTCGTTGACCTGTGAACATCTACATGGCAGAACACTGCAGGTTGCAGACAACACAGCATGAATGGTCTCATACAGAATCATGAAACAGATAATCCAGTGTGTGTCGTCAGAATCCAGGTAGTCAGCACACAGATGGGGCACATTGAATCAGATCACACAGTCATCTAGCTCAGTCACCACACAGATGGGGCACATTGAATCAGATCACACAGTCATCTAGCTCAGTCACCACATAGATGGGGCTAATTGAATTAGGTCAGTCATCTAGCTCAGTCACCACACAGATGGGGCTCATTGAATCAGATCACACAGTCATCTAGCTCAGTCACCACACAGATGGGGCACATTGAATCAGATCACACAGTCATCTAGCTCAGTCACCACACAGATGGGGCACATTGAATCAGATCACACAGTCATCTAGCTCAGTCACCACACAGATGGGGCACATTGAATCAGATCACACAGTCATCTAGCTCAGTCACCACACAGATGGGGCTAATTGAATTAGGTCAGTCATCTAGCTCAGTCACCACACAGATGGGGCTCATTGAATTAGGTCACAGCCATCTAGCTCAGTCACCACACAGATGGGGCACATTGAATCAGGTCACAGTCATATAGCTCAGTCACCACACAGATGGGGCACATTGAATTAGGTCACAGTCTTCTAGCTCAGTCACCACACAGATGGGGCTAATTGAATTAGGTCACAGTCATCTAGTTCAGTCACCACATAGATGGGGCTCATTGAATTAGGTCACAGTCATCTAGCTCAGTCACCACATAGATGGGGCACATTGAATCAGGTCACAGTCATATAGCTCAGTCACCACACAGATGGGGCTAATTGAATTAGGTCACAGTCATCTAGCTCAGTCACCACACAGATGGGGCTCATTGAATTAGGTCACACCCATCTAGCTCAGTCACCACATAGATGGGGCTTATTGAATTAGGTCACAGCCATCTAGCTCAGTCACCACATAGATGGGGCACATTGAATTAGTTCACAGCCATCTAGCTCAGTCACCACATAGATGGGGCACATTGAATCAGGTCACACAGTCATCTAGCTCAGTCACCACACAGATGGGGCTAATTGAATTCGGTCACAGCCATCTAGCTCAGTCACCACATAGATGGGGCACATTGAATCAGGTCACACAGTCATCTAGCTCAGTCACCACATAGATGGGGCACATTGAATCAGGTCACACAGTCATCTAGGTCAGTCACCACATAGATGGGGCACATTTAATCAGGTCACAGTCATCTAGCTCAGTCACCACACAGATGGGGCACATTGAATTAGGTCACAGTCATCTAGCTCAGTCACCACCCAGATGGGGCACATTGAATTAGGTCACAGTCATCTAGCTCAGTCACCACATAGATGGGGCACATTGAATCAGGTCACAGTCATCTAGCTCAGTCATCACATAGATGGGGCACATTGAATCAGGTCACAGTCATCTAGCTCAGTCACCACACAGATGGGGCTTATTGAATTAGGTCACAGCCATCTAGCTCAGTCACCACACAGATGGGGCACATTGAATCAGGTCACAGTCATCTAGCTCAGTCACCACACAGATGGGGCACATTGAATTAGGTCACAGTCATCTAGCTCAGTCACCACACAGATGGGGCACATTGAATCAGATCACAGTGATCTAGCTCAGTCACCACACAGATGGGGCACATTGAATCAGGTCACCACCCAGCCTAGAGATGCTACACAATCATGACAGATATAACCTAAACAATGGCCTATCTTTATGTGTACGCTTATGATTGTTGATTTTATTTCAGGTTACTCCTGAAGACCAGTCTGAGGTAGTGTCACTCCACCGTCAGTCTGAGGTAGTGTCACTCCACTGTCAGTCTGAGGTAGTGTCACTCACCATCAGTCTGAGGTAGTGTCACTCCACCGTCAGTCTGAGGTAGTGTCACTCCACCGTCAGTCTGAGGTAGTGTCACTCCACCGTCAGTCTGAGGTAGTGTCACTCCACCGTCAGTCTGAGGTAGTGTCACTCCACCGTCAGTCTGAGGTAGTGTCACTCCACCGTCAGTCTAGTTGTGTGGCTGCCCAGGACCTGCTCTCAGTTCCCTCGGGATCCCCTTGCCACAACTGATAACCTTTGAAATCGCACAAAAAGCTGCCCACGTTCAGATCGCCCTCAGCAAGACCAGGTGCCCAAACACTACAATGGTCATCACACACAGAAAATCAGCACAAAATCCGTCTGTGAAACCTGGTGCTAATGTATTCTGTGCCGACAAACTGTGAAACCTGGTGCTAATGTATTCTGTGCCGACAAACTGTGAAACCTGGTGCTAATGTATTCTGTGCCGACAAACTGTGAAACCTGGTGCTAATGTATTCTGTGCCGACAAACTGTGAACACATCAGAGAATGGACGCAGTGTGAATGCTGCAACTGTCCTCGTTGACTCCACGAATGAGCTGGCAGAATGACGTCATGATGGACTCTAATGACTCCACTAGAGGTGTGTTTTTAGCAGCAGTCGCTGGCCATGTTGTCTGCAGGCAGGAGTCAATATTGCTGGGCCAAGTATCCCATTCCTGCAAGATACATTCACAATCACTTGCCGAAAACACCGACAGGTCACCGCCAGTCATAGCCAGCCTCTGCACCAGCCTAGGATTATCTCTCTTGGGCAGAGATGTTCCAGACCCGCCAGTACACACCAGCACAGACATCAGTAGGAACCACAACGGGAAACCCAGCACACAGACAATCAACAGACAAACAATGAATAGACGAACCAGAATGGTCCAGAACAGTTGCCCCTGCCTCAGCAGTACCGGGCTCAGGTCCACCAACAGTACAGCACTGATGAAAGGGTGGAAGAGAGCTCACACAGACACCCGGTTTCAAGGATGTCCCACGGCCAGCCATTTCAACGTTCGGCGAGGAACGCAGAGGAACAATGCTGCCCCAAAGACCAGATCTGGATCTCCACAGCCGGCTGCCTCTAGACTGGCGCCGTCCCAACACGTGACTAAATCTGACCAGTGCCGACAATCGCCGTCATCAGCAGACAACAGAGGCGTGGCCAGGGACGGAATGCCAGCATCCCGCAGTCAGTCCCCGGAAGGCTGCCAGGGAAGCCCCTCCCGGACACCAGCCAATGAGAAACTCTATATCAGCAGCAACGAGTACCTGCACTGTGAAAGTGGGGCTTGCATATTTGGCGTCAGGAGCCCCCCTAAAGTCAGGGTCAACCAGGACGACGAGAGTTACCTGTCCAGGTCTACTCTGGCTTCCACTTTTGGAAGAGAGCATTGAGCAACCTCTACACCTCACTTATCCAGATCTACACCTCACATGTCCAGATCTACATGCCACTTCGCCAGATCTACACCTCACATGTGAAGATCTATACCTCACAGATCTACACGCCACTTGGCCAGATCCACATCTGGCTGGTTACAACCCTGAGCTACGACTGGCTAATTGTCCCACCTTAGCTTTAAACTTGTACTGTCCTAGTCAATGTGTGATTACAAACCGGCGAACCCCAACATTTCAGAAATGAACACCTGTCTGTGGGAAGTGAGCTGGACATAGAAGTGAGACCAGCACCAAGACAAGAGGCCACACGAGTGACTGAAGGGAAAGTCAGTGTTGGTATCTGCTCATTCCAGAAGCTACAACCTCCAACGTGCACTGGTTCGTTCAAGAAGAAAGGCGGTTGTCATGTGTTCTGTGCAGAAACAATGGCAGTGGTACGCCTACAAGTGATCACACAACTGGTGGCAGCTGTAGCAAGGTAGTCTCCAGACTTGACTATAACAACTTGGCTCCATCTCACACAATCTCCACAGATACAAGCATGACTAATTACCCAATGTTCCCAGCCTACCCAATGTTCCCATGAACAGGATGACAAGCCTCCATCTATGTCCGACCAGGGTGTATTCCTAGACCAAATGTGCCACCTGGTGGAGATGATTAGTTGGTGCCCCAGATTGTTGTCTGGTATTGTACACAGGTGTGTCTGGCAAGGATTGCACGTGTCCACCTGTCACTGACATCACTTAATAAAACAGCATATTTCCTATAACCCTCGGCTGATATTTCGTCAGGATTATACAGCTGTATGTTTGTCATGATTATACAGCTTTTGTTGTTTGTCAGGATTATACAACTGTATGTAGTTTGTCAGGATTATACAGCTGTATGTTGTTTGTCAGGATTATACAGCTTTTGTTGTTTGTCAGTATTATACAACTGTATGTAGTTTGTCAGGATTACACAACTGTATGTAGTTTGTCAGGATTATACAGCTGTATGTTGTTTGTCAGGATTATACAGCTGTATGTTGTTTGTCAGGATTATACAGCTTATGTAGTTTGTCAGGATTATACAGCTTATGTAGTTTGTCAGGATTATACAGCTTATGTTGTTTGTCAGGATTATACAGCTGTATGTTGTTTGTCAGGATTATACAGCTGTATGTAGTTTGTCAGGATTATACAGCTTATGTTGTTTGTCATGATTATACAGCTGTATGTTGTTTGTCAGGATTATACAGCTGTATGTAGTTTGTCAGGATTATACAGCTGTATGTAGTTTGTCAGGATTATACAGCTTATGTAGTTTGTCAGGATTATACAGCTGTATGTTTGTCAGGATTATACAGCTTATGTAGTTTGTCAGGATTATACAGCTGTATGTTTGTCATGATTATACAGCTGTATGTTTGTCATGATTATACAGCTGTATGTTTGTCATGATTATACAGCTTATGTAGTTTGTCATGATTATACAGCTTATGTTGTTTGTCATGATTATACAGCTGTATGTTGTTTGTCATGATTATACAGCTTATGTTGTTTGTCATGATTATACAGCTTATGTTGTTTGTCATGATTATACAGCTTATGTTGTTTGTCATGATTATACAGCTGTATGTTTGTCATGATTATACAGCTTATGTTGTTTGTCATGATTATACAGCTTATGTTGTTTGTCATGATTATACAGCTTATGTTGTTTGTCATGATTATACAGCTTATGCTGTTTGTCATGATTATACAGCTGTATGTTTGTCAGGATTATACAGCTGTATGTAGTTTGTCAGGATTATACAGCTGTATGTTGTTTGTCATGATTATACAGCTTATGTAGTTTGTCATGATTATACAGCTTATGTATGTTTGTCAGGATTATACAGCTGTATGTTGTTTGTCAGGATTATACAGCTGTATGTTGTTTGTCAGGATTATACAGCTGTATGTTTGTCAGGATTATACAGCTGTATGTTTGTCATGATTATACAGCTTATGTTGTTTGTCATGATTATACAGCTGTATGTTGTTTGTCAGGATTATACAGCTGTGTGTTTGTCAGGATTATACAGCTGTATGTTTGTCAGGATTATACAGCTGTATGTTTGTCAGGATTATACAGCTTATGTAGTTTGTCAGGATTATACAGCTTATGTAGTTTGTCAGGATTATACAGCTTATGTAGTTTGTCAGGATTATACAGCTTATGTAGTTTGTCAGGATTATACAGCTGTATGTTGTTTGTCAGGATTATACAGCTTATGTAGTTTGTCAGGATTATACAGCTTATGTAGTTTGTCAGGATAATACAGCTTATGTATGTTTGTCAGGATTATACAGCTGTATGTTGTTTGTCATGATTATACAGCTTATGTATGTTTGTCATGATTATACAGCTTATGTATGTTTGTCATGATTATACAGCTTATGTATGTTTGTCAGGATTATACAGCTGTATGTTGTTTGTCAGGATTATACAGCTTATGTAGTTTGTCATGATTATACAGCTTATATATGTTTGTCAGGATTATACAGCTGTATGTTGTTTGTCATGATTATACAGCTTATGTATGTTTGTCCGGATTATACAGCTTATATATGTTTGTCAGGATTATACAGCTTATGTAGTTTGTCAGGATTATACAGCTGTATGTTTGTCAGGATTATACAGCTGTATGTTGTTTGTCAGGATTATACAGCTTATGTAGTTTGTCAGGATTATACAGCTGTATGTTTGTCAGGATTATACAGCTGTATGTTTGTCATGATTATACAGCTTATGTTGTTTGTCATGATTATACAGCTGTATGTTGTTTGTCAGGATTATACAGCTGTATGTTTGTCAGGATTATACAGCTGTATGTTTGTCATGATTATACAGCTTATGTAGTTTGTCAGGATTATACAGCTTATGTTGTTTGTCATGATTATACAGCTGTATGTTTGTCAGGATTATACAGCTTATGTAGTTTGTCAGGATTATACAGCTTATGTAGTTTGTCAGGATTATACAGCTTATGTAGTTTGTCAGGATTATACAGCTTATGTAGTTTGTCAGGATTATACAGCTTATGTAGTTTGTCAGGATTGTACAGCTTATGTAGTTTGTCAGGATTATACAGCTTATGTAGTTTGTCAGGATTATACAGCTTATGTAGTTTGTCAGAATTATACAGCTGTATGTTGTTTGTCAGGATTATACAGCTTATGTAGTTTGTCAGGATTATACAGCTTATGTAGTTTGTCAGGATTATACAGCTTATGTAGTTTGTCAGGATTATACAGCTTATGTAGTTTGTCAGGATTATACAGCTTATGTAGTTTGTCAGGATTATACAGCTGTATGTTGTTTGTCAGGATTATACAGCTGTATGTTGTTTGTCAGGATTATACAGCTTATGTAATTTGTCAGGATTATACAGCTTATGTAGTTTGTCAGGATTATACAGCTTATGTAGTTTGTCAGGATTATACAGCTGTATGTTGTTTGTCAGGATTATACAGCTGTATGTTGTTTGTCAGGATTATACAGCTGTATGTAGTTTGTCAGGATTATACAGCTGTATGTAGTTTGTCAGGATTATACAGCTTATGTAGTTTGTCAGGATTATATAGCTGTATGTTTGTCAGGATTATACAGCTTATGTATGTTTGTCAGGATTATACAGCTGTATGTTGTTTGTCAGGATTATACAGCTGTATGTTTGTCAGGATTATACAGCTGTATGTTGATTGTTAGGATTATACAGCTGTATGTTTGTCAGGATTATACAGCTGTATGTTTGTCATGATTATACAGCTTATGTTGTTTGTCATGATTATACAGCTGTATGTTGTTTGTCAGGATTATACAGCTGTATGTTTGTCATGATTATACAGCTTATGTAGTTTGTCATGATTATACAGCTTATGTAGTTTGTCAGGATTATACAGCTTATGTTGTTTGTCAGGATTATACAGCTTATGTAGTTTGTCAGGATTATACAGCTTATGTAGTTTGTCAGGATTATACAGCTTATGTAGTTTGTCAGGATTATACAGCTTATGTAGTTTGTCAGGATTATACAGCTGTATGTTGTTTGTCAGGATTATACAGCTTATGTAGTTTGTCAGGATTATACAGCTTATGTAGTTTGTCAGGATTATACAGTTTATGTAGTTTGTCAGGATTATACAACTGCATGTTGTGATTGATTGATTTAGGAATCGACATCACAGCATTCGGGGCATTCCCATAAGTGCTCCGTCCCCATCCTCAGCAGCCAGTGAAGAGTTCCAACACCAATAGACCAGTAGCAATATGATTATATGTCCGTCTTGCCTTTCCTCTGAGTGTTGAGCGTCGGCCAGATCCCCTCGTCACTCCTCGCTGTCTCATTCTTGCCAGACCATGGTAATCCATTTGCTCCTCCGAGGTGTACACGTGCTCCCACAAGGCTGCAACCACGTCTGCCTTGTCATGTATCAATACTCCACCAAGTTCTGCAGAGCCAGCCAGTCTGTCTGCCTGTTCATTCCCAAGCACACCAGCATGCCCCGGAGAAAATATCCATGCGATGCTTGTCACCCGTGACATTCGAAGCGAAGCAAGCCACTCCGCACGAAGCCTGCCTGTCCTCACCCTCATCAGCATGCTTTCTGAGTCAGTTACAATCACTCCATTCTTAAGCTGGATGTTGTGGTATCATACGCCAGGCTCTCCTGCACCAAACGTCGACCATTAGCTTTGGCTATGAACCCCCAATCACTTCTCCTACCTCTCAACACCGAACCATCTGTGTAGATAATCACATCACCCGGGCGAGCATTATCCTGAATTAGTTGCTGGATTTCCACTTCCATGGCCCCTGCTGGCCACTCCCTGCTTAATGTGATTATAACTCTGCACAAGTCTGACTGCTCCGCTGGCACTCTGACCCACTCCTCTCCTAATGTTCTCCAAGAGGCACACCTGTCTAATTGTATCCTCCGCTTGAGCTATCCATAATTTCCCTCTTATCAGTCGCTGACCCTTAACTGCGTCCAGCGCCTCATGCAATGGGTGGTCTGTGTCTGCAGCTACTCTGAGGTATGCCTTCGCCTGCATCACATTGAGCCTACCAGCAACAGTCGGCAGACCAAGGATGTAACGCATTCACGCTACTGGGGTGTCTGGTGCATCCCAGAATGATTTAAGAATTAACACTCTGTATAGCCCAGCAGATAAGGCCATTCAAATATGAAAATAACTGACACAAACTGCATTATACATTTAGTCCGAGACTTTAATAGCTGTTCAAAAATATGGGCTTACCCAGATACTGACAGAGGAGATGAAGTGAGGACTGGGAAATACATCTACTCAACAAAGTGGACGACACACCAAGCTTCTACTCTAGAAGATGGTTTACCACTTCTACTCCAGACTTAGCTTTCTGCACAGGAGACATCCTACCCAAAATCGATCACCATGTGCTTGACCAATTAGCAGGTAGTGACCACAGACCAATCAAGCTTGTATGGAGTATGTTCCACAGGAGCGAAAGCCTTTGCCTCGCTGGAATTATAAATGAGCTGATTGGGACAGATTTGCCATACTAACAGACAAATATTGTGAAAACATTAAAACAGGACATGGTAACAAGAAACAAATGGTGGAAAGTCTAAACAAAGCAATAATACAGGTAGCCAAGGAGTCCATTCCAAGAGGAGCGAGGAAAAATTACAAACCATACTGGACTGAAGAACTACAAATTTTGGAGGACAAAGTTGATGCGAGGAAGACAGTAGAGAGAGAACAAACAACTGAAGTGTACATCTCTCTGAAAGTCATCTCAACACAATATAAAATAACAGTAAATCAAACAACAAGAGATTGTTGGAGGGATAAAACAGAAAACCTGAACTTTGAGAGGGATGGAAACAAACTATGGAAACTAGTGAAAGCCATGAACAATGAAGGACTCAGAAACAAACAAATTATTCAAATAACAATTAAACAAGGAAATGCCTTGCCTGGAGGGGAAAAAAAGGCTGCAAATTCATTAATGGAACACTGTGCTAGTGCAAACTACATTGCTATTAAACAGAACAGATGAAAGTAATCAAAGATAAACAGACATATCATAGTAATACAGAGAAAGCAGAATATGATGGAAAATTTAAAAATGGAAGAAATGAAACAGGCAATGAATACTCTAAAAATAAGAAACCAACAGGAAAGGGTGGAATCACAAATGAAATGCCAATAGGACTAAGCACTAGAGCAAACAGAGAAGATAAAGAACCAACATACCTTGGAGTAACATTTGATGGCAGGCTGACTTGAAGAAAGCACATCAACAAAGCAGTAGCAAAAGCCAGAAGGAAAATAGCCATCCTGAGAAAACTAAGTGGAACCACATGGGGAGCCAGTGGGAAAATACTTAGCAAAGTTTATCAACAGAGCATACGACCACACCTGGAATATGGGTCAACTGGTTCGCATATAAAAACCACACTACAAGAGCTGGACAAGGTGCAAAATCAAGCACTTAGAGTCACCACAGGAGGGATGAGATCAACCCATATAGTGGAGATGGAGAAGTTGGGGAGGACACAAGCACTGAGAGAGCGCAGAGATACGAAAACGCTTATACAAGCAGAAAAGTTCCTCAGCTTGCCAGGCCACCCTACGAAGAACAGATTTGAAAACTTAGCTATGGGGCGGATGAAAAAGAAGCAGTTTTATCCACCAGGCCAAACGACTCTGCTGAGAAACCACTGATCTGCCCACAGTTGGTATCCCCCTGAAAACTATCACTACAAATCCAGACAAAAGTGAGAGGAATATTTGACAAGGAAGAACAGAAGTGTACAGATCAGAACAGCCACTCTCAGCTTCCTTGATGAAGAATACCCACAGGACCTCTGGATCCGAGTCTACACAGATGGGTCAGCACAAAATGCTGTTCAAAATGGAGGAGTGGGAGTGTACATAGAATATCCAAATAATACTAGGGACATGGTCAGAGTACTAACAGGAAAAGTACTGACATAACTATGATGCTGAAATGGAGGCAATCAAGATAGCAACAGAGAAATTACAAAATACCAGCCATGGTAAACAAACTGTGGTGCTACTAACAGATGCAAAATCAGTACTCGAGGCGCTCCTGTCTGGGAAAATGCCAGTACTAAGGACACTACTTTCTCAAGACACCCCAAAATACAACACATCTAGAGAGACCTTCTGGCCTAGAGAGACAACAGTGGAAGATCCTTTATGGACCGCTAAGCAAGACAACATTGCAGTTATAGACATAATTCAAGTGAAAGAAAGAATAATAATACCAGTTCCAAAGAAAGGAAAAGACCTGGAAGAACCAAATGGCTATCGACCTATCAGTCTACTTAGCTGTGTAGGAAAATTAATGGAACACATTATCAATGGCAGGCTAACACGGCATCTGGAAGAAAACAAACTCTTAACACCATATCTATATAGCTTTGAAGAGAAAAAGCACACTAGGGGTCTGGATAGATTTAGAAAAAGCATTTGATAAAGTATGGAAGGAAGAACTGAAAGCAAAACTGCAAAAAATGCATGTTTGTGGGAAAATGTATAAATGGATCAGCCACTACCCTGATAATAGAACTGCCAGGACAAAAGTACAAAGGCAAACCAGCAAAAGGATGCTGTTGGCGCATGGTCTCCCCCAGGGGGGAGTTCTTTCACCAACATTATTCCTAGCATATATAAGCCTAATTAGAGATAGAGGTATGGTCTAAATCATGGCTAGTGAAGATAAGTGAGGAGAAAACAACTTGCAGTTTTCTCCCTCTCAAATACAATTCTAAGCCGGTATTGAATGGAAAAATATTGCGCCATAAAGATAATCCAAACTATTTAGAAGTCACCTTTGATCGTTGACTGACATGGAAGACACAGGCTGAGAAAAATCGAACAACGGGCAAAGCAAAGAATGGGCCATGAAAAAGTTTGCTGGTACAACGTGGGGAGCAGACGAAAAGACACCGCCTATTGACGAACTAGAAAAGATAACTTGTTTACAACCAGTGCAGGAAAGAAGAAATAGCAGAGCAGAAAAATTTAAAAGATTGACAGACCACCCCATGTATAAAAGACCGAACTGCAAAAGGAAAGATTAGGACAAATCCTATACTTAATTCAATTGTCAAACCCATTTACAATGCACGCAAGTTCCCAGCATGGAGACAGCAGCAACTGCCTGAGATGATAGAAAACATTCCTGGTATTGAGAAAAACGCTCAGAAAATGTTGAAGGAATCTAAATTGTAAAAATGGAGTAAAAAAAAAGTCAGTGGTAGCAGGAAAATTCTCAAGTAATTTCAAAGCAAAGGTAAAGGCTTTGAAAACTGCAGCAGAAATGCTCTTGATAGAGGAAAATAAAGAGAAGCAAATAGAAATCAGAGCGTCCAGATTATGCATATTATAAACTCCACCAAAGTGAACAAGTAGCAATCTTTAGACTTCGCACAGGACATAACAGGCGGGTAATGCACACGGTCTGCCCCTGCCTTCCCTTGAGGGCCAACCGGAATGTCTATTATGGCTGTTCTAAATGGGCCAGTTGGGATGGAGATAACACAAGTGAGAGTCAAACGTCCTAGGAAATACCAGGGAAGGTAACCGGGCGAACAAATGCCTGAAGAAGTCAGATGTGTCAGCCAAAAGGTGCAAATATTGCAGCTCTCCTGTAAACAGGCAAAGCACAATTACGTCTAAAACAACATACAGGACGAATGTAGAAAAAGTATGTATCTGACATAAAAATATATAACAGATAACAAAATGCATTGTGTTCATCTAGATATATACACGTCTTTATTGGAAACTGCTGTAGCAGATACTGAACACAGGGCATCTCAGCATGAGAATACAGAAATACATGGTTCGTGCCATCAATTGTAATGTGTGAATGAAAAGTTTATCACAAGTGATACACCTGTCAAACACAAACTGATCCACTTGTGGAGGAGAGAATTCAGTGGCACCAGATATTCTCAAATACCCAGCCCAGTGACCCAAACATGTGTTTGCCTGTATCTCCATCCTGCAGGTATGGACAACAAATCTCACAAGGATGACGATGGCTCATAACAATACTGAGAACAAGTAAATGGCCAATTTCATGTACAGATGTCAACAACCAGTTCACACACAGATGTCAACAACCAGTTCACACACAGATGTCAACAACCAGTTCACACACACATATCAACAACCAGTTCACACACAGCTGCCAACAACCAGTTCACACACACATGTCAACAACCAGTTCACACACAGATGCCAACAAGTTCACACACATGTCAACAACCAGTTCATACACCGATGTCAAATACCGCTCACAAATCAGCATGAAATAAAACATATAAGAATATAAGAACATTTAATGACTAAAGCGAGACAAGATGGCACATTACTCGTCCCCTGACTTCTCTTTCTTCTTCTTCTTTTTCTTCTTACTGCTGGCATCACCATCAGCTGTGGAGAGAAATCAGTGCATTGTTAGATACAACATAAGACAAGAGTGTCAGACATGCATGGTTACAGAGGGACAACTAATACAACATGAGACAAGAGTGTCAGACATGCATGGTTACAGAGGGGCAACCAATACAACATGAGACAAGTGTGTCAGACATGCATGGTTACAGAGGGACAACTAATACAACATGAGACAAGTGTGTCAGACATGCATGGTTACAGAGGGACAACTAATACAACATAAGACAAGTGTGTCAGACATGCATGGTTAGAGAGGGACAACTAATACAACATGAGACAAGTGTGTCAGACATGCATGGTTACAGAGGGACAACCAATACAACATGAGACAAGTGTGTCAGACATGCATGGTTACAGAGGGACAACCAATACAACATGAGACAAGTGTGTCAGACATGCATGGTTAGAGAGGGACAACCAATACAACATGAGACAAGTGTGTCAGACATGCATGGTTACAGAGGGACAACCAATACAACATGAGACAAGTGTGTCAGACATGCATGGTTAGAGAGGGACAACTAATACAACATGAGACAAGTGTGTCAGACATGCATGGTTACAGAGGGACAACCAATACAACATAAGACAAGTGTGTCAGACATGCATGGTTACAGAGGGACAACCAATACAACATAAGACAAGTGTGTCAGACATGCATGGTTACAGAGGGACAACCAATACAACATAAGACAAGTGTGTCAGACATGCATGGTTAGAGAGGGACAACCAATACAACATGAGACAAGCTGGTCAGTATATGCCAGAGGCACTAGATGGTACACCCCGTGACCTGTCACATCTGTCTGTGAGTGCAGTACGGTCACATCTGTCTGTGAGTGCAGTACGGTCACATCTGTCTGTGAGTGCAGTACGGTCACATCTGTCTGTGAGTGCAGTACGGTATACGAGAATGGCAATTGTGAGCAGAAGTGCTGCAGACTGAGTCCAGTGGCCATCAAGAGAGGACACATGTACGAGAGTGCCAGGAAGACCAGGTGCCACAGCTGGCTTGTGGTGTGGAGATTCCTTACACAGGGGCAAGTCAAGGACACCTTGTGCTGGGCGAGCCTAGCAACACATCCATGAAGGCTAACCCACGAAATATCCGGGCAAGAATGGCGCAAGTGTTTGTCAGAAAAGGTGTTAGCATATTGCGTTCAACAGACCAATACTCAAATGTGCTCCACCCGTGGCCTGGAGGCAACAATGGCCAGCTATTGTCACTGCACAAGCTTCTCTCTCTCTACATGGCAGAGACAACAGGAGGTAGAGACAACAACACAATAGGTAGAGACAACAACACAATTAGACCCTACCTTGAACTTCTTCCTGTGACACTTCCTCCTGTACTGCAGGTTGTCTTTTGTCTTTCTTCTTTTTCTTCTTCGGAGACTCAACTTCTTCCACATCTTCTGATGGTTGAGTCTTAATTTTCTTGGCTTTGGCTGGCTGAGGGGTGTTGTCATCGTCTTCCACTTCCTCCTTGATCTTCCTCTTCAGGGAGGTGACAGGTGTTGAATGAGGTTCCTGCTTGATGTCCCTCTTCAGTGTGGAGTCCATGGCTGGGTTGAATGTCTTCACCTCACTGTGGACACATGCAGGCATGTATATATAACTGGGCTGAATGACACAACTCTATACCAGCAGATTGCTGCAACCACACAACTCTATACCAGCAGATTGCTGCAACCAGTCGCCTCACCAAGCCACAACCACACTATATACCAGCAGATTGCTGCAACCACACTATACACCAGCAGATTGCTGCAACTACACAACTATATATACCAGCAGATTGCTGCAACCAGTCGCCTCACCTAGCCACAACCACACTATATACCAGCAGATTGCTGCAACCACACTATACACCAGCAGATTGCTGCAACTACACAACTATATATACCAGCAGATTGCTGCAACCAGTTGCCTGCACCTAGCCACAACCATACACACAGTGGCAGCCTCAACCTGGGATGTGGGTGCTGGTTCACACAACAGTCGTCCTTTAAACCCCAGTGGTGTCGACAATGCCACCAGTCCTGACAAGACACATGACAGAAGCCATGAGTTCAATATCTCGCTTGCCCAAGCAATTGTGTAACAATGTTTCACAGCTGTAACCATGAAGAACCATGATCATGGACAATTGTTTAACAGCTGTGACTACAGAGAGATAATACATTTATCAAAGACATTGTAGATACACCTGTGTACCATTGTCTACAGCTGTGATCATGGACAGATATGACTACATGTGAAAAGATGTTCTATAACCATGGAGATGTGACTATGTTCTACAACCATGGAGATGTGACTATGTTCTACAACCATGGAGATGTGACTATGTTCTACAATGTCCTATATTACACATACACCCACATACAACATGGTGACAGTTGGAACACTGTAGACTATAAGCTGACACATGCAACTGTTGGGTCCTGTGTGTTATTACAGAACAACACAAACAACAAACAAGCAATAACACACACAACACAAACACGGTGTCTCACCTGACATTGGTGTATTTCTCCTGCTTGACCTGGAACTTGCCCGAGCCACTGATTTTACGTGCCTGCAACAAACACACGGGCTGGTCACTTGGGATCAAAGTAACAGTTAAATAAAGACACATGAGCTGTATCTGCTGTGAGTGGGATCACAAGAGAAAGTAACAGATTAACATAGAAATAAAGACACAAATGAGCTGTATCTGCTGTCAGTGGGATCACAAGAGAAAGTAACAACTCAACATGGAAATAAAGACACACAAGAGCTGTATCTGCTGTGAGTGGGATCACAAGAGAAAGTAACAACTCAACATGGAAATAAAGACACACATGAGCTGTATTTGCTGTGAGTGGGATCACAAGAGAAAGTAACAGTTTAACATGGAAATAAAGACACACATGAGCTGTATCTGCTGTGAGTGGGATCACAAGAGAAAATAACAGTTTAACATGGAAATAAAGACACACATGAGCTGTATCTGCTGTGAGTGGGATCACAAGAGAAAGTAACAACTCAACATGGAAATAAAGACACAAATGAGCTGTATCTGCGGTGAGTGGGATCACAAGAGAAAGTAACAACTCAACATGGAAATAAAGACACACATGAACTGTATCTGCCGTGAGTGGGATCACAAGAGAAAGTAACAGTTTAACATGGAAATAAAGACACACATGAGCTGTATCTGCTGTGAGTGGGATCACAAGAGAAAGTAACAGTTTAACGTGGAAATAAAGACACAAATGAGCTGTATCTGCTGTGAGAGGGATCACAAGAGAAAGTAACAACTCAACATGGAAATAAAGACACACGCTGTATCTGCCGTGAGTGGGATCACAAGAGAAAGTAACAACTCAACATGGAAATAAAGACACATGAACTGTATCTGCCGTGAGTGGGATCACAAGAGAAAGTAACAACATGGAAATAAAGACACACATGAGCTGTATCTGCCGTGAGTGGGATCACAAGAGAAAGTAACAACTCAACATGGAAATAAAGACACACATGAGCTGTATCTGCTGTGAGTGGGATCACAAGAGAAAGTAACAACTCAACATGGAAATAAAGACACACATGAGCTGTATCTGTCGTGAGTGGGATCACAAGAGAAAGTAACAACTCAACATGGAAATAAAGACACGTGAGTTGTATCTACTGTGAGTGGTATCACAAGAGACAGTAACAGATCAACATGGAAATAAAGACATGTGAGTTGTATCTACTGTGAGTGGATGTAGAAGGCAATGATTGCAAATAATGGCATAGATCAAGTGGGATGAGCGTGAAATGGAGGCGGGTCCTGTACGAGGGTGCTGTCTTCAAGAGGAGATACAACCAACTCTGCATGAGAACAATGAACAGAAATACTCCGATATCTCAAGACCAACATGCAATCATGTAATGTGCATGTACGCACCACACTAAACAACATATCATTTGACAGGAGACAGAAACGTCAGCTTCCAATCAATCCGTAACACAGTGAAACAAGGTGCAATGTTAAACTCACAGCATTCTCATCCAGGTGTCGCATCCTGCCCTCCAACTTGGCCCGCTGCTCCACGCCCATGCTGCAGTCGCTGGTCTCACTGAGGGCATCCACGCGGATGGCCAGGGACGCCTTGGCCGCCAGCATTCTGGAAAGCTAACAACAACAACAGCAGGTCATTAGTTTGGGCAATCAGTGAACAACAACAGCAGGTCATTAGTTTGGGCAATCTGTGAACACATGCAGACTTAACATTGCCATTCAACTTTTTATTAACATGAGAACTACACTACCTCCCACTGTGGCACAAAATCTAGTAATAGCTCAAGTATAGCACTAATGTTACATAGTTCAGTAATAACACTCTCAATTTACTCAAACATAGCACGCATATATAAAACCCTAAATCAATATACTTTTAAAAAATCACTATCCGCACAGTCCTAACCACACAACCGTTAAATAGCATTAACTCTACAACAGTTACATTAACCCTCTCTGTCCTAATATAGCATTAACTCTACAATAGTTACATTAACCCTCAGTCCTAATATTAACTCTACAATAGTTACATTAACTCTACAATAGTTACATTAACCCTCTCCTGTCCTAATATAGCATTAACTCTACAATAGTTACATTAACCCTCTCTGTCCTAATATAGCAGTGAACCTACACATTTTACATGAACAGTCTCTTAATCCTAATACAGCACTAACACTACAATTGTGATATAAAGTTTTAACCCTAAATCAGGACTAGACCCAACAATCGTTACAACCTACGTTACACATAACCCCTCACAAGCCTCATCTGCATACAGCCACTACCAGTTAGATAAAATAATACAGATGAGAGAACAAACACCAAACACACACCTTTCCCTTGTGTTTTGGCTGTGCCCCGCCAACCAGTGATGCGTGGTAGATCAGACCATACTTGGGCGTGTCATGTTTGGTCTTCAGGGCTCTGAACAAGGCCTTCTCCGCACCCAGGATCTGTACGGTGGAGGACGGGTGCTTGGCCAGGTTTAGCAGTGACCCTGGGGACATACAAGGATGGCATTGAGTGGTCAACATATGGCAGTCAGGTTAGAAGACAGTGACAGTCCATACAGCTGACACAGACAGCACAACAATGACAGGACAAGTAAATATACACACAATGAGCACTCGAAGCGCTAGAGGATGAGCGACAGACAAGATACAGCTGAGACAAGACAGCACACAACAATGACAGGACAAGCGAATACACACACACACTGAGCACTCGAAGTGCTAGAGGATGAGCGACAGACAATAACCTGGCAGGCTTTGTCAGCAACTGACATGACCTCACACTGTCACTCTCCAGCTAGGGGAGGTGGGGTGGAACATCTACAGTAATGTACGCTGACACAGAAAAGGTCATGCTTTGACTTTCCTGCAAACGCAAGCCATGAAACAAAGTGTTTGGAGCATAAATCAACAATGTGTAAGTTACAATAAAAAAACCAGTCAATGTGCCTCAGAGGTAGTGACGAATGAGAAATCTTCACTGAATCATCAGAAACAAGTTGGTTTCCATCATTGGCAGAGTGACTCCTCACATAGATTGAAGCCTAGACTGAATACGCAACATATTTCAACAAACAATAGTTCCACATCTGGGATGCATTGACTGAGACCTGCCAATACAGAGCTGGGATCCTCTTCTATGAGTGCTCTATGCACACGTTCATGGTCATCTGTAGGGGAGGCAGCTTGCTGCAACCACTGGACCATGTGCTACTTACAACAGCCTGGATGTAGAGGGCTGTTGAACATTAATTAATCGATTAATTGTTAATTTTTTTAACGATTACATTTTTTAGCGAGAAAACTTGTCTCCCATCACTTATACAAATGCACAGGATGTTGAAAAATTGTCGGGACTGAGTCACCATTGTGTGAGCTGCAGCAAGATGTACCAACAAGATGAAACAGTATGTTTATTATGCTACAGAGTCTTCTACAGGTCAGAGAAGCATTAACTGTCTACATGTCAGATGAAAAGAAGCAATACAAAGATCCAAAACTGTCAGATTTAGATTGGCAGAAGATTTCGAAGATTTCTGTCAGACCACAGTCCTGCTTGGTGGTCAAGATTATGTTTCATGTAGCTGTGTATTGCCACTGCTATCATCATTGACAAAGCATATGACTGTACACGGTGATGATCCGGGCTACATAGCTAAATTTAAGGCAGCATCTTTTAATGACTTCAGTGAACGTCTAGCCAACATGACAAGTATTTAAATACTACAGATTGCAACAGCACTTGATCCACGCTACAAATACCTGAAGTGTTTGTCAAAAGATGCAAAAGAACGAACTTGGTCACATTTTGAACAACAAATAGCAGTTAATGTTCATGATGAGCAGATGGAGACTGCTGCAACGAATGATACTGACATTGACAATGAAACTATATATTAACCAAATGAAAAGCGTATTAAGCTAATGGAGTCTGAAACAGAAGAAAGTTGCTAAATCGGTTGACCGTCTACAATGGTGGAAACTTAACGAACATCAATATCCAAAATTGGCATTCCATGCCAAGATCGTTCTTGGCATACGGGCTACCTCAGTTCCATGTGAACGATTGTTCAGCTCTGCTGGTTATATTGTTAATAAGACGCGCTCGTCACTTGAACCAAATACTGTCAACATACTCGTCTGTTTGCATAGTTGGTTATTAGATGACATATGAACAAGACAAGCCAGTGTTATTTCGATTTTCGGCAAATACGACTATAATGTGAGTTATGTGACTATACATGTTTTGCTTTAATCGATATTAACTATTCATTAATCGTTAATTTTTCATATAAATAAGCAAACATCTAAATTATGGGTATGCAGACATGACAGTATACAACACTTCATTATGGGTATGGAGATTTCTTCATTCGTCCAAAATGTTTTGGGTGTAATTGCATTGTGCCTGTTTGGGCCGACACTTCCGGCGACTTCAATCACCACATGTTTGCCAGGTTAACCTTCCCAGGTGTTATATAGGACATCCCACAATCAATGTTGTGTGGTGTCATCTTCACCCCAGCTGGTCCGTTTAGAACAACTGAACACATCCCGGTCAGCCAAGTCCTTATTCTGCGCCTCAGAACAGGACAATAGATAACGCAACACATGTATACAACATTCAAGATTGATGAATCAGCCATGTGCACATGTGGATTGGCGTCACAGACAGCAGAGCACATACTTCAAGATTATCCAAAATACAACATAGCAAGGCAAACCTTCTGGCCTAGAGAGACAACAGTGGAAGATAAACTCTATGGACCGCTGAGTAAACTAAAAAAGGACAGTTAAATTCATATAAGAGACAACACTGCAGTTAGACATACTTCAAGCGAATGAGAGAAGAAAAAAGAAGAAAGCCCGGTCAGCACTGAAGGGAAGGAAGGGACAGACCATTGGCATCCCCACCATCCAAGAATTCCATAACTGCAGAGCCGACGCACAGCGCTCTGGTTCACAAACAAGCACTAAACACACAACTTCATTTACTAGTTATAACCATCGTTAAGTCATTGTGCCTCAGAGGTAGTGACGAATGAGAGATCTTCACTGAATCATCAGATACAACAGATGCTTTCTATCATTGGCAGTGTGACTCCTCACCAACATTTTGGCTTTCATTAGTATACAGAATATACGGTGTCCTATCATCTGGAGAATGGTAGACAATGCTCAAATCATGGCTGTACAAACATGTCACACAGCATATGGCTGTACAAACATGTCACACAGCATATGGCTGTACAAACATGTCACACAGCATATGGCTGTACAAACATGACTCGAACCATGGCTGTACAAACATGACTCGAACCATGGCTGTACAAACATGACTCGAACCATGGCTGTACAAACACAAACATGTCACACAGAATATGGCTATACAAACATGTCACACAAACCATGGCTGTACAAACATGACAAGCTGCACGTAATTGACACTGTAATACATATGCTAGTTATAACCATAATCAAGTCATTGTGCCTCAGAGGTAGTGACGAATGAGAGATCTTCACTGAATCATCAGATACAACAGATGCTTTCTATCATTGGCATTCATTCTTGACATGTCTGTTGACTCAGTTGTTATCAACAATTGCATGTGGGAGTCTTGTACTTCAGGTTATCAACAATTGCATGTGGGAGTCTTGTACTTCAGGTTATCAACAATTGCATGTGGGAGTCTTGTACTTCAGGTTATCAACAATTGCTTGTGGGAGTCTTGTACTTCAGGTTATCAACAATTGCATGTGGGAGTCTTGCACTTCAGGTTATCAACAATTGCATGTGGGAGTCTTGTACTTCAGGTTATCAACAATTGCATGTGGGAGTCTTGTACTTCAGGTTATCAACAATTGCATGTGGGAGTCTTGTACTTCAGGTTATCAACAATTGCATGTGGGAGTCTTGCACTTCAGGTTATCAACAATTGCATGTGGGAGTCTTGCACTTCAGGTTATCAACAATTGCATGTGGGAGTCTTGTACTTCAGGTTATCAACAATTGCATGTGGGAGACTTGCACTTCAGGTCATCAACAATTGCATGTGGGAGTCTTGTACTTCAGGTCATCAATCATTCAGACACTGTTGGTGGTTTGTACGTGTCTTCTGTCTGTAACATGTCCCAACAACTCAATGTGCAGTGTCAATTTGTTGCAACAAGCTGCAGAGACAGCCGTTGAGACCAAACCCATGTGTTTAATCATTGTCCAGACACAAACTCTGACAAACATGCTCAAGTGAGACCAGTACATGTTTGTGCTGATCAATAGACAATATCAGACAACTGATCATTGATGTTAACACTTGTGGTCACAACCTGGCTGCCATACAGCAAGGTAAGAACACTTGCAGCTATCATTTGAAACTAGAAGAGGAAAGGCCAAAGAGGACTGGTGAAAATGTACAATGGAAGATAGGAGTGAGTCAAACTTTTTTTAGTTTTAACTAATTGCCTCAGAGGTAGTGACGAATGAGAGATCTTCACGAAGTCATCAGATACAACAGATGCTTTCCATCATTGGCAGACGTTTGACTGGGGGAATGGAGAAGCTGTTGTAAACAGCAACGACTGATCACCAGTAAACTACAAGACTGTACAAGAGGAAGGCAGGTACAGTACCCACACGTTTAATAATATCCACATAGAGGAAGTCAGCTCTTTTGTTAACTCTCAGTTTACCTTGACAAACAAGGATCAGGTATCTATTGTGGGTCACACTGGGTTTGCAAATCTGACCACACCACAACATAGCAGACAGATTTAGTCTGGCTGTGGTAAGACCTTTACATTTTTTACCCAATACAAATCTTGAGCCGATATAGAATGTATTCAGCTTATGGGAAGACCTTTATATTTACCCAATACAAAACTTGAGAAAAAAGAGAATGAATCGTATGCAAATTGTGTTGAGGAAACAAATCAAGCAAACAAAAATATAATTCTGCCTCAGAGGTAGTGACGAATGAGAAATCTTCACTGGGTGATCTGAAGCAATCAGTTTTTTCCATCATCGGCAGAATATTTCCTTACTGGGGTAACCTCGTGTAATACACGTCACATGGCCAATAGAGTAAATTGTCTGGAAGATGCAGCAAAAGCTGTTGGTTACACCACACAAATATATTCACACCAGAACATAGAACAGACACTATTACAGAGATGGATAGCCCTTTTGTACAACACCCAAACAAAGTGGTGATACAAGTAGATCAGAACTTTTCTACTTTGCCAATCTCAGGTTAAAACATTTAGGCAGCTACTGACATGTGTACACCACACATCCATCACTGACAGCTGTTGCTACAGCTACTGACATGTGTACACCACACATCCATCACTGACAGCTGTTGCTACAGCTACTGACATGTACATTATACATCCGTCACATGGTGCTACAGCTACTGACATGTGTACACCACATATGCGTCACAGACAGGTGTTGCTACAACTACTAGCACAGTGGTTCTCAACCTTGTTTGGCCCGTGCCCACCCTTCACCATATTTTCAGAAAGTCATTCCTTCCTTTCATATTTCCTACCTAAAAATCCCACCCCGCCCCTACACAGTATATGTAATAATGGAAGCTAAATTTAATAGCACATACTAGGAATACGAGGAATTCCTCACTGGTCGAGAACCACTGAACTAGCATGTACATTATACATCCGTCACAGACGTGTCGTGTCCAACAACACTGACCAGCCGGGCCAGACTTACCTGCATGGGCAATGAGCCTGGCACCGACCAGCTCCCCCACCAACACGGTCAGGTTGGGGGCCACCATGGACATCCTCTCCTTCAGGTAGCTGTACAGCTCGTCTCTGGTCTTGGACATCTCAATCACCTGTGATGACACAACACAGAGAAATTACAACTCAGTCCTACGCTGAACAGTGTGTCAGTTGCTGAAACCTGTTGCCTGGAGATTGTCTTCATTTGTCTAGACTAGAAAACTGAAGTATAAGTTATCATAAAGACAGCGGAGTGCTAGCATCAAGGAGGAGTGGTTACACAGCTATCTGATTCCCTTGCCAAAGCCTGACAAAGACCACAAAAAAATTCAGGGATATCGAATTATAACCATGCAGAATACAATAGGCAAGCTGTTGGAGAAGGTAATTGCCAGGAAAATATCAAGCCAACTAGAGAGGCAAGGTGTTTTCCCACCTACCCTGGGTGGGTACCGTCCAAAAAGGGAAACCTGGACCAATGCAGCAGTCTTTGCCCAGGATGTCTATGAAGGTTTCCACTCAGGCACTGAAACCGTTGCTGCAGCGATTGATCTTGAGGACGCATACAACAGAGTACCACTGGATTTTTTAATGTTTCAGCTTCTCGAACTAAACGTAAGTCCATTCCTCCTTAGTTGGATCGCTGCAGCCCTCTTCCAACGGAAAGTAGTTTTTAGATGTGGCAGTTGGACTTCGGAACCAACAACAATATATCCTGGCCTACCACAGGGATCACCATTATCTCCGGTACTGTTCAACGCCTACACAGTGAGAATCACCAGTGAGCAGATCACTGGACCTGGCAGGACATTGTCATATGCCGATGATGTTTTAGTGTATCGTCAGGGGAAGGATAGAGAGGAGGTTGCTGTGGAACTACAAACCGAACTCAATCGCATAAGTACTTGGTGTGATGAAGCTGGGGCAATGGTCAACCCAACAAAGGCAACAGTGACTTGGTTATCGTTGAATAATCATATTGTCAACACCCCAACACCAACTGTAAATCTGTGTTCAGAGACGGTGGAAAGAACGCAGGCAATGAATTACCTGGGGATACGGTTTGATCGAAGCCTTGCTTATAATGTGCGCATAGACCAGGTGATAACAAAGGCCAAGCGGGGTTTGGCAGCGATGCGGGTGATGGCGGCAGCAAACTGTGAGCAGCGCCATCTATGTCTTCTGTACGAGGGGTTGGTCATGTCTGTTTTGGAGTATGCAATGGCAATCCTGACTCTCAGCCATAAGCAGATAGAAAGGATGGAAAGGATACAGAATGAAGCTATGCGCATTATTCTTGGATGTACAAGAGATACAGCATGCAGGGCGATGCGCTACCTTCTTGATTTTCCAACCATTGAAGAGAGAATACAAGATTGCAGGGCACGCGCCTACCTCAGAATTAACGCAAACACACAACATCCACTGCATAGTGAAATTAGGAAGGTGAAGGGCAGCAGGTTAAAAAGAGGACGGTCGTGGATGGGTCAAGCCGAAGACATTCTTCAACAGGTGTGTTCACTTGAGGACTTAGAACCTGGCGAGGAGTGGGTGCAAGTGCCAACAGACTTCTGCACATCCTTTTCAGTTTGCATCCAACTTGACAAAAAATGCAGACAAGAAAATCCGGCTGCTGTTGAGGCTGAAGTACAAGCGTTGATTTTCGAGAATTCGTTAGACGGTGACGCGGTCATCTACACAGATGGGTCGGTCGTCCGACATGTGAGAAGCTCATGGGCCTTTACAGCTCGGGCCGGAGGGAGAATTGTGAAGGAGGACTCTGGTGCTTTTACTGAAACCACAAGTAGCCTGACCATGGAAGTCATGGCAGTAAGTAAATCAATAACATGGCTCGAGACACAGACATTCACTAGGGCTTGTTTCCTTAGCGACTCAATGAACATGATCAAGATAGAGGAGGGGTCGATCCGAAGAGAATGGTTGCTGCCTCTGGAGCGGTCTCGGCTGGCAAAGATTAGTTTCATCTTCGTGCCAGGGCATGCGGGAGTACAAGGAAATGAGCGGGCTGACAAGCTCGCAGGTGAGGCTACTGTGGAGGGCGGACGCGCCATGGACCAGGCCGACATTCTGAATGCTCTACGAGAAGTAAGACTTTTGCGAGAACCAAGTGATGACTGTGAATCTACAACCATGGCCAGACTGCGAGAACAGCAAATTAAAAGAGGTGTGGCCAAACAAGAACACTACGCAGGAAGCCAAAGAAGATTGATAAACCAACACAGAACTGGCGTCGTTAGCCGCTACACGCTGCGGGATTTGCTGAGGAGGGGATCCGAGCACTTATGGACTGAATGGTTCGATGTGCAATGAGGATGATCTGTCGACTAACTAACTAACTAACACTGGGCAGGTCAGCATGGCTGAATGGGATAAGAGCTTTGTTCTTAAACATCCAGTGTGTTGATGCTAAGGTACCAGTTAGTTGGACTAAAATGCTGACTTCTCGTCCTTGACTTGGGGGCGTAAATTACAAGTACCTGTGGGTTCGCCTTATACGGAAAGCTAATCCACAAGCAAAATTCAATCCAGTATTATTAGAAGTGTGATTTCAAAGTGAGCACAACAACCAATAACAATAAAAGATAATGCAGCTATGTGAGAACACCTAACATAGTGTGGGGGGTACAAACTGATTCATGATGTCAGATACTGTTCACTACACTGGGTGCAGTACTGGAATAGGCCACTGACAGATCACTCACTCACTAGGTAGCCTCTGTGATAGAAATGTCTAGCAACACAATACTCACTACACACTGTTGCTAATGAACGTTGTTCCCAACTCTGAATGTGATAACTAGAATGAAACGTGATGTTAGACAGCCATACCTGCTCACACAAATTCTTGATGTTGAAGATATCTTCGGAAGATATCTCTGTTCCCATGGAGATCTCTGCGGCCCATTTGAGCTCCTTCTCCAGGTGTTCAGGCAAAATCTCTGACAGGTCTGTCTTGGCTGCGTTGGTTCTCTCACCTGCCATGACAAAACATCATCATCAGCACAACCACAGCAATATTTACACCAAATACTATCATGGCAGGCACGGCTGTTGGGCTGTCAAGTGTGGGCCTTCAGATTCTGGACCCCAAGGACAAGTGGCAATTCTAGACCTGGTCCTCCAGGACACTTGGTCTGAGAGGGAATCAGGAGTTTGTCTCTCATGTCTGACATGGTCATCTCCGTCCTCTGGAGCCAACCCACCTCACACCAAGCACTGGATATCTAGAGCAGACTACACTACTACCCCACTGACTGACCTGGTCCAGCAGACCACACTACTACCCCACTGACTGACCTGGTCCAGCAGACTACACTACTACCCCACTGACTGACCTGGTCCAGCAGACTACACTACTACCCCACTGACTGACCTGGTCCAGCAGACTACACTACTACCCCACTGACTGACCTGGTCCAGCAGACTACACTACTACCCCACTGACTGACCTGGTCCAGCAGACTACACTACTACCCCACTGACTGACCTGGTCCAGCAGACTACACTACTACCCCACTGACTGACCTGGTCCAGCAGACTACACTACTACCCCACTGACTGACCTGGTCCAGCAGACTACACTACTACCCCACTGACTGACCTGGTCCAGCAGACTACACTACTACCCCACTGACTGACCTGGTCCAGCAGACTACAGGCCTACACACAGTCCTTACAAAACTATGGCTACTTTACAGTGGGTTGCTGTTATAGTAAACTATGAGGGTAAGTTAATTAGTAATTCATAATGGCTGTAGAAAAATAACTAAATATGATAACTTGAAACCAGTTTATTTTTATACATACATTGTCCTTTATTTCTCAACATAATTTCCACCAACATTGATGCACTTATCCCACCGTTTTATCAGTTCTCCCAAACCAGCTGCACAGAACTGCGTGCCTTGTTTTCTCTGACCTGCCATCCCACAGTACTGTGTGACTTACTTATTGACTCGCCCTCAAAACTTTTTCTGCCCAGCTATGCACCGCTTTACGGGATAAACATTTGTCAGCATAAACACTGAAAACCCACCTTGGCGGGAGACATAAACGTGGTTTAGAAAACATAGTACGCAGTTCTATGCAGCGGGTTTGGGAGGACTGATAAAACAATGGGATAAGTGCATCAATGTTGGTGGAAATTATGTTGAGAAATAAAGGGACAATGTATGTATAAAAATAAACTGGTTTCAAGTTATATTTAGTTTATTTTTCTACAGCCATTTGTGACTTATTAATTTACCCCTGTATCTAGTCAGCCGATCTGCTGTCATCTCTGCCGTATTGCTAGTCTATCGATCAATTAACAATAGTCTGTGACAACTGCCACACCAACCACCACAGTTCAAACAACAAGAGACAGACATACGACACAAGGTGAAACCACCAACAGCTGTTCACCTACCAACCACCACAGTTCAAACAACAAGAGACAGACATACGACACAAGGTGAAACCACCAACAGCTGTTCACCTACCAACCACCACAGTTCAAACAACAAGAGACAGACATACGATACAAGGTGAAACCACCAACAGCTGTTCACCTACCAACCACCACAGTTCAAACAACAAGAGACAGACATACGACACAAGGTGAAACCACCAACAGCTGTTCACCTACCAACCACCACAGTTCAAACAACAAGAGACAGACATACGATACAAGGTGAAACCACCAACAGCTGTTCACCTACCAACCACCACAGTTCAAACAACAAGAGACAGACATACGACACAAGGTGAAACCACCAACAGCTGTTCACCTACCAACCACCACAGTTCAAACAACAAGAGACAGACATACGAGACACGGTGAAACCACCGACAGCCACTCACCCATGAACTTGACTGTCCTGGCATAGGCCAAGTTGTCAGTGATGATCTTGGACAACTCGGGGAAGTGCCAGCCGTACCACTCCCTCAACCTCATAATGTAGTTGTTCAGCTCCTTGTCCACGTCATCCAGCAGTGCTAGTGAAGGAGGGAGAGAAAACACGGGCCGGTTACAACAATGTATGATGTATGTGTCGCTGAGTAATGCAAATATTTCACATCTAGAATGCCATGACTTCAAGACATGCGTCCATGCAACTGGTCACACATCCTGGTATTTAAGCTCCATACACATTATCACACAGGTAATATGAGCTGTACAATGTCCTCATATAGGTAATATAATTATACAATGTCCACGTAGACACACAATGGTTGCGTGCTTCCTTCCATTCAGCAGAGGCAACTTCATGGTCATGAGCCTGTCGTTTATAGCCTTTGGAAATCCAGCTAATTTGCCGACCAGGGCCGACTTAATGGCAAATCCCACACCGGATTGGCGTCTTTCCTCGCTTTTCCTTCCACTCCAGAAAAATGTGTATCCGGCACCAATTTCACAGATTTGCCCTTCTTCTGCAAGTTGTGTCTCGCTCAAGGCTGCAATGTCGATGTTGTACCTGCCCAGCTCTCTCCCAATCAGTGCTGTTCGTCTCTCTGGACCTGACGCGCCGTCTCTGTCAAGTAGGGTGCATACATTCCAAGTTCCAATTGTTAAGGGAATATGGTTTACTCTTTTAGCTTTGCTTGTTTTATCTTTCTTTGTATGTCGACCGCAGTTTAGGGTACCCACCAACCGCGGCTAGCTGGTTAGGTAGTGATGAAGCAGACAATGTTTAGAGCACCTTTTCTAGCCCCTTCCTCATGCTATGGAGGTGAGCAGTGTGTTCCTATAGAGGGCTGCTCAGTCGCCCAGGGGGCTGCCGAATCCCACTGCTGCTCCGGTCAGTAGAAGACGACCATATGGCCTGAGCCGCCTGTGTGCAGGTCTGTGACTACGGCTGCCAGCGTACCCACGCCTGCCGCTTTGCCGCTCGCCCATCGCCACAGGGCTTGAAGGTGATATGTGACGTTGGATGAAGAATGACTTGCGCGATGACTTGGATTAAAGTGAGGAAGAGTTGCGCAATTCGTCGACCTCACTCTCTCGCCTGAGTCCATCTGAGTCCAGTGGCAAGACAAGTCGAGACGATTGGAGACGAATACAGGTGCAGTGGATGACCAGGGCGCTCTACGTGCCTTGACGTGCTCATTACGTTCCACAACGCTTTGCAGGTAAACGCCGTCTTGCCCGTTGAATCTCACACAGGTAATATAGTTGTACAATGTCCTCACACAGGTAATATAGCTGTACAATGTCCTCACACAGGTAATGTTGTACAATGTCCTCACACAGGTAATATAGTTGTACAATGTCCTCACACAGGTAATATAGTTGTACAATGTCCTCACACAGGTAATATAGTTGTACACCTCACATAGGTAATATAGTTGTACAGTGTCTTGTACAATGTCCTCACACAGGTAATATAGTTGTACACCTCACATAGGTAATATAGTTGTACAGTGTCCTCACATAGGTAATATAGTTGTACAATGTCCTCACACAGGTAATATAGTTGTACAATGTCCTCACACAGGTAATATAGTTGTACAATGTCCTCACACAGGTAATATAGTTGTACAGTGTCCTCACACAGGTAATATAGTTGTACAATGTCCTCACACAGGTAATGTTGTACAATGTCCTCACACAGGTAATGTTGTACAATGTCCTCACACAGGTAATATAGTTGTACACCTCACACAGGTAATATAGTTGTACAATGTCCTCACACAGGTAATATAGTTGTACAATGTCCTCACACAGGTAATATAGTTGTACAATGTCCTCACACAGGTAATATAGTTGTACAATGTCCTCACACAGGTAATATAGTTGTACAATGTCCTCACACAGGTAATGTTGTACAATGTCCTCACACAGGTAATATAGTTGTACAATGTCCTCACACAGGTAATATAGTTGTACAATGTCCTCACACAGGTAATATAGTTGTACAATGTCCTCACACAGGTAATATAGTTGTACAATGTCCTCACACAGGTAATATAGATGTACAATGTCCTCACACAGGTAATATAGTTGTACAATGTCCTCACACAGGTAATGTTGTACAATGTCCTCACACAGGTAATATAGTTGTACACCTCACACAGGTAATATAGTTGTACAATGTCCTCACACAGGTAATATAGTTGTACAATGTCCTCACACAGGTAATATAGATGTACAATGTCCTCACACAGGTAATATAGTTGTACAATGTCCTCACACAGGTAATATAGATGTACAATGTCCTCACACAGGTAATATAGTTGTACAATGTCCTCACACAGGTAATATAGTTGTACAATGTCCTCACACAGGTAATATAGTTGTACAATGTCCTCACACAGGTAATATAGTTGTACACTGTCCTCACACAGGTAATATAGATGTACAATGTCCTCACACAGGTAATATAGCTGTACAATGTCCTCACACAGGTAATATAGTTGTACAACAATGTCCTCACACAGGTAATATAGTTGTACAACAATGTCCTCACACAGGTAATATAGCTGTACAATGTCCTCACACAGGTAATATAGTTGTACAATGTCCTCACACAGGTAATGTTGTACAATGTCCTCACACAGGTAATATAGCTGTACAATGTCCTCACACAGGTAATATAGTCGTACAACAATGTCCTCACACAGGTAATATAGTTGTACAACAATGTCCTCACACAGGTAATATAGTTGTACACCTCACATAGGTAATATAGTTGTACAATGTCCTCACACAGGTAATATAGTTGTACAATGTCCTCACACAGGTAATATAGTTGTACAATGTCCTCACACAGGTAATATAGTTGTACAATGTCCTCACACAGGTAATATAGTTGTACAACAATGTCCTCACACAGGTAATATAGTTGCAGCAATACCACAGAGTCAGCTCATTCCACAACCAGGTTAAACTGATGGCATCTCTTAAAAGCCAGAATCTAACTGCGTCCATGGTTTCCTATGGTATCATACTGCAGTATTTCTTGAGTTTGTGGTAAGTTTCTTCTTCCTGACATCCAGCTGTGTGCAACCCTGTGGTATGATCATTCACTGAATTCTAGTAATAATACAACAATCACATCATCAGCGGCAAACAAGTGCTTTTATAAAGTTTTGAGATGCAAGACATCTAGATGTACAATAGAAGTCACTTACAGACGGCCTGCACGATCATCGTATCCACTTTGTCTGGGCTGAACTTCAGTCTGTATCTGCTCAAGCTGTCAGGATAGAATAACAAACCATTACATACTGCACACATCTCACTCACACTAGCTGTCCTGTCACACTACACAGCTTATACTAGACGTCATATTACATACACCCCATACTGCACGTCACATTACACACTAGACGTCACATTACACATCTCATACTGGCTGTCATGTCAGACTCACACATCTCCATACTAGACATTATGCACACCCCATACTAGACGTCAGATTTCACACATCCCCATACTAGATGTCACATTTCACATATCCCCATACTAGACATCACATTTCAAACATCCCCATACTAGACATCACATTTCAAACATCCCCATACTAGCTATCACATTATACTCATACTAGACAAAACATACTTATACTAGATGTCACATTTCACACATCTCATACTAGCTGTCACATTATACTCATACTAGACGAAACATACTTATAATAGATGTCACATTTCACACATCTCATTCTAGCTGTCACATTATACTCATACTAGACGAAGCATACACATCTTATACTAGATGTCACATTACACACATCCCATACTAGCTGTCACATATCTCATACTAGCTGTCACATCATACTCATACTAAACGTCACATTATACATATCACATAACACACTACACACATCTCATACTAGCTGTCACATTACACACACACTAGACATCATATTACACACAATCTCATTCTAGCTGTCACATTATACTCATACTAGACGAAGCATACACATCTTATACTAGATGTCACATTACACACATCCCATACTAGCTGTCACATATCTCATACTAGCTGTCACATCATACTCATACTAAACGTCACATTATACATATCACATTCTAGACATCACATAACACACTACACACATCTCATACTAGCTGTCACATTACACACACACTAGACATCATATTACACACAATCTCATTCTAGATGTCCTAAATGTATCTGTTTTTTTCCCTCCAGTTCTATCTGTACACAGAAAGACATTTGAACATTGTCAATGTGAAAGTCAAGCGCCATTACCTGTGTGCCAGACCCAGAGACATCTGTGCCAGGTGGCTGGCGTCGACCAGCGGACTGATGAAGCTGTCTAGCTGGGTACGGATGTTCCTCATGAGCTCCAGCACTGAAGAGTTGGTCACACAGTTGAGGTCAAACTCTTTCTGAAATAAATCAAACAGACCCCGTCAGCCATGGCTAAGATTTATAACACTATACACACGTTATACATGTCAGGCTGGAATCTCTCCCTGCAAACCTAGACAACTGATGAGTTGCTTGTAGCCTGGCGGACCAGCGCAGCCACTGACAGGGGTACCAGAAGCAGGGGTGGGTCAAACTCTGGGAACACATCTCTGGTTGAACTTTGTGCCTCTTTCCAGGCAAGTGTGTCACACCTAGTTATGTTGATGAGTTGGTTGTAGCCTGGCAGACCAGCGACTGACAGGGGTACCAGAAGCAGGGGTGAGTCAAACTCTGGGAACACATCTCTGGTTGAACTTTGTGCCTCTTTCCAGGCAAGTGTGTCACACCTAGTTATGTTGATGAGTTGGTTGTAGCCTGGCAGACCAGCGACTGACAGGGGTACCAGAAGCAGGGGTGGGTCAAACTCTGGGAACACATCTCTGGTTGAACTTTGTGCCTCTTTCCAGGCAAGTGTGTAACACCTAGTTATGTTGATGAGTTGTAGCCGAGGCTGGGTTTGCTTCCTCCAGACAGATTCCAGGCTTCTTGCCTGACAGATTTATCAGGATATGGAACTTACAGTCCACTCTATGTGATGTCCTATTACACACATCTCATACTGATGTCCTGATGCTCTGTGTGATTGCCAACATGCACAACTGGGTTTTCATCCGGAGCCGAGAAATGAGAAAGCTAGGTATCCAGTCCAACTAACCCAAAGACCCAGATGTGACATTGTTAGGTGCCAATGGTTCTTTGGAAAAACATTCCCAGCTCTCAGCTGGGATCACACACTCTACCTGGGTAGCCTGAAGGTGACACTAACCTCTCAGACGTGACAGTTTCATGTGAACAGGGTGGCTGTTGTGACGACAAATCCTGAAACAATTAAGTATGTGCCAGCAATGTTTGCATGGCTTCCACAACTTACCTTCAGCAACTTGCCCAGTTTGGCGTCTGCAATCGCCAGTTCAGCCTCGGCATCCTTGAGAATGTGCTTCTTGACCAGACGTTTCAGGTTCTTGCTGACTTTGTCATTTTCCACAGACAAGTTTGCTGCAAAGAAATGTGGCATTCTAATTATCATGCACAAAACTACATTTAAACAAAATAGTAATTAGTAGTTTATTACGTAGGAACAACCGTAGACAATTTACATTTACATATTATCATAAGTAAGAACTCAAAAACAATGTATAGTAATGACAAAATTATTGACACCTACAAATGGTAAAACTAGAAACTTATTATTGACACCTACAACTAGTATACCTAGCAACAGTTATTAACACCTACAACTGGTAAACCTAGCAACAGTTATTGACACCTACAACAAGTAAGCCTAGCAAGTTATTGACACCTACAACGAGTAAACCTAGCAAGTTATTGACAGCTACAACGAGTAAGCCTAGCAAGTTATTGACACCTACAACGAGTAAACCTAGCAAGTTATTGACAGCTACAACGAGTAAGCCTAGCAAGTTATTGACACCTACAACGAGTAAACCTAGCAAGTTATTGACAGCTACAACGAGTAAACCTAGCAAGTTATTGACACCTACAACTGGTAAACCTAGCAAGTGATTGACACATACAACAAGTAAACCTAGCAACAGTTATTGACACCTACAACTGGTAAACCTAGCAAGTTATTGACACCTACAACAAGTAAACCTAGCAACAGTTATTGACACCTACAACAAGTAAACCTAGCAACAGTTTTTGACACCTACAACTAGTATACCTAGCAACAGTTATTGACACCTACAACTAGTAAACCTAGCAACAGTTATTGACACCTACAACTAGTAAACCTAGCAACAGTTATTGACACCTACAACTAGTAAACCTAGCAACAGTTATTGACACCTAAAACTAGTATACCTAGCAACAGTTATTGACACCTACAACTGGTAAACCTAGCAACAGTTATTGACACCTAAAACTAGTATACCTAGCAACAGTTATTGACACCTACAACTGGTAAACCTAGCAACAGTTATTGACACCTAAAACTAGTACACCTAGCAACAGTTTTTGACACCTACAACTAGTAAACCTAGCAACAGTTATTGACACCTACAACTAGTATACCTAGCAACAGTTATTTGGCACCTACAACTGGTAAACCTAGCAACAGTTATTGACACCTAAAACTAGTACACCTAGCAACAGTTTTTGACACCTACAACTAGTAAACCTAGCAACAGTTATTGACACCTACAACTAGTATACCTAGCAACAGTTATTTGGCACCTACAACTGGTAAACCTAGCAACAGTTATTGACACCTACAACTAGTAAACCTAGCAACAGTTATTGACACCTAAAACTAGTATACCTAGCAACAGTTATTGACACCTAAAACTAGTATACCTAGCAACAGTTATTGACACCTACAACAAGTAAACCTAGCAACAGTTATTGACACCTCAACTAGTATACCTAGCAACAGTTATTGACACCTACAACTAGTAAACCTAGCAACAGTTATTGACACCTAAAACTAGTATACCTAGCAACAGTTATTGACACCTACAACTAGTAAACCTAGCAACAGTTATTGACACCTCAACTAGTATACCTAGCAACAGTTATTGACACCTACAACTAGTAAACCTAGCAACAGTTATTGACACCTAAAACTAGTATACCTAGCAACAGTTATTGACACCTACAACTAGTAAACCTAGCAACAGTTATTGACACCTACAACTAATAAACCTAGCAACAGTTATTGACACCTACAACTGGTAAACCTAGCAACAGTTATTGACACCTAAAACTAGTATACCTAGCAACAGTTATTGACACCTACAAGTAAACCTAGAAACAGTTATTGACACCTACAACAAGTAAACCTAGCAACAGTTATTGACACCTACAAGTAAACCTAGCAACAGTTATTGACACCTACAACTAGTAACTTAGTGAAACAAAAGAAGTACCTGCGACTGCCTCATTTATATTCTCAAACTTTTCAAAGTGCTTGAGCTTTAAACTGAAAGTAATCAAAGGCAAAGGTACACGATTATCAGTGCCCAGGTCTATGTGGGTGTGTGTGACAGTCCAGACAAGTGTTCGTATCCAGTTACTGTCATACAATGTTAAATACACAGCTAACGTGAGTCAAACAGTCAAATGTCAGTATATGTTAGCACTGCTGCTGTCAGCCCCCTCAGTCTTTGGTCACAAACTTCCAAAGGTGTATCTGCATGGGTTTATTTTAGTTGTAGACATGGATGTATGGTTGTGACTTTATGACAACAAAGCACACGGACACTTATTCAAATTACAACACAACAGTTTTGTTTTCATTGTCTAGGTCATGATTGCATGTCTGTCGTTCCCTCATAAATACCACCCCACCCCACCCCCCAAAAAAAAAAATCATGAAGATGAGACTCACAGACACGAGCACTGCAAACATTCATGAGACCACACCAGCAATGTCTGGCTTATACTCACATTTTGGAAGCTTTCTCTGGCTTTTCAAATTCCCGATATAGGTTCTCAACATTCAGCAGTTTGGACTCATCCAGGAGCTGGTTTTGTGAAAATGGTAGAAAGAAACCAGAAATTATGCTCAAATAGTTTCTGTAAATAACAGAATATGTCAAGCCATGTGTGATATTAACAATATTGGAAATCATACTCGATGACTGTACTCAATCAGGAAATTCCCCCCCCCCCCCCCACACATGAAAATAAATGACATTTAATGTGTCATTATGCAACCAGTCAAATCCCAGAACCATCAATGCCATGTAAAAACTGTCCCAGAATACTGGACATATTCAGGAGGCTGAGATTAATCAGCTGCGTGATGAAGATGACATGGAGCTACACCACCAGGACGTGTCAGACAAAATGGAACAAACACTATCAGCAAACACGCCACACAATCAGCAAACACGCCACACAATCAGCAAGTTCTTAGTAATACAGACAACAGGTTTCCTTGGACACACCAGGGCGTGCACACTCAGAACTGACTATAGAGCAACACCTGGGACACTGGTTTTTATGTGTAACAACCAGACAATATAGGTGCGAACAACATCATGGAAGATGTTCACATTATGGAATATATAAAGAACATTGTGGAAGGGGTTAAGAACATTGAGAAATGAGTTAAGAACATTGAGAAATGAGTTAAGAACATTGAGAAATGAGTTAAGAAGAACTTAGCCACAAGCAATATGTTGCATTATTTATTGCCTGGCATATTTTGCTGCATCTCATCAAGTTCATACTGTAGAGTTACATATATGAAGTGAATAAATAAATGATACTGTGTTTGAAATACTTAAAACACACTGACACTGAAAGTGGAACATATGGTATTGCCACTTAGCAAGTGCCCAAAGCACACCATACAGAGGATGGAAGGAAAATCCCGAAGTGAACAGTGCACCAAAACCATGAGATACGAAGATACGTCACACCAACGCCAGCGTGACAACGAAACCATACACTGTGGGACGATCAAGGAGAAATGTTAGAGAACAACTCGGTGTGGCTAGTGGATCGTCGGGATGCTAACAGTGGACTCACTCCAAGAAGAACAGAGAGCAACATATATTGAGAACGCCATGGATTTGCGAACGAAGGGCAAACTCTAGACAAACAGATTCGGAGGAAGATGACAAGGACGACTTGAATGAACAGAGGGAAAGGGAAGTGTTATTGAGCGAAGATAAGGAAAAATGCAGGATACATGCATCAAGGTCAGTGCACGATAAATTAGTTGCCCTCCCGGTCAGAACGGGACTCTATTCACTACTCAATGTATACAGATTCTGTTAACAGAATAAACGGCGTTACGATTTTTCCTGAGCTTCGACATTGTTACTTCGTTCCACGTTTCATCAGTGAATTCCTAAAGTTATCTTTACGGTGTTTTAATGAGCCGCCAGTTCCTTGTCGTGGGTCAATTCTACGATATTTAATGAGCCGCCAGTTCCTTGTCGTGGGTCAATTCTACGATATTTAATGAGCCGCCAGTTCCTTGTCGTGGGTCAATTCTACGATATTTAATGAGCCGCCAGTTCCTTGTCGTGGGTCAATTCTATGATATTTAATGAGCCGCCAGTTCCTTGTCGTGGGTCAATTCTACAATATTTAATGAGCCGCCAGTTCCTTGTCGTGGGTCAATTCTACGATATTTAATGAGCCGCCAGTTCCTTGTCGTGGGTCAATTCTACGATATTTAATGAGCCGCCAGTTCCTTGTCGTGGGTCAATTCTACGATATTTAATGAGCCGCCAGTTCCTTGTCGTGGGTCAATTCTATGATATTTAATGAGCCGCCAGTTCCTTGTCGTGGGTCAATTCTATGATGTTTCCCATGGCATGGCACAGACAGGAGGACTTACGACTTACTTCCCCAGGTTACTCATCATCACGTGCCATGCCAACTGGCATAGGCGTTCTTGTGCCTCAACATATCTCAGTCTTTGGTGTTCTGTATCAACTCTGCTGCTGATATTCCTCCATGCCAGTCTCGATCCATCCAGCATCATTTCTCTTGGTCGGCCTCTGCCTCTCTTCCCCTCATCTGTCCAGTCGTCATGATGTTCTCCAATGTCTCTCTTCGCATAACATGACCAAAGAAAGATGTTTGTCTCATTATTGTAACTGCCCTCTTTATTTCCCACTGTAACCCTTTAGCGGGCAAAGCAGCCGGTGACGTTTCTACCCCCAAACGGGCAAAATGTTTGAAAGTGCTTGTGGCTATTATACATTGTAAAAATGCGATCTCTCAGCTTTCCGAGACTTCTGGTTGTCTACTTTCGGTTTTGTCGATAGCTTGACAACATGGCCGCCATTTGCAAGCATGTACTTTGAATTTGAACTGATTTTTTTATAGTTGTTGTGGGTTTTACGCTTTTTATTTTAAAATGGATTTCAACGATTCTTCAAGTGCTAGCGGAGATTTCGCTGGGTTCAATTTAAGCGACATCGAAAGGCACGAAGTTGACTATCAATCGGAGCTAGATATCAGTGATCAGCGTTACTTTGCGTTAGCACTCGTGAGTCGGACTTTAAAGAAAGTGATGATGATTTGGAAAATGTGTTTGTAAATTGCCGTATAGATGACTGACAATCACAAACAATATGTTGTATTTTGTAAATATTTGTGTTCATGTGGATTAGCGGCATTATTCACGCGAGTAAAATATTCTGCATGCTTTTCCCTTCCTTTTGCTGTTTATTTGACTAAAAATCTGTTGACTAGCAACTTGTGATATTTTTACTAACATAACCCAAACTTTTACAGCACCTCAAAATTCCTCTTGCCCGTTTAGGGCTACAAAACAGAAACGTCTGCCCAGTAAAGGGTTAATTGCTGCTACTTGGTTCCAATAAATGTTTCTATTATCCTGAGGTTTCCCATCAATGTTGAAATCTAACATTTTAATTAGTTCATCAGGTTCCTCAGAAATTTAAAAGTTAGTAAGAACATCACAGAAGTAAATAAAGTAACGGGCCCTGGTATACACTCTCAGGTTCACTGTATCTGCCATGGAAATGACTTGGCCTGTATGTCTAAATCAACTCCTTTCACAACTCACAAAGTCACTGCAGACATACCAGTAATTTGACAATCAGTTTTCTTCATTAGAGCAATTGACATATTTTGCCCTGGGCATGTGGGAGTGCTGGGGGAATGAACATGCTGATAGGCTGGCAGGCAATGCACCTCTTGGTGGTCGATTACCTATGGGACCACGTGGAGAAGATGGGGGGAACAGATTGAGAACCTGTATGTGGAAAGGGGAATGTTAGGAGTTCTGGTAGAATCTCAAAACAGAGAGAAAACCAGCAGAGTTTGCAAGCAGACAGCAGTGGGAACGATTAGTAGTGTCTCTTCGCTAGTTGTTGAACAAGGAGCGTATAGCCGTATGGGAATATCTTGAGTGCAGTGATGTTGGTTCTTAGCTCAACTCAACTTCTTGTGGTTTATTATACACTTATTGCTTGTCCACCATGTGACACTGTCAGCCACGTGTCACAGGACATGATACCCAACAACATGCGGTGAAGGAGTGCCATGATACCCAACAGCATGCGGTGAAGAGTGCTGCCCCACCCAAAACATTGTTTTAACAGTCAAATTATGTGTATTTCTTGGAACTGTTCTTAGTTGTTACTGATTTCATATTACTGCTGGATGGTCAATCCGTTTGACTCATGCTCCGAAGGTTGTGGGTTCTTCTTCTTCTGCATTCATCCGGAGTTTTTTTCCCGGACGTGACTGCGTTGTGCCTGTTTACAGCAGAGCTGCGTTCTTGCGCCGTTAGCCCGACACATCCATTTGTTGACCGGGTTAGCCTTCCCGGGGTTTCTTAGGACATTTGACTCTCACTGTTGTGGTGTTATCCCCCATCCCAGCTGGCCCATATAGAACATGGGCATTCCCAGCCATCCAAGGAGGCTTTAATTGCAGAGCCAACACACAGCGCTCTGGTACTGGGCTCACCCAAGGAATCGTCACGTCCTGCACATGGCTGCTTAGCCTCACTTCCGTATATTGGGCCTTCCGTTCATCATAGGCTGTTCTTCCGGAAGCCAGAAGAATGCAGTCTGCAGATGACATCCACAGTGAGCTTTCGATTCGGACTTTCCACGTAATGGATTTACTACCCAAGCAATATTCCATTTCGTGCCACTAGGACACTTTTTCCCCCTTTTATGAAGCCCACACAGTGAGCTTTTGATTCAGACTTCACGTAATGGATTTGCTATCCAAGCAATATTCCATTTCATGCCTCTGGGAGGCTTGTGTAACCGACATGCCTGTGGTATGAAGTGTGGCAGTCTAACTACTTCTTCATGCACCTTTAAATGTCAACCTGAATGTAGTTAAAGTAAGCTGTAGTTAACTTGAGCTGGTTGATATGTCCATAGAGCTTGTCCTCAAATGAAGCAGGTGTGGGCCAAAATATTGTTCTCTGTTTTGCATACATTGGGTACTCCTGAAGCAAATGTTTAGCTGTCATTTTACCAGTTCCACAATTACATTCATCGGTATCTCCTATCTTTAATTTATTGAACAAGTGGTGTTTCAGCCTGCTATGTCCTGTGCGGAGTCTGAAGATTGCTACTTGTTCTCTTCGGTCGAGTTTGTAATATAATATGCATCATCCTTCCGGTGGCCTGGATGTTCTGATTCCCATTTGGCTCTACATGTGCTTTTTATAAACCTCTTTGCCTCATTATAGGTTATGTCTATGTCAGGCTGTGGTAGTCGTCCACCCTCTTTTGCTAGTCTGTCAGCCTCTTCATTTCCAGGTATACTGCAATGTGATGGGATCCACTGTATTACAACTTTTTTGGATTTCTGGCATAGACCATGGGGTGCTCTTCTTTTGTCAGCTAGTTCTGTGCTGTTTTTGCTCTTCAGTATTGAGACAGCTGTGACTTTGCATCTGTGAAGATAGCTATTTGCTTCTTTTATTTTCCTCCATCAATAGCATTTCTGCTGCAGTTTTCAAAGCCTCTACCTCCGCTTTGAAGTTACTTGAAAACTTTCCAGTTGCCACTGAATGTTTTTTTTTTCACTCCATTTTTTAAATTTAGGAGAATTCTTCCTCCTCCATTCTATTGAATTTTTGGCTGATCCATCTGTATATGCATGGGTCCAATTGCTGCTTGGGTAATGTTCTTTTATGTAATTTAGGGTTATTTTTCTTCTTTTGGTTTCATTCTGAGTGTTCTTTTTCTCAATACCAGGAATGTTTATCATCTCAGGCAGTTGCTGCTGTCTCCAAGCTGGGAACTTGTCTGCATTGTAAATGGGCTTGACTGTTGATATGTTAAGTATAGGATCTGCCCTAATCCTTCGTTTTGCAGTTTCTACAAAGTTGCTACGCTTCAGTCTTCCCTTTCCAAAACCATTAAATCTGTTGTACATAGGGTGGTCTGTCAATCTTCTAAATTTTTCTGCTTGTTGCTGGGCTCTGCTATCTCTTCTATCCTGCATTGGTTGTAAACAAGTGATCTTTTCTAGTTCATTAATAGGCGTTATCTTCAGGCTTCCAGTTATGATTCGCATTCCTTGATTTTGGACTCTACTTATTTGTTAAAGTTTGACTTAGCTGCTGTTGTGGTTGTGGGTTTGATTCCGGGCCATGTCCGGTTTACGGGTTAAATGATTCAGAGACTCCGATGGGTCGTCGCTAAAAGCTACGGAGTTCGTGCTTTGTGCAATGCTTTCCGTGCTACGGAAAGAGACCGAGCCATGTGGGATAAAACCCGGTGCAATGAAGTCGACCCTGTCGGCTTTTAAGCGACTTTTTTTTCTTCTTCATATTACTGCTATGCTAAATATGTGAGATTTAAACATTGCTTACTGCAAAATGCTAGCTGGGTTGAGTTGAGAACTGACAATGCACTCAGGACATTCCCATACGTTCTTTGTCCCTTCGTTCAACAGCCAGCAAAGAGTCTACTACTAATCATTCCCATCGCTATCTGATTAAAAGTTCTCCTGGTCTTCCCTCTCAGTTTTGAGATTCTTCCAAAACCCCTGCTGATCCCCCACAATCTCATTCTTTCCACATAGGGTTCTCAATCTGTTCCTCAGCCTTCTCCACCTGGTCCCACATGCACATGACCACCCCCCCCCCTTGTCCATAGGCAATCTGCCATCAGGAGGTGCATTCCCTGCTAGCCTATCAGCCTGTTCATTCCCCCGCACGGCCAGGGCAAAATATCCATACAATTCTCACAATCAGTTACCTCTGAAGCGAAGAGAGCCATTCTACATGAACCATTCCTTTCTCCACCTTACAAACTACAAAGCATACTCTTTAAATTGCAAAATGCTAATAAAACACAAAAATGTACAACTGTTGACAATTGTGTTTACAAGTTCCAACACAAGAGATAAAACATGTGAACTGATATAAATCTGCCTCAGAGGTAGTGACGAATGAGAAATCTTCACTGACAAATCTGACAAACCAATGATTTTCATCACAGGCAGATATACTCTCACATGTCAAACTTGTTTAAGTGAACACAAACTTTAATTCACAATCTACGTTTAGTTTTCTAGTCAGTGCGATTCAGTATCAATCAACGATGGCTGTTATAATTTCGATTTTGTTTTTTAATATAAACCAAAGGAAACCAGGCTGAGATTATGAAACATGCGGTGGTTTGAGTTTGGTGTTAAACCTGTCTCATCAATGTGAATTATTAATGAAATAATACCGAGCAAAGGACTGGCTGCCATTGTTAATCTTGCTGCCATCCGTAGCTACTGCCACAACTAAGATTATCTGTCATAAAATACATTCACATGTATGAATTTGACCCCATCGTGGCCAACCACTGTCGAACTATCCACATTACTTGTTACGCGATAAATAAACAGTAGCAGTACTAATAAGCGCTTGTTTACATCTCAGTATGCTCCAATTATCAATCCACAAATAATTACTATCTATTATGAATAATGACATTATGTTAAAAGAACAATATGTTTTCAAATACATTTAATTACACCACGCCATGTGGTGGTGTCCAGTGACTTGAAAACAAAATGATAAATCATTTCAGCGCGCAATTAATAATTTCCTATTAAACAATGTATAGAAACTTTCATCATTAATTCACTGGCCGTGTCGAAAACAATTCCCTGTAGTTTACCTTAAATAGAGCATAGCCCGCTGCAGATTCGAAGAGAACCAGCATGTTGACGGCAGTTAGAAAGTCGTGTCTTGTATCCCTGACGCAGGTCCCCGCTCTCACACGTGCTGCTGGCAGACGTCGACACGCCGGAAGTTATCGCCGGCCCGGGCTAAATATAGACTGGCTATCAGCACGGAGACAAGTCGAACTGCCTGGACTTAACTTCAATGGACGAATCATAAACAATCTTTGGTATGCTGACGATACCGTGTTACTACTAGCAGAAAGCGAACAAGAGTTAAAAATCGTAGTCATTCATTCATTCATTCAGTAGCATGTCCTTTGCAGAACTTCGCTCCCATAACAACCTTCCAGAAAACCTCTCGATCATAAGCAAAATGACCCGCGTCTGGAACACCCATCTGGAGATCATCCGCCACATCCCGCACCCATCTTCTTTTTGACCCTCCTTTTCCTCTCTTCCTAGGCATCATATACCCCTCCATTATTGTTCTCTCCAAACTTTCGTGACGTTTCAAGTGACCAAAATATTTCAAATTCCTTTGCTTTATAGTCTTTAATTGCCAATCTTCTTCAATATTCAGCTCTTGGAGTATCGTTGCATTTGTTCTTTTGTTTATCCAAAATATTTTTAGAACTCGTCTATATTCTATAATATTTATTTATTTATATTGAAAGGCATTTATGCGCTGTTCAGCTTGTTTAGTAAGTGTCCAGGTCTCACAGGCGTATGTTGCAATGGGAAAGATGCAGGCTCTTAAAAATCTAATTTTTTTAGTTCTACCTCTCCCTCTCCACAATTTATTCAGTTGTTTTAATCTTTAAAAAGCAATAGATATTCGTCTTTTAATTTCTTTCATTGTGTCACCATTGTTGGTAATCAATGACCCAAGATATTCTAAATGTTCCACCACCTCCAAGTTTTTCTCATTAACATATATTTCTGTCTCCATAGTAGTCTTATCTGAATGCATTATCTTTGTTTTTTCTATGTTAAGATATTAGTTGTGATTCTCACTATTCAATTGAGTTGGGGTTATTAGGTTTTCTATACCATTCCTATACAAAGCCTAGTAGAACAAGTAAACAGGCATAGTGCAGAATGTGGCCTAGATATTAACATTTTATTTTTAAAAACGAAAACTATGATACTTAGCAGTGGAAAGGTCATCAATGAACATCATAGTTAACGGGGAGATACTAGAACAAAGTAACACGTTTCTCCTATCTTGGACATGTAATAACAGATTATGTCAAAAGTGAAATAGAAAGCAAAAAGAGGATAGGAATGGCCAAAAATGCTTTCAACAGCATGAAATCAATATTAACATCTAGAGAGATTAATAACGCATTAATAATGATAATTGTCAAATGTTAGTTAGTTAGTTAGTTAGTTAGTTAGTTGCAGTTCCAACTTCACAGCAACGGGTCGTCCCCATTATGCTCCGTTCCTGTGCCAGTGAATATCACACAAAACGCTCCTCACTGCCCAATGTGAAAAGTGAAAAAGACAGGAGTCTCGACAAACAACAGCCCGCACAGATACACTGTGCATAATGCCGCCGCCAGAATGTCAACACACCAGTCCCCCACGAAACACCCAATTCATCTCTGATGGAATCGGCAGTCATTTTCCTATCTGAATGTTTCCTAGATGTTCACCTACACAGTCCAAGAACATACAGTTCATCACCGACGGCAGTGGCAGTCAACCAGAAGCCCAGCAGCCACGCATTTCTGCATAAGGCAAAAACCGGTCAACTCTGGGACATAGCCACCTGCCATCGCTCCGAACATGCAGTCACCTTCCAAAAATACAAACTTGGGGAGATTCAAAAGCACTTCACATGAAACTCACAGCTCACAGTGTCGCACCACGCACTCACTCAGTAGCAGGGCGACGGAACCATCAAGCCTCCTTAGTCGCCTCTTACGACATGCATGGTAGGCTACAGTGTTGCTATTCTTTGCTTCCCTTATGGGCCCCGGCAACACACGTTGTTACGTAATGTTACTTAAATTCAACAGTATTGTATGACGCGGAAGCCTGGACATTGAACAAGCAACTAGAAAGTAGAATAGAGGCCCTGGGGATGTGGATTTACAGAAGAATGTGTGGTATTTCATGGAAACAGAAACAATCAAATACAGAGGTTTTATTTTTTTTTAAATTGGGAATGAAAAGAGAGTTGATGAAAGAAATAAAAAAGAGGCAAGTGAAATATTTCGACCACGTTAAAAGACATAACACTGTTATAAAAAAAACCATACTGGAAGGCAAGGTTGAGGGCAAGCGAGCAGGAGGTAGACAACGATACAAGTTGGAAGATAACATCAAGAGATGGACGAACATCAGTCTAACAGAATGTACAGTCAAAGCGAGAGACAGACAGTGTTGGAGATACATTGCAGCCACCCTTCATTGTGGAGACGGCACCTGATTGATTCATTGATTGATTCATTGATTAGCACAGAGTCTGAGAGGGCACACAAATATCACTGGTAAACTTCACGGAAGAAACAACACATATAGATATATACACCCAAGCGTTTTGTCCAGGTCGTTATCAACAATAACAAGCACACAAATAGATTTAGCTGACAAATGTACGTATGACAATCACAGACATGTAGACTATTATATGGATCTATGTGAATTATCATCTTCCAGTGCCCTGAGGGCTGGCGTGGGCGATCATGCCTCTCCACAAATCGCCATCTCCGACGGCATGGATCAATTCGTGTGTAGATTCTCTTCCCTACCATGACACCAGATTGTCAAGAATCTTCTCACGATGTCTTCTTTTGTCTCTCTTTCCGCAAATCGATCTACATAGATATCTCATCCCTCTCCAAAAACCATTCAAGGATCATTCAAAGCTTAGCGGCTTTAGGATCATCACCCTTCAAAATACATTTGGGAAGATTTAAGAGACCACAGTCGCTGTCAAGCTGCAAGAGTTTATGGAAAGGGGAGAGCTTCATTCAAGAGGTCTGGGGAGCTACAGGCCAGGAAAAGATACCTGTTCAAATGCAGCCTTTTGTCTTTGACGTTTATGAGGGGTTCCAGAGTAAACAGGAAACGATGACAGCAGCGCTTGATCTCGAGGATGCGTACAATAGAGTTCGCTATGATATTTTGATGACCGTACTGATGAAGAAGGGGGTCAATCCCTGGTTGGTGAACTGGATAGCAGCCGTCCTGCATTCTCGTCGGGTTGCTCTCCGTCTGGGTGCATGGACCTCAGAGCCACATATTTTAATCCCGGGACTGCCACAGGGATCTGCAATCTCACCGATGCTCTTTAACGTGTATACGAGCAAGATTGCAAACCTAGAAGCACCAGGGGTTGGGAGGATACTAACATGTGCAGATGATATTCTTGCATATAGGCAGGGGAGAGATAGGGAGCAAACAGCCCAGGAGCTACAGGCGACAGTAGACAAAGCGATTGACTGGTGCACAGAAATGAGTGCTATACAAACTGAAGTATCTGGGGATCACATTTGACAGGAGTCTGTACTTCAAGGACCACGTGGAGACGGTTGTGACAAGATCTCAAAAGGGACTCAACGCACTTAAAACTATGGCTGCAATGGACACAGAGCAGAGAATGCTCTTCACACTATACCAGCACTTGATCCTCTCAGTGATTGATTATGGACTAGGACTGCTCACTGTCTCAAAGAGTCAGCTGGTGAGATTGGAGCGCATACAGAACGAAGATATGCGGGTCATTCAGGGATGCATCAGAGACACCCCGGTAGTGTATATGCGTTATATCCTTGGTCTGCCGACTTTTGCTGGTAGGCACAAGGTGATGCAGGCGAAGGCATACCTCAGAGTAGCTGCAGACACAGATCACCCGTTGCATGAGGCGCTGGACGCAGTTAAGGGGCAGAGACTGATAAGAGGGAAATCATGGATGGCTCAGGCGGAGGATACGATCAAACAGGTGTGCCCCTTGGAGAACATTAGGCGAGGAGAGGAATGAGTCAGAGTGCCAGCGGAGCAGTCAGACTTGTGCAGAGTTATAATCACATTGAGCCGGGAGTGCAGGGAATGACTATCAGGGGCCACGGAAGTGGAAATCCAGCAACTAATTCAGGATAATGCTCGCCCGGGTGATGTGATTATCTACACAGATGGTTCGGTGTTGAGAGGTAGGAGAAGTGTCTGGGGATTCTTAGCAAAAGCTAATGGTCGACGTTTGGTGCAGGAGAGCCTGGCGTATGATACCATTTACGAATGGAGGTGGAGGCGGTGAGTGCAGCTTTCCGCTGGATGGAGAACACGATACATACACACATCGTGATTGTAACTGACTCAGAAAGCATGCTGAGGAGGGTTAGGACAGGCAGGCTTCGTGCAGAGTGGCTTGCTTCGCTTCGGAGGTCACGGGTAGCAAGCATCACCTGGATCTTTTCTCCGGGGCATGCCGGTGTGCTGAGGAATGAACAGGCGGAAAGGTTGGCTGGTTCGGCAAAACTTGGTGGAGTATTGATGCATGAAAGGGCAGACGTGGTTGCGGCCTTGTGGGAGCACGTGTACACCTCGGAGGAGCAAATGGATCACCATAGTCTGGCAAGAATGAGACAGCGAGGTGTGACGAGGGGATCTTGCTGACGCTTTACGCTCAGAGGAAAGGCGAGACGGGCATATAATCAGATTGCTACTGGAACTATTGGTGTTGGAACTCTTCGCTGGCTTCTGAGGATGGGGACGGAGCGCTTATGGGAATGCCTCGAATGCTGTGATGTCGGTTCCTAAATCAATCAATCAATCAATCAACCAATCAATCCGCAAATCTTTCCGATTATCACAAAATGTTCCAATTTTTGTCTTCTCATAACGTGGCCAAAAAATTATGACTGCCTCTGTCTGATGTTTGTGATCAGTTGTCTGTGCCACTCAGCTTCCCTTACAGAGCGCCATGATTGCTCAGTTTGACTGTCCATTAACTTTCAGCATTCTTCTATAAAACAACATCTCCAAGGCTTCCATGAATGTTTTCGCCTGTTTACTACCTGTCCAGGATTTACAGCGGTATGTTAAAACTGGTTCTATGTAACATGCAAGAACTCTTTTTATAACTTCCAATGACAGTGACTTATTGTACAAAACGTTCTTAATTTGATAGAATGCAGTTTTTGCTTGTCCTATTCTGTTCTTTATCTCTGTGATGCATCTTCCATCTGATGTTATCCATGTGCCTAGATATCTGAATTTCTGCACTTCCCCCAAAATAACGTAGTTTGCTTTAATTGCACATTTAGCGCAGTCTGTTTCTATGGTATCACCACGACTTCTGTCTTTCTATTATTCAAACTAAGGCCCATTTTTTCACTGTCTACAACCACTGTATCTATCATAATCCTCTTGATCCTTCTGACCTGTTGCTATTAAGACTGTGTCATCAGCGTAACATAAGTTATATATATATATATATATATATATATATATATATATATATATATATATATATATATATATATATATATATATATATATATATATATTATGTCCACCAGCCAGGATCCCTGACACGTTTTCTGCAGATCTCATTATATATTCACTGTACAATGAGAACAAATCAGGAGACATTACACAACCTTGTCTGAGTCCTTCTTTATACACTGAAATGATCCTACAAGGTAATTGATTCTTATGGCTGTATTTCATCTCTCAATGGAACTCAATCCAAACTCTTTGAAGACTTGCCTGTGATTGGTTGAATTTTGCGGTTAAGGTCGTCCATGCTAGGACAGAACGAAGTAATGTATCAATTAGAATGATCAGTTAATTAGTTAGTTAGTTAGTTAGTTAGTTAGTTAGTTAGTTAGTTAGTTAGTTAGTTAGTTAGTTAGTTAGTTAGTTAGTTAGTTAGTTAGTTAGTTAGTTAGTTAGTTAGTTAGTTAGTTAGTTAGTTAGTTAGTTAGTTAGTTAGTTAGTTAGTTAGTTAGTTAGTTAGTTAGTTAGTTAGTTAGTTAGTTAGTTAGTTAGTTAGTTAGTTAGTTAGTTAGTTAGTTAGTTAGTTAGTTAGTTAGTTAGTTAGTTAGTTAGTTAGTTAGTTAGTTAGTTAGTTAGTTAGTTAGTTAGTTAGTTAGTTAGTTAGTTAGTTAGTTAGTTAGTTAGTTAGTTAGTTAGTTAGTTAGTTAGTTAGTTAGTTAGTTAGTTAGTTAGTTAGTTAGTTAGTTAGTTAGTTAGTTAGTTAGTTAGTTAGTTAGTTAGTTAGTTAGTTAGTTAGTTAGTTAGTTAGTTAGTTAGTTAGTTAGTTAGTTAGTTAGTTAGTTAGTTAGTTAGTTAGTTAGTTAGTTAGTTAGTTAGTTAGTTAGTTAGTTAGTTAGTTAGTTAGTTAGTTAGTTAGTTAGTTAGTTAGTTAGTTAGTTAGTTAGTTAGTTAGTTAGTTAGTTAGTTAGTTAGTTAGTTAGTTAGTTAGTTAGTTAGTTAGTTAGTTAGTTAGTTAGTTAGTTAGTTAGTTAGTTAGTTAGTTAGTTAGTTAGTTAGTTAGTTAGTTAGTTAGTTAGTTAGTTAGTTAGTTAGTTAGTTAGTTAGTTAGTTAGTTAGTTAGTTAGTTAGTTAGTTAGTTAGTTAGTTAGTTAGTTAGTTAGTTAGTTAGTTAGTTAGTTAGTTAGTTAGTTAGTTAGTTAGTTAGTTAGTTAGTTAGTTAGTTAGTTAGTTAGTTAGTTAGTTAGTTAGTTAGTTAGTTAGTTAGTTAGTTAGTTAGTTAGTTAGTTAGTTAGTTAGTTAGTTAGTTAGTTAGTTAGTTAGTTAGTTAGTTAGTTAGTTAGTTAGTTAGTTAGTTAGTTAGTTAGTTAGTTAGTTAGTTAGTTAGTTAGTTAGTTAGTTAGTTAGTTAGTTAGTTAGTTAGTTAGTTAGTTAGTTAGTTAGTTAGTTAGTTAGTTAGTTAGTTAGTTAGTTAGTTAGTTAGTTAGTTAGTTAGTTAGTTAGTTAGTTAGTTAGTTAGTTAGTTAGTTAGTTAGTTAGTTAGTTAGTTAGTTAGTTAGTTAGTTAGTTAGTTAGTTAGTTAGTTAGTTAGTTAGTTAGTTAGTTAGTTAGTTAGTTAGTTAGTTAGTTAGTTAGTTAGTTAGTTAGTTAGTTAGTTAGTTAGTTAGTTAGTTAGTTAGTTAGTTAGTTAGTTAGTTAGTTAGTTAGTTAGTTAGTTAGTTAGTTAGTTAGTTAGTTAGTTAGTTAGTTAGTTAGTTAGTTAGTTAGTTAGTTAGTTAGTTAGTTAGTTAGTTAGTTAGTTAGTTAGTTAGTTAGTTAGTTAGTTAGTTAGTTAGTTAGTTAGTTAGTTAGTTAGTTAGTTAGTTAGTTAGTTAGTTAGTTAGTTAGTTAGTTAGTTAGTTAGTTAGTTAGTTAGTTAGTTAGTTAGTTAGTTAGTTAGTTAGTTAGTTAGTTAGTTAGTTAGTTAGTTAGTTAGTTAGTTAGTTAGTTAGTTAGTTAGTTAGTTAGTTAGTTAGTTAGTTAGTTAGTTAGTTAGTTAGTTAGTTAGTTAGTTAGTTAGTTAGTTAGTTAGTTAGTTAGTTAGTTAGTTAGTTAGTTAGTTAGTTAGTTAGTTAGTTAGTTAGTTAGTTAGTTAGTTAGTTAGTTAGTTAGTTAGTTAGTTAGTTAGTTAGTTAGTTAGTTAGTTAGTTAGTTAGTTAGTTAGTTAGTTAGTTAGTTAGTTAGTTAGTTAGTTAGTTAGTTAGTTAGTTAGTTAGTTAGTTAGTTAGTTAGTTAGTTAGTTAGTTAGTTAGTTAGTTAGTTAGTTAGTTAGTTAGTTAGTTAGTTAGTTAGTTAGTTAGTTAGTTAGTTAGTTAGTTAGTTAGTTAGTTAGTTAGTTAGTTAGTTAGTTAGTTAGTTAGTTAGTTAGTTAGTTAGTTAGTTAGTTAGTTAGTTAGTTAGTTAGTTAGTTAGTTAGTTAGTTAGTTAGTTAGTTAGTTAGTTAGTTAGTTAGTTAGTTAGTTAGTTAGTTAGTTAGTTAGTTAGTTAGTTAGTTAGTTAGTTAGTTAGTTAGTTAGTTAGTTAGTTAGTTAGTTAGTTAGTTAGTTAGTTAGTTAGTTAGTTAGTTAGTTAGTTAGTTAGTTAGTTAGTTAGTTAGTTAGTTAGTTAGTTAGTTAGTTAGTTAGTTAGTTAGTTAGTTAGTTAGTTAGTTAGTTAGTTAGTTAGTTAGTTAGTCAGTTAGTTAGTTTAGTTAGTTTAGTTAGTTAGTTAGTTAGTTAGTTAGTTAGTTAGTTAGTTAGTTAGTTAGTTAGTTAGTTAGTTAGTTAGTTAGTTAGTTAGTTAGTTAGTCGACAGATCATCCTCATTGCACACCGAACCATTCAGTCCATAAGTGCTCGGATCCCATCCTCAGCAAATCCCGCAGCGTGTAGCGGCTAACGACGCCAGTTCTGTGTTGGTTTATCAATCTTCTTTGGCTTCCTGCGTAGTGTTCTTGTTTGGCCACCCCTCTTTTAATTTGCTGTTCTCGCAGTATGGCCATGGTTGTAGATTCGCAGTCATCACTTGGTTCTCGCAAAAGTCTCACTTCTCATAGCGCATTCAGAATGTCAGCCTGGTCCATTGCCAGTCTGCCCTCCACATTAGTCATACCTGCGAGCTTGTCAACCCGCTCATTTCCTCGTACTCCCGCATGCCCTGGCACGAAGATTTTGCCAGCCGAGACCGCTCCAGAGACAGCAACCACTCTCTTCGGATCCACCTCGTCTCTATCCTCTTGAGCATGCTCATTGAGTCACTAAGGAAACATGCCCTAGTGAATGTCTGTGTCTCGAGCCATGTTATTGCTTTAGTTAGTTAGTTAGTTAGTCGTAGTTCCAACCTCATAGCAACGGGTTGTCCCCATTATGCTCCGTTCCTGTACCAGTGAATATCGCACAAAACGCTCCCCACTGCCCAATGTGAAAAGTGGAAAAGACAGGAGTCTCGACAACAGCCCGCACAGATACACTGTGCATAATGCTGCCGCCAGAATGTCAACACAATAGTCCCCCACAAAACACCCAGTTCATATCTGATGGAATCGACAGTCATTTTCCCATCTGGATGTTTCCTAAATGTTCACCCACACAGTCCATGAAAATACAGTTCATCGTCGATGGCAGTGGCAGTCAACCAGAAGCCCAGCAGCCACGCATTTCTGCATAAGGCAAAAACCGGTCAATTCTGGGACATAGCCATCTACCATCGATCCGAACATGCAGTCACGTTCCAAAAAACCTAGGGCAGATTCAAAAGCATTTCACACGAAACTCACAGCTCACAGTGTCGCGCCACGCACTCACTCAGTAGCAGGGCGACGGAACCATCAAGCCTCCTTAGTCGCCTCTTACGACATGCATGGTAGGCTACAGTGTTGCTATTCTTTGCTTTCCTTATGGGCCCCGGCAACACACGGGTGTTATTGCTTTACTTACTGCCATGACCTCCATAGTCAGGCTACTTGTGGTCTCAGCAAATGCACCAGAGTCCTCCTTCACAATTCTCCCTCCGGCCAGCGCCGTAAAGGCCCATGAGCTTCTCTCATGTCGGACGACCGACCCATCTGTGTAAATGACAGCATCACCGTCTAACGAATTCTCGAAAATCAACGCCTGTACTTCCGTCTCCACAGCAGCCCGATTTTCTTGTCTGCATTTTCTGTCTAGTTGGATGCAAACTGAAAAGGATGTGCAGAAATATGTTGGCACTTGCACCCACTCCTCGCCAGGTTCTAAGTCCTTCAGTGAACACACCTGTTGAAGAATGTCTTCGGCTTGACCCATTCACGACCTTCCTCTTTATAACCTGCTGCCCTTCACCTTCCTAATTTCACTATGTAGTGGATGTTGTGCCGGCTTCCTGGTCTAGAGGTTAACGACTTTTCTCCGTAATCTCGTATACTCTCGTAAGTAACGTGACGACGGTGAGTATCAGCAGTGGTTCTAATCGCGTCGGTAACTTACGGGATAAGTGAGCCGGCCGCTCAGAAAGCAATGGAAAACTACTGAGCGTAATCTTGCCAAGAAATCTATAATCAGCTGAAAGATGCTGATGTTGACAGCGATGTCCTGTAAAGGATATGCAAACATTAGTGGATGTTGTGTGTTTGCATTGACGCTGAGGTAGGCACGTGCTCTGCAAATTTGTAGTCTGTCTTCAATGGTTGGAAAATCAAGAAGGTAGCGCATCGCCCTGAATGCTGTATTTCTTGTACATTTCTTTGTGTGTGTAAGTGTGCATGCATGCAGTGTATGCGAGGGAGTGTATATTCGGGTGTGATGTGAGTACGTGTGAGTAAGTATATGGATGTGTATGGGTGTGTGTATGTGTATGTACATGTGTGTGTGTGTGTGTGTGTATGTGTGTGTGTGAGAGAGAGAGAGAGAGAGAGAGAGAGAGAGAGAGAGAGAGAGAGAGAGAGTTGAACGCACGCATGTCATCTAACATGCTGTTCCATATGTTTTGTATATTCTCATTTTCATATTATCCTTATGATGCACTTGATTTTAACATGCATAAAATGAATTCATGTAAATTACTGTAGAGTAAGTGAGAGAGTTAGTGAGTGTGAGTGAGAGAGAGAGATAGAGAGTGAATGAGTGTGAGAGTGTGTGTATGTAAAGAGAGAGAGAGAGAGAGAGAGAGAGAGAGAGAGAGAGAGAGAGAGAGAGAGAGAGAAAGTTGAGCCCACGCATGTCATGTAACATGCTATTCCATATTTTTTATGTATTCTCATCTTTCATATTACGAGGTATCATTTTGTATGCCACTTGAATGTCCTGTAACATGCCATTCCATATTTTTTTTGGGTGTTTATTCTCATCTTATCATTTTGTATGCCACTTGATTTTATCATGTATAATATAACATTACTGTGATGTGAGTGAGAGAGTTAGTGAGTGGGACAGAGAGAGAGAGAGAGAGAGAGAGAGAGAGAGAGAGAGAGAGAGCAAGAGAGAGAGAGAGAGAGAGAGAGAGAGAGAGAGAGAGAGAGAGTGTGTGAGCAAGAGAGCGAGGGAGAAAAGAGAGAGTTGAATTGCATCACTAATTTTTACGCTACATAATGTATTTGTATAATTTTTTTCTCCACTTCTTGCAATTGCGAGAATTCTCACGACAATCGTCAGTGTCTCAATTGTGTGTAAAGTGTGGGAGTTTGTTCTTATTAGTTTCAGTGATCATGTGAGGCATCATGTGTGTGTCTAGATGTGAGGATGTGTGTATGGATGTTTATGGGTGTGTATGTGAGGGATATGTGTGTGTGTGGGGGTGTGGGGAATGTATGTGTGGAGGGGTTGTGTGTGGGGGATGTGTATGGGTTAATGGGTGATGTGTGGATGTGTGAAGGAATGTGTAGTCGGTGGTGGATGTATGTGTGTGTGTGGGATATGTGTGTGTGTGTGTGGGGATATTTGAGAGGATAGTTGGAAGTATGTGGGTGTTGGTGGGTTGGGACGGGGTGTGGGTAGGGAGTGTGTGTTTGGGTGGGTGAATGGGTGTGTAGGAGATTGTGTGAGTTGGGGATGGGTGTGTAATGGGTGTGGGGGATGAGTGTGAGGGATGTCTGTTAATGGGATATGTCTGTGTGGGTGGGAGTGTGTGAGTGTGGATGGGATAAATGTGAGTGGGTGGAGGATGTATGTGTGGGTGGTGAGGATGTTTGTAGGTGGAGGATGTGTGAGTGGGTTGGGAGATGTGTGGGCGGGGATGTGTATGGGTAATGTGTGTGTGTGTGTGGGGGGGGGGGGCGAATGTGTTTATGGGTGGATTTTTGTGTGGGAGGGGAGCTGTGTGAGAGGTGGGGGAGGTGTGGGATATGCAGGTGATTGAAGGATGTATGCGAGGATGGGGGATTGTGTTTGGCTGAGTGGTTGGGGTGTGTGTGGGTGGGAGGGTAGATGAGAGATGCATGTGTTGATGGGCGCGTGGGTGATGTGTGGGTGTGAGTGGTTGATGGATGAGTACGTGAGTGGGTGGATGTGTGTGAGAGATGAGTGTATGGGTGGGGGAGGTGTGTAGTTGTGAGAAGATGTGTGTGAGCGGCGGATGTGTGTGGGTGGGGTATATGTGGGGGGCGGGGTGTGTGTGGGTGGGAGGTGTGTGTTTTTGGGTTATGGGTGGGGGATATGTGTGGGCAGGTGGGGAGATGTGTTTATGGGTGGGGATGTGTGTATAGGTGGGGATGTGTAGTTGAGAGGTGGCGAATATTGGGTGGGTGAGTGGGTGTAGGTTGGCTGATGTGTGTGTGGGTGGGTGGGGAAAATTGTGAGAGTGCGGGATATGTGTGTGGATAGGTGCGGGATGTGTGGGTTGGCGGGGGTATGTGTGTGTCGCTTCTTCTTCTTCTTCTTCTTCTTCTTCTTCTTCTTCTTCTTCTTCTTCTTCTTCTTCTTCTTCTTCTTCTTCTTCTTCTTCTTCTTCTTCTTCTTCTTCTTCTTCTTCTTCTTCTTCTTCTTCTTCTTCGTCGTGACTTCACTGTGTCCTCTCCCATCTTGTTGTTACGTACATCCCACTATTCCAGTTGTGACTTCACCGTGTTCTGTCCCATCTTGTTGTTACATACATCCCACTATTCCAGTCGTGACTTGACCGTGTTCTCTCCCATCTTGTTGTTACATACATCCAGCTATTCCAGTCGTGACTTCACCGTGTTCTCTCCCATCTTGTTGTTACATACATCCCACTATTCCAGTCGTGACTTCACCGTGTCCTCTCCCATCTTGTTGTTACATACATCTCACTATTCCAGTCGTGACTTCACCGTGTCCTCTCCCATCTTGTTGTTACATACATCCCACTATTCCAGTCGTGACTTCACCGTGTCCTCTCCCATCTTGTTGTTACATACATCCCACTATTCCAGTCGTGACTTCACCGTGTTCTGTCCCATCTTGTTGTTACATACATCCAGCTATTCCAGTTGTGACTTCACCATGTTCTGTCCCATCTTGTTGTTACACACATCCCACTATTCCAGTCGTGACTTCACCGTGTTCTGTCCCATCTTGTTGTTACACACATCCCACTATTCCAGTCGTGACTTCACCGTGTTCTGTCCCATCTTGTTGTTACATACATCCCACTTTTCCAGTCGTGACTTCACCGTGTTCTGTCCCATCTTGTGGTTACATACATCCCACTATTCCAGTCGTGACTTCACCATGTTCTGTCCCATCTTGTTGTTACATACATCCCACTATTCCAGTCGTGACTTCACCGTGTTCTGTCCCATCTTGTTGTTACATACATCCAGCTATTCCAGTTGTGACTTCACCATGTTCTGTCCCATCTTGTTGTTACATACATCCAGCTATTCCAGTTGTGACTTCACCGTGTTCTGTCCCATCTTGTTGTTACATACATCCCACTATTCCAGTTGTGACTTCACCGTGTTCTGTCCCATCTTGTTGTTACATACATCCCACTATTCCAGTCGTGACTTCACCGTATCCTCTCCCATCTTGTTGTTACATACATCCAGCTATTCCAGTTGTGACTTCACCATGTTCTGTCCCATCTTGTTGTTACATACATCCCACTATTCCAGTCGTGACTTCACCATGTTCTGTCCCATCTTGTTGTTACATACATCCCACTATTCCAGTCGTGACTTCACCGTGTCCTCTCCCATCTTGTTGTTACATACATCCCACTATTCCAGTTGTGACTTCACCGTGTCCTCTCCCATCTTGTTGTTACATACATCCCACTATTCCAGTTGCGACTTCACCGTGTCCTCTCCCATCTTGTTGTTACATACATCCCACTATTCCAGTTGTGACTTCACCTTGTTCTGTCCCATCTTGTTGTTACATACATCCCACTATTCCAGTTGTGACTTCAACGTGTTCGCTCCCATCTTGTTGTTACATACATCCCACTATTCCAGTTGTGACTTCACCGTGTTCTGTCCCATCTTGTTGTTACATACATCCCACTATTCCAGTTGTGACTTCACCTTGTTTTCTTACATACATCCCACTATTCCAGTTGTGACTTCACCTTGTTCTGTCCCATCTTGTTGTTACATACATCCCACTATTCCAGTTGTGACTTCACCATGTTCTGTCCCATCTTGTTGTTACATACATCCCACTATTCCAGTTATGACTTCACCGTGTTCGCTCCCATCTTGTTGTTACATACATCCCACTATTCCAGTTGTGACTTCACCTTGTTCTGTCCCATCTTGTTGTTACATACATCCCACTATTCCAGTCGTGACTTCACCGTGTCCTCTCCCATCTTGTTGTTACATACATCCAGCTATTCCAGTTGTGACTTCACCGTGTTCTGTCCCATCTTGTTGTTACATACATCCCACTATTCCAGTTGTGACTTCACCGTGTCCTCTCCCATCTTGTTGTTACATACATCCCACTATTCCAGTTGTGACTTCACCGTGTCCTCTCCCATCTTGTTGTTACATACATCCCACTATTCCAGTCGTGACTTCACCGTGTCCTCTCCCATCTTGTTGTTACATACATTCCACTATTCCAGTCGTGACTTCACCTTGTTGTCTTACATACATCCCACTATTCCAGTTGTGACTTTACCTTGTTTTCTTACATACATCCCACTATTCCAGTTGTGACTTCACCGTGTCCTCTCCCATCTTGTTGTTACATACATCCCACTATTCCAGTTGTGACTTCACCTTGTTCTGTCCCATCTTGTTGTTACATACATCCCACTATTCCAGTTGTGACTTCACCGTGTCCTCTCCCATCTTGTTCTTACATACATCCCACTATTCCAGTTGTGACTTCACCGTGTCCTCTCCCATCTTGTTCTTACATACATCCCACTATTCCAGTCGTGACTTCACCGTGTCCTCTCCCATCTTGTTGTTACATACATCCCACTATTCCAGTTGTGACTTCACCTTGTTTTCTTACATACATCCCACTATTCCAGTTATGACTTCACCGTGTCCTCTCCCATCTTGTTGTTACATACATCGCACTATTCCAGTTGTGACTTCACCTTGTTCTGTCCCATCTTGTTGTTACATACATCCCGCTATTCCAGTTGTGACTTCACTTGTTCTGTCCCATCTTGTTGTTACATACATCACACTATTCCAGTTGTGACTTCACCGTGTTCGCTCCCATCTTGTTGTTACATACATCCCACTATTCCAGTTGTGACTTCACCTTGTTCTGTCCCATCTTGTTGTTACATACATCCCACTATTCCAGTTGTGACTTTACCTTGTTCTGTCCCATCTTGTTGTTACATACATCCCGCTATTCCAGTTGTGACTTCACTTGTTCTGTCCCATCTTGTTGTTACATACATCCCACTATTCCACTTGTGACTTCACCTTGTTTTCTTTCATACATCCCATTATTCCAGTTGTGACTTCACCGTGTTCTGTCCCATCGTGTTGTTACATACATCCCACTATTCCAGTTGTGACTTCACCGTGTCCTCTCCCATCTTGTTGTTACATACATCCCGCTCTTCCAGTCGTGACTTCACCGTGTTCTGTCCCATCTTGTTGTTACATACATCCCACTATTCCAGTCGTGACTTCACCGTGTTCTGTCCCATCTTGTTGTTACATACATCCCACTATTCCAGTTGTGACTTCACCGTGTTCTGTCCCATCTTGTTGTTACATACATCCCACTATTCCAGTCGTGACTTCACCGTGTTCTGTCCCAGTGTTCTGTCCCATCTTGTTGTTACATACATTCCACTATTCCAGTCGTGACTTCACCGTGTTCTGTCCCATCTTGTTGTTACATACATCCAGCTATTCCAGTCGTGACTTCACCGTGTCCTCTCCCATCTTGTTGTTACATACATCCCACTATTCCAGTTGTGACTTCACCTTGTTTTCTTACATACATCCCACTATTCCAGTTATGACTTCACCGTGTTCGCTCCCATCTTGTTGTTACATACATCCCACTATTCCAGTTGTGACTTCACCTTGTTCTGTCCCATCTTGTTGTTACATACATCCCACTATTCCAGTCGTGACTTCACCGTGTCCTCTCCCATCTTGTTGTTACATACATCCAGCTATTCCAGTTGTGACTTCACCGTGTTCTGTCCCATCTTGTTGTTACATACATCCCACTATTCCAGTTGTGACTTCACCGTGTCCTCTCCCATCTTGTTGTTACATACATCCCACTATTCCAGTTGTGACTTCACCGTGTCCTCTCCCATCTTGTTGTTACATACATCCCACTATTCCAGTCGTGACTTCACCGTGTCCTCTCCCATCTTGTTGTTACATACATTCCACTATTCCAGTCGTGACTTCACCTTGTTGTCTTACATACATCCCACTATTCCAGTTGTGACTTTACCTTGTTTTCTTACATACATCCCACTATTCCAGTTGTGACTTCACCGTGTCCTCTCCCATCTTGTTGTTACATACATCCCACTATTCCAGTTGTGACTTCACCTTGTTCTGTCCCATCTTGTTGTTACATACATCCCACTATTCCAGTTGTGACTTCACCGTGTCCTCTCCCATCTTGTTCTTACATACATCCCACTATTCCAGTTGTGACTTCACCGTGTCCTCTCCCATCTTGTTCTTACATACATCCCACTATTCCAGTCGTGACTTCACCGTGTCCTCTCCCATCTTGTTGTTACATACATCCCACTATTCCAGTTGTGACTTCACCTTGTTTTCTTACATACATCCCACTATTCCAGTTATGACTTCACCGTGTCCTCTCCCATCTTGTTGTTACATACATCGCACTATTCCAGTTGTGACTTCACCTTGTTCTGTCCCATCTTGTTGTTACATACATCCCGCTATTCCAGTTGTGACTTCACTTGTTCTGTCCCATCTTGTTGTTACATACATCACACTATTCCAGTTGTGACTTCACCGTGTTCGCTCCCATCTTGTTGTTACATACATCCCACTATTCCAGTTGTGACTTCACCTTGTTCTGTCCCATCTTGTTGTTACATACATCCCACTATTCCAGTTGTGACTTTACCTTGTTCTGTCCCATCTTGTTGTTACATACATCCCGCTATTCCAGTTGTGACTTCACTTGTTCTGTCCCATCTTGTTGTTACATACATCCCACTATTCCACTTGTGACTTCACCTTGTTTTCTTTCATACATCCCATTATTCCAGTTGTGACTTCACCGTGTTCTGTCCCATCGTGTTGTTACATACATCCCACTATTCCAGTTGTGACTTCACCGTGTCCTCTCCCATCTTGTTGTTACATACATCCCGCTCTTCCAGTCGTGACTTCACCGTGTTCTGTCCCATCTTGTTGTTACATACATCCCACTATTCCAGTCGTGACTTCACCGTGTTCTGTCCCATCTTGTTGTTACATACATCCCACTATTCCAGTTGTGACTTCACCGTGTTCTGTCCCATCTTGTTGTTACATACATCCCACTATTCCAGTCGTGACTTCACCGTGTTCTGTCCCAGTGTTCTGTCCCATCTTGTTGTTACATACATTCCACTATTCCAGTCGTGACTTCACCGTGTTCTGTCCCATCTTGTTGTTACATACATCCAGCTATTCCAGTCGTGACTTCACCGTGTCCTCTCCCATCTTGTTGTTACATACATCCCACTATTCCAGTTGTGACTTCACCTTGTTTTCTTACATACATCCCACTATTCCAGTTGTGACTTCACCGTGTCCTCTCCCATCTTGTTGTTACATACATCCCACTATTCCAGTTGTGACTTCACCTTGTTCTGTCCCATCTTGTTGTTACATACATCCCACTATTCCAGTTGTGACTTCACCGTGTCCTCTCCCATCTTGTTCTTACATACATCCCACTATTCCAGTTGTGACTTCACCGTGTCCTCTCCCATCTTGTTGTTACATACATCCCACTATTCCAGTTGTGACTTCACCGTGTCCTCTCCCATCTTGTTCTTACATACATCCCACTATTCCAGTCGTGACTTCACCGTGTCCTCTCCCATCTTGTTGTTACATACATCCCACTATTCCAGTTGTGACTTCACCTTGTTTTCTTACATACATCCCACTATTCCAGTTATGACTTCACCGTGTCCTCTCCCATCTTGTTGTTACATACATCCCACTATTCCAGTTGTGACTTCACCTTGTTCTGTCCCATCTTGTTGTTACATACATCCCGCTATTCCAGTTGTGACTTCACTTGTTCTGTCCCATCTTGTTGTTACATACATCCCACTATTCCAGTTGTGACTTCACCGTGTTCGCTCCCATCTTGTTGTTACATACATCCCACTATTCCAGTTGTGACTTCACCTTGTTCTGTCCCATCTTGTTGTTACATACATCCCACTATTCCAGTTGTGACTTTACCTTGTTCTGTCCCATCTTGTTGTTACATACATCCCGCTATTCCAGTTGTGACTTCACTTGTTCTGTCCCATCTTGTTGTTACATACATCCCACTATTCCACTTGTGACTTCACCTTGTTTTCTTTCATACATCCCATTATTCCAGTTGTGACTTCACCGTGTTCTGTCCCATCGTGTTGTTACACACATCCCACTATTCCAGTTGTGACTTCACCGTGTCCTCTCCCATCTTGTTGTTACATACATCCCGCTATTCCAGTTGTGACTTCACCGTGTTCTGTCCCATCTTGTTGTTACATACATCCCACTATTCCAGTCGTGACTTCACCGTGTTCTGTCCCATCTTGTTGTTACATACATCCCACTATTCCAGTCATGACTTCACCGTGTCCTCTCCCATCTTGTTGTTACATACATCCCACTATTTCAGTTGTGACTTCACCGTGTTCTGTCCCATCTTGTTGTTACATACATCCCACTATTCCAGTCGTGACTTCACCGTGTTCTGTCCCAGTGTTCTGTCCCATCTTGTTGTTACATACATTCCACTATTCCAGTCGTGACTTCACCGTGTTCTGTCCCATCTTGTTGTTACATACATCCAGCTATTCCAGTCGTGACTTCACCGTGTTCTCTCCCATCTTGTTGTTACATACATCCCACTATTCCAGTCGTGACTTCACCGTGTTCTGTCCCATCTTGTTGTTACATACATCCAGCTATTCCAGTCGTGACTTCACCGTGTTCTGTCCCATCTTGTTGTTACATACATCCCACTATTCCAGTCGTGACTTCACCGTGTTCTGTCCCATCTTGTTGTTACATACATCAAGCTATTCCAGTTGTGACTTCACCGTGTTCTGTCCCATCTTGTTGTTACATACATCCCACTATTCCAGTCGTGACTTCACCATGTTCTGTCCCATCTTGTTGTTACATACATCCCACTATTCCAGTTGTGACTTCACCGTGTTCTGTCCCATCTTGTTGTTACATACATCCCACTATTCCAGTTGTGACTTCACCGTGTTCTGTCCCATCTTGTTGTTACATACATCCCACTATTCCAGTCGTGACTTCACCGTGTTCTCTCCCATCTTGTTGTTACATACATCCAGCTATTCCAGTCGTGACTTCACCGTGTTCTGTCCCATCTTGTTGTTACATACATCCCACTATTCCAGTTGTGACTTCACCGTGTTCTGTCCCATCTTGTTGTTACATACATCCCACTATTCCAGTCGTGACTTCACCGTGTTCTCTCCCATCTTGTTGTTACATACACCCCACTATTCCAGTCGTGACTTCACCGTGTCCTCTCCCATCTTGTTGTTACATACATCCCACTATTCCAGTCGTGACTTCACCGTGTCCTCTCCCATCTTGTTGTTACATACATCCCACTATTCCAGTCGTGACTTCACCGTGTCCTCTCCCATCTTGTTGTTACATACATCCCACTATTCCAGTCGTGACTTCACCGTGTTCTGTCCCATCTTGTTGTTACATACATCCAGCTATTCCAGTTGTGACTTCACCATGTTCTGTCCTATCTTGTTGTTACACACATCCCACTATTCCAGTCGTGACTTCACCGTGTTCTGTCCCATCTTGTTGTTACACACATCCCACTATTCCAGTCGTGACTTCACCGTGTTCTGTCCCATCTTGTTGTTACATACATCCCACTTTTCCAGTCGTGACTTCACCGTGTTCTGTCCCATCTTGTGGTTACATACATCCCACTATTCCAGTCGTGACTTCACCATGTTCTGTCCCATCTTGTTGTTACATACATCCCACTATTCCAGTCGTGACTTCACCTTGTTCTGTCCCATCTTGTTGTTACATACATCCCACTATTCCAGTTGTGACTTCAACGTGTTCGCTCCCATCTTGTTGTTACATACATCCCACTATTCCAGTCGTGACTTCACCGTATCCTCTCCCATCTTGTTGTTACATACATCCAGCTATTCCAGTTGTGACTTCACCATGTTCTGTCCCATCTTGTTGTTACATACATCCCACTATTCCAGTCGTGAATTCACCATGTTCTGTCCCATCTTGTTGTTACATACATCCCACTATTCCAGTCGTGACTTCACCGTGTCCTCTCCCATCTTGTTGTTACATACATCCCACTATTCCAGTTGTGACTTCACCGTGTCCTCTCCCATCTTGTTGTTACATACATCCCACTATTCCAGTTGCGACTTCACCGTGTCCTCTCCCATCTTGTTGTTACATACATCCCACTATTCCAGTTGTGACTTCACCTTGTTCTGTCCCATCTTGTTGTTACATACATCCCACTATTCCAGTTGTGACTTCAACGTGTTCGCTCCCATCTTGTTGTTACATACATCCCACTATTCCAGTTGTGACTTCACCGTGTTCTGTCCCATCTTGTTGTTACATACATCCCACTATTCCAGTTGTGACTTCACCTTGTTTTCTTACATACATCCCACTATTCCAGTTGTGACTTCACCTTGTTCTGTCCCATCTTGTTGTTACATACATCCCACTATTCCAGTTGTGACGTCACCATGTTCTGTCCCATCTTGTTGTTACATACATCCCACTATTCCAGTTATGACTTCACCGTGTTCGCTCCCATCTTGTTGTTACATACATCCCACTATTCCAGTTGTGACTTCACCTTGTTCTGTCCCATCTTGTTGTTACATACATCCCACTATTCCAGTCGTGACTTCACCGTGTCCTCTCCCATCTTGTTGTTACATACATCCAGCTATTCCAGTTGTGACTTCACCGTGTTCTGTCCCATCTTGTTGTTACATACATCCCACTATTCCAGTTGTGACTTCACCGTGTCCTCTCCCATCTTGTTGTTACATACATCCCACTATTCCAGTTGTGACTTCACCGTGTCCTCTCCCATCTTGTTGTTACATACATCCCACTATTCCAGTCGTGACTTCACCGTGTCCTCTCCCATCTTGTTGTTACATACATCCCACTATTCCAGTCGTGACTTCACCTTGTTGTCTTACATACATCCCACTATTCCAGTTGTGACTTTACCTTGTTTTCTTACATACATCCCACTATTCCAGTTGTGACTTCACCGTGTCCTCTCCCATCTTGTTGTTACATACATCCCACTATTCCAGTTGTGACTTCACCTTGTTTTCTTACATACATCCCACTATTCCAGTTGTGACTTCACCGTGTCCTCTCCCATCTTGTTGTTACATACATCCCACTATTCCAGTTGTGACTTCACCTTGTTCTGTCCCATCTTGTTGTTACATACATCCCACTATTCCAGTTGTGACTTCACCGTGTCCTCTCCCATCTTGTTCTTACATACATCCCACTATTCCAGTTGTGACTTCACCGTGTCCTCTCCCATCTTGTTGTTACATACATCCCACTATTCCAGTTGTGACTTCACCGTGTCCTCTCCCATCTTGTTCTTACATACATCCCACTATTCCAGTCGTGACTTCACCGTGTCCTCTCCCATCTTGTTGTTACATACATCCCACTATTCCAGTTGTGACTTCACCTTGTTTTCTTACATACATCCCACTATTCCAGTTATGACTTCACCGTGTCCTCTCCCATCTTGTTGTTACATACATCCCACTATTCCAGTTGTGACTTCACCTTGTTCTGTCCCATCTTGTTGTTACATACATCCCGCTATTCCAGTTGTGACTTCACTTGTTCTGTCCCATCTTGTTGTTACATACATCCCACTATTCCAGTTGTGACTTCACCGTGTTCGCTCCCATCTTGTTGTTACATACATCCCACTATTCCAGTTGTGACTTCACCTTGTTCTGTCCCATCTTGTTGTTACATACATCCCACTATTCCAGTTGTGACTTTACCTTGTTCTGTCCCATCTTGTTGTTACATACATCCCGCTATTCCAGTTGTGACTTCACTTGTTCTGTCCCATCTTGTTGTTACATACATCCCACTATTCCACTTGTGACTTCACCTTGTTTTCTTTCATACATCCCATTATTCCAGTTGTGACTTCACCGTGTTCTGTCCCATCGTGTTGTTACATACATCCCACTATTCCAGTTGTGACTTCACCGTGTCCTCTCCCATCTTGTTGTTACATACATCCCGCTATTCCAGTCGTGACTTCACCGTGTTCTGTCCCATCTTGTTGTTACATACATCCCACTATTCCAGTCGTGACTTCACCGTGTTCTGTCCCATCTTGTTGTTACATACATCCCACTATTCCAGTCGTGACTTCACCGTGTCCTCTCCCATCTTGTTGTTACATACATCCCACTATTCCAGTCGTGACTTCACCGTGTTCTGTCCCATCTTGTTGTTACATACATCCAGCTATTCCAGTTGTGACTTCACCATGTTCTGTCCCATCTTGTTGTTACATACATCCAGCTATTCCAGTTGTGACTTCACCGTGTTCTGTCCCATCTTGTTGTTACATACATCCCACTATTCCAGTTGTGACTTCACCGTGTTCTGTCCCATCTTGTTGTTACATACATCCCACTATTCCAGTCGTGACTTCACCGTATCCTCTCCCATCTTGTTGTTACATACATCCAGCTATTCCAGTTGTGACTTCACCATGTTCTGTCCCATCTTGTTGTTACATACATCCCACTATTCCAGTCGTGACTTCACCATGTTCTGTCCCATCTTGTTGTTACATACATCCAGCTATTCCAGTCGTGACTTCACCGTGTTCTCTCCCATCTTGTTGTTACATACATCCCACTATTCCAGTCGTGACTTCACCGTGTTCTGTCCCATCTTGTTGTTACATACATCCAGCTATTCCAGTCGTGACTTCACCGTGTTCTGTCCCATCTTGTTGTTACATACATCCCACTATTCCAGTCGTGACTTCACCGTGTTCTGTCCCATCTTGTTGTTACATACATCAAGCTATTCCAGTTGTGACTTCACCGTGTTCTGTCCCATCTTGTTGTTACATACATCCCACTATTCCAGTCGTGACTTCACCATGTTCTGTCCCATCTTGTTGTTACATACATCCCACTATTCCAGTTGTGACTTCACCGTGTTCTGTCCCATCTTGTTGTTACATACATCCCACTATTCCAGTTGTGACTTCACCGTGTTCTGTCCCATCTTGTTGTTACATACATCCCACTATTCCAGTCGTGACTTCACCGTGTTCTCTCCCATCTTGTTGTTACATACATCCAGCTATTCCAGTCGTGACTTCACCGTGTTCTGTCCCATCTTGTTGTTACATACATCCCACTATTCCAGTTGTGACTTCACCGTGTTCTGTCCCATCTTGTTGTTACATACATCCCACTATTCCAGTCGTGACTTCACCGTGTTCTCTCCCATCTTGTTGTTACATACACCCCACTATTCCAGTCGTGACTTCACCGTGTCCTCTCCCATCTTGTTGTTACATACATCCCACTATTCCAGTCGTGACTTCACCGTGTCCTCTCCCATCTTGTTGTTACATACATCCCACTATTCCAGTCGTGACTTCACCGTGTCCTCTCCCATCTTGTTGTTACATACATCCCACTATTCCAGTCGTGACTTCACCGTGTTCTGTCCCATCTTGTTGTTACATACATCCAGCTATTCCAGTTGTGACTTCACCATGTTCTGTCCTATCTTGTTGTTACACACATCCCACTATTCCAGTCGTGACTTCACCGTGTTCTGTCCCATCTTGTTGTTACACACATCCCACTATTCCAGTCGTGACTTCACCGTGTTCTGTCCCATCTTGTTGTTACATACATCCCACTTTTCCAGTCGTGACTTCACCGTGTTCTGTCCCATCTTGTGGTTACATACATCCCACTATTCCAGTCGTGACTTCACCATGTTCTGTCCCATCTTGTTGTTACATACATCCCACTATTCCAGTCGTGACTTCACCTTGTTCTGTCCCATCTTGTTGTTACATACATCCCACTATTCCAGTTGTGACTTCAACGTGTTCGCTCCCATCTTGTTGTTACATACATCCCACTATTCCAGTCGTGACTTCACCGTATCCTCTCCCATCTTGTTGTTACATACATCCAGCTATTCCAGTTGTGACTTCACCATGTTCTGTCCCATCTTGTTGTTACATACATCCCACTATTCCAGTCGTGAATTCACCATGTTCTGTCCCATCTTGTTGTTACATACATCCCACTATTCCAGTCGTGACTTCACCGTGTCCTCTCCCATCTTGTTGTTACATACATCCCACTATTCCAGTTGTGACTTCACCGTGTCCTCTCCCATCTTGTTGTTACATACATCCCACTATTCCAGTTGCGACTTCACCGTGTCCTCTCCCATCTTGTTGTTACATACATCCCACTATTCCAGTTGTGACTTCACCTTGTTCTGTCCCATCTTGTTGTTACATACATCCCACTATTCCAGTTGTGACTTCAACGTGTTCGCTCCCATCTTGTTGTTACATACATCCCACTATTCCAGTTGTGACTTCACCGTGTTCTGTCCCATCTTGTTGTTACATACATCCCACTATTCCAGTTGTGACTTCACCTTGTTTTCTTACATACATCCCACTATTCCAGTTGTGACTTCACCTTGTTCTGTCCCATCTTGTTGTTACATACATCCCACTATTCCAGTTGTGACGTCACCATGTTCTGTCCCATCTTGTTGTTACATACATCCCACTATTCCAGTTATGACTTCACCGTGTTCGCTCCCATCTTGTTGTTACATACATCCCACTATTCCAGTTGTGACTTCACCTTGTTCTGTCCCATCTTGTTGTTACACACATCCCACTATTCCAGTCGTGACTTCACCGTGTCCTCTCCCATCTTGTTGTTACATACATCCAGCTATTCCAGTTGTGACTTCACCGTGTTCTGTCCCATCTTGTTGTTACATACATCCCACTATTCCAGTTGTGACTTCACCGTGTCCTCTCCCATCTTGTTGTTACATACATCCCACTATTCCAGTTGTGACTTCACCGTGTCCTCTCCCATCTTGTTGTTACATACATCCCACTATTCCAGTCGTGACTTCACCGTGTCCTCTCCCATCTTGTTGTTACATACATCCCACTATTCCAGTCGTGACTTCACCTTGTTGTCTTACATACATCCCACTATTCCAGTTGTGACTTTACCTTGTTTTCTTACATACATCCCACTATTCCAGTTGTGACTTCACCGTGTCCTCTCCCATCTTGTTGTTACATACATCCCACTATTCCAGTTGTGACTTCACCTTGTTTTCTTACATACATCCCACTATTCCAGTTGTGACTTCACCGTGTCCTCTCCCATCTTGTTGTTACATACATCCCACTATTCCAGTTGTGACTTCACCTTGTTCTGTCCCATCTTGTTGTTACATACATCCCACTATTCCAGTTGTGACTTCACCGTGTCCTCTCCCATCTTGTTCTTACATACATCCCACTATTCCAGTTGTGACTTCACCGTGTCCTCTCCCATCTTGTTGTTACATACATCCCACTATTCCAGTTGTGACTTCACCGTGTCCTCTCCCATCTTGTTCTTACATACATCCCACTATTCCAGTCGTGACTTCACCGTGTCCTCTCCCATCTTGTTGTTACATACATCCCACTATTCCAGTTGTGACTTCACCTTGTTTTCTTACATACATCCCACTATTCCAGTTATGACTTCACCGTGTCCTCTCCCATCTTGTTGTTACATACATCCCACTATTCCAGTTGTGACTTCACCTTGTTCTGTCCCATCTTGTTGTTACATACATCCCGCTATTCCAGTTGTGACTTCACTTGTTCTGTCCCATCTTGTTGTTACATACATCCCACTATTCCAGTTGTGACTTCACCGTGTTCGCTCCCATCTTGTTGTTACATACATCCCACTATTCCAGTTGTGACTTCACCTTGTTCTGTCCCATCTTGTTGTTACATACATCCCACTATTCCAGTTGTGACTTTACCTTGTTCTGTCCCATCTTGTTGTTACATACATCCCGCTATTCCAGTTGTGACTTCACTTGTTCTGTCCCATCTTGTTGTTACATACATCCCACTATTCCACTTGTGACTTCACCTTGTTTTCTTTCATACATCCCATTATTCCAGTTGTGACTTCACCGTGTTCTGTCCCATCGTGTTGTTACATACATCCCACTATTCCAGTTGTGACTTCACCGTGTCCTCTCCCATCTTGTTGTTACATACATCCCGCTATTCCAGTCGTGACTTCACCGTGTTCTGTCCCATCTTGTTGTTACATACATCCCACTATTCCAGTCGTGACTTCACCGTGTTCTGTCCCATCTTGTTGTTACATACATCCCACTATTCCAGTCGTGACTTCACCGTGTCCTCTCCCATCTTGTTGTTACATACATCCCACTATTCCAGTCGTGACTTCACCATGTTCTGTCCCATCTTGTTGTTACATACATCCAGCTATTCCAGTTGTGACTTCACCGTGTTCTGTCCCATCTTGTTGTTACATACATCCCACTATTCCAGTTGTGACTTCACCGTGTTCTGTCCCATCTTGTTGTTACATACATCCCACTATTCCAGTCGTGACTTCACCGTATCCTCTCCCATCTTGTTGTTACATACATCCAGCTATTCCAGTTGTGACTTCACCATGTTCTGTCCCATCTTGTTGTTACATACATCCCACTATTCCAGTCGTGACTTCACCATGTTCTGTCCCATCTTGTTGTTACATACATCCAGCTATTCCAGTCGTGACTTCACCGTGTTCTCTCCCATCTTGTTGTTACATACATCCCACTATTCCAGTCGTGACTTCACCGTGTTCTGTCCCATCTTGTTGTTACATACATCCAGCTATTCCAGTCGTGACTTCACCGTGTTCTGTCCCATCTTGTTGTTACATACATCCCACTATTCCAGTCGTGACTTCACCGTGTTCTGTCCCATCTTGTTGTTACATACATCAAGCTATTCCAGTTGTGACTTCACCGTGTTCTGTCCCATCTTGTTGTTACATACATCCCACTATTCCAGTCGTGACTTCACCATGTTCTGTCCCATCTTGTTGTTACATACATCCCACTATTCCAGTTGTGACTTCACCGTGTTCTGTCCCATCTTGTTGTTACATACATCCGACTATTCCAGTTGTGACTTCACCGTGTTCTGTCCCATCTTGTTGTTACATACATCCCACTATTCCAGTCGTGACTTCACCGTGTTCTCTCCCATCTTGTTGTTACATACATCCAGCTATTCCAGTCGTGACTTCACCGTGTTCTGTCCCATCTTGTTGTTACATACATCCCACTATTCCAGTTGTGACTTCACCGTGTTCTGTCCCATCTTGTTGTTACATACATCCCACTATTCCAGTCGTGACTTCACCGTGTTCTCTCCCATCTTGTTGTTACATACACCCCACTATTCCAGTCGTGACTTCACCGTGTCCTCTCCCATCTTGTTGTTACATACATCCCACTATTCCAGTCGTGACTTCACCGTGTCCTCTCCCATCTTGTTGTTACATACATCCCACTATTCCAGTCGTGACTTCACCGTGTCCTCTCCCATCTTGTTGTTACATACATCCCACTATTCCAGTCGTGACTTCACCGTGTTCTGTCCCATCTTGTTGTTACATACATCCAGCTATTCCAGTTGTGACTTCACCATGTTCTGTCCTATCTTGTTGTTACACACATCCCACTATTCCAGTCGTGACTTCACCGTGTTCTGTCCCATCTTGTTGTTACACACATCCCACTATTCCAGTCGTGACTTCACCGTGTTCTGTCCCATCTTGTTGTTACATACATCCCACTTTTCCAGTCGTGACTTCACCGTGTTCTGTCCCATCTTGTGGTTACATACATCCCACTATTCCAGTCGTGACTTCACCATGTTCTGTCCCATCTTGTTGTTACATACATCCCACTATTCCAGTCGTGACTTCACCTTGTTCTGTCCCATCTTGTTGTTACATACATCCCACTATTCCAGTTGTGACTTCAACGTGTTCGCTCCCATCTTGTTGTTACATACATCCCACTATTCCAGTCGTGACTTCACCGTATCCTCTCCCATCTTGTTGTTACATACATCCAGCTATTCCAGTTGTGACTTCACCATGTTCTGTCCCATCTTGTTGTTACATACATCCCACTATTCCAGTCGTGAATTCACCATGTTCTGTCCCATCTTGTTGTTACATACATCCCACTATTCCAGTCGTGACTTCACCGTGTCCTCTCCCATCTTGTTGTTACATACATCCCACTATTCCAGTTGTGACTTCACCGTGTCCTCTCCCATCTTGTTGTTACATACATCCCACTATTCCAGTTGCGACTTCACCGTGTCCTCTCCCATCTTGTTGTTACATACATCCCACTATTCCAGTTGTGACTTCACCTTGTTCTGTCCCATCTTGTTGTTACATACATCCCACTATTCCAGTTGTGACTTCAACGTGTTCGCTCCCATCTTGTTGTTACATACATCCCACTATTCCAGTTGTGACTTCACCGTGTTCTGTCCCATCTTGTTGTTACATACATCCCACTATTCCAGTTGTGACTTCACCTTGTTTTCTTACATACATCCCACTATTCCAGTTGTGACTTCACCTTGTTCTGTCCCATCTTGTTGTTACATACATCCCACTATTCCAGTTGTGACGTCACCATGTTCTGTCCCATCTTGTTGTTACATACATCCCACTATTCCAGTTATGACTTCACCGTGTTCGCTCCCATCTTGTTGTTACATACATCCCACTATTCCAGTTGTGACTTCACCTTGTTCTGTCCCATCTTGTTGTTACATACATCCCACTATTCCAGTCGTGACTTCACCGTGTCCTCTCCCATCTTGTTGTTACATACATCCAGCTATTCCAGTTGTGACTTCACCGTGTTCTGTCCCATCTTGTTGTTACATACATCCCACTATTCCAGTTGTGACTTCACCGTGTCCTCTCCCATCTTGTTGTTACATACATCCCACTATTCCAGTTGTGACTTCACCGTGTCCTCTCCCATCTTGTTGTTACATACATCCCACTATTCCAGTCGTGACTTCACCGTGTCCTCTCCCATCTTGTTGTTACATACATCCCACTATTCCAGTCGTGACTTCACCTTGTTGTCTTACATACATCCCACTATTCCAGTTGTGACTTTACCTTGTTTTCTTACATACATCCCACTATTCCAGTTGTGACTTCACCGTGTCCTCTCCCATCTTGTTGTTACATACATCCCACTATTCCAGTTGTGACTTCACCTTGTTTTCTTACATACATCCCACTATTCCAGTTGTGACTTCACCGTGTCCTCTCCCATCTTGTTGTTACATACATCCCACTATTCCAGTTGTGACTTCACCTTGTTCTGTCCCATCTTGTTGTTACATACATCCCACTATTCCAGTTGTGACTTCACCGTGTCCTCTCCCATCTTGTTCTTACATACATCCCACTATTCCAGTTGTGACTTCACCGTGTCCTCTCCCATCTTGTTGTTACATACATCCCACTATTCCAGTTGTGACTTCACCGTGTCCTCTCCCATCTTGTTCTTACATACATCCCACTATTCCAGTCGTGACTTCACCGTGTCCTCTCCCATCTTGTTGTTACATACATCCCACTATTCCAGTTGTGACTTCACCTTGTTTTCTTACATACATCCCACTATTCCAGTTATGACTTCACCGTGTCCTCTCCCATCTTGTTGTTACATACATCCCACTATTCCAGTTGTGACTTCACCTTGTTCTGTCCCATCTTGTTGTTACATACATCCCGCTATTCCAGTTGTGACTTCACTTGTTCTGTCCCATCTTGTTGTTACATACATCCCACTATTCCAGTTGTGACTTCACCGTGTTCGCTCCCATCTTGTTGTTACATACATCCCACTATTCCAGTTGTGACTTCACCTTGTTCTGTCCCATCTTGTTGTTACATACATCCCACTATTCCAGTTGTGACTTTACCTTGTTCTGTCCCATCTTGTTGTTACATACATCCCGCTATTCCAGTTGTGACTTCACTTGTTCTGTCCCATCTTGTTGTTACATACATCCCACTATTCCACTTGTGACTTCACCTTGTTTTCTTTCATACATCCCATTATTCCAGTTGTGACTTCACCGTGTTCTGTCCCATCGTGTTGTTACATACATCCCACTATTCCAGTTGTGACTTCACCGTGTCCTCTCCCATCTTGTTGTTACATACATCCCGCTATTCCAGTCGTGACTTCACCGTGTTCTGTCCCATCTTGTTGTTACATACATCCCACTATTCCAGTCGTGACTTCACCGTGTTCTGTCCCATCTTGTTGTTACATACATCCCACTATTCCAGTCGTGACTTCACCGTGTCCTCTCCCATCTTGTTGTTACATACATCCCACTATTCCAGTCGTGACTTCACCGTGTTCTGTCCCATCTTGTTGTTACATACATCCAGCTATTCCAGTTGTGACTTCACCATGTTCTGTCCCATCTTGTTGTTACATACATCCAGCTATTCCAGTTGTGACTTCACCGTGTTCTGTCCCATCTTGTTGTTACATACATCCCACTGTTCCAGTTGTGACTTCACCGTGTTCTGTCCCATCTTGTTGTTACATACATCCCACTATTCCAGTCGTGACTTCACCGTATCCTCTCCCATCTTGTTGTTACATACATCCAGCTATTCCAGTTGTGACTTCACCATGTTCTGTCCCATCTTGTTGTTACATACATCCCACTATTCCAGTCGTGACTTCACCATGTTCTGTCCCATCTTGTTGTTACATACATCCCACTATTCCAGTCGTGACTTCACCGTGTCCTCTCCCATCTTGTTGTTACATACATCCCACTATTCCAGTTGTGACTTCACCGTGTCCTCTCCCATCTTGTTGTTACATACATCCCACTATTCCAGTTGCGACTTCACCGTGTCCTCTCCCATCTTGTTGTTACATACATCCCACTATTCCAGTTGTGACTTCACCTTGTTCTGTCCCATCTTGTTGTTACATACATCCCACTATTCCAGTTGTGACTTCAACGTGTTCGCTCCCATCTTGTTGTTACATACATCCCACTATTCCAGTTGTGACTTCACCGTGTTCTGTCCCATCTTGTTGTTACATACATCCCACTATTCCAGTTGTGACTTCACCTTGTTTTCTTACATACATCCCACTATTCCAGTTGTGACTTCACCTTGTTCTGTCCCATCTTGTTGTTACATACATCCCACTATTCCAGTTGTGACTTCACCATGTTCTGTCCCATCTTGTTGTTACATACATCCCACTATTCCAGTTATGACTTCACCGTGTTCGCTCCCATCTTGTTGTTACATACATCCCACTATTCCAGTTGTGACTTCACCTTGTTCTGTCCCATCTTGTTGTTACATACATCCCACTATTCCAGTCGTGACTTCACCGTGTCCTCTCCCATCTTGTTGTTACATACATCCAGCTATTCCAGTTGTGACTTCACCGTGTTCTGTCCCATCTTGTTGTTACATACATCCCACTATTCCAGTTGTGACTTCACCGTGTCCTCTCCCATCTTGTTGTTACATACATCCCACTATTCCAGTTGTGACTTCACCGTGTCCTCTCCCATCTTGTTGTTACATACATCCCACTATTCCAGTCGTGACTTCACCGTGTCCTCTCCCATCTTGTTGTTACATACATTCCACTATTCCAGTCGTGACTTCACCTTGTTGTCTTACATACATCCCACTATTCCAGTTGTGACTTTACCTTGTTTTCTTACATACATCCCACTATTCCAGTTGTGACTTCACCGTGTCCTCTCCCATCTTGTTGTTACATACATCCCACTATTCCAGTTGTGACTTCACCTTGTTTTCTTACATACATCCCACTATTCCAGTTGTGACTTCACCGTGTCCTCTCCCATCTTGTTGTTACATACATCCCACTATTCCAGTTGTGACTTCACCTTGTTCTGTCCCATCTTGTTGTTACATACATCCCACTATTCCAGTTGTGACTTCACCGTGTCCTCTCCCATCTTGTTCTTACATACATCCCACTATTCCAGTTGTGACTTCACCGTGTCCTCTCCCATCTTGTTCTTACATACATCCCACTATTCCAGTCGTGACTTCACCGTGTCCTCTCCCATCTTGTTGTTACATACATCCCACTATTCCAGTTGTGACTTCACCTTGTTTTCTTACATACATCCCACTATTCCAGTTATGACTTCACCGTGTCCTCTCCCATCTTGTTGTTACATACATCGCACTATTCCAGTTGTGACTTCACCTTGTTCTGTCCCATCTTGTTGTTACATACATCCCGCGATTCCAGTTGTGACTTCACTTGTTCTGTCCCATCTTGTTGTTACATACATCCCACTATTCCAGTTGTGACTTCACCGTGTTCGCTCCCATCTTGTTGTTACATACATCCCACTATTCCAGTTGTGACCTCACCTTGTTCTGTCCCATCTTGTTGTTACATACATCCCACTATTCCAGTTCTGACTTTACCTTGTTCTGTCCCATCTTGTTGTTACATACATCCCGCTATTCCAGTTGTGACTTCACTTGTTCTGTCCCATCTTGTTGTTACTTACATCCCACTATTCCACTTGTGACTTCACCTTGTTTTCTTTCATACATCCCATTATTCCAGTTGTGACTTCACCGTGTTCTGTCCCATCGTGTTGTTACATACATCCCACTATTCCAGTTGTGACTTCACCGTGTCCTCTCCCATCTTGTTGTTACATACATCCCGCTCTTCCAGTCGTGACTTCACCGTGTTCTGTCCCATCTTGTTGTTACATACATCCCACTATTCCAGTCGTGACTTCACCGTGTTCTGTCCCATCTTGTTGTTACATACATCCCACTATTCCAGTTGTGACTTCACCGTGTTCTGTCCTATCTTGTTGTTACATACATCCCACTATTCCAGTCGTGACTTCACCGTGTTCTGTCCCAGTGTTCTGTCCCATCTTGTTGTTACATACATTCCACTATTCCAGTCGTGACTTCACCGTGTTCTGTCCCATCTTGTTGTTACATACATCCAGCTATTCCAGTCGTGACTTCACCGTGTCCTCTCCCATCTTGTTGTTACATACATCCCACTATTCCAGTTGTGACTTCACCTTGTTTTCTTACATACATCCCACTATTCCAGTTGTGACTTCACCGTGTCCTCTCCCATCTTGTTGTTACATACATCCCACTATTCCAGTTGTGACTTCACCTTGTTCTGTCCCATCTTGTTGTTACATACATCCCACTATTCCAGTTGTGACTTCACCGTGTCCTCTCCCATCTTGTTCTTACATACATCCCACTATTCCAGTTGTGACTTCACCGTGTCCTCTCCCATCTTGTTGTTACATACATCCCACTATTCCAGTTGTGACTTCACCGTGTCCTCTCCCATCTTGTTCTTACATACATCCCACTATTCCAGTCGTGACTTCACCGTGTCCTCTCCCATCTTGTTGTTACATACATCCCACTATTCCAGTTGTGACTTCACCTTGTTTTCTTACATACATCCCACTATTCCAGTTATGACTTCACCGTGTCCTCTCCCATCTTGTTGTTACATACATCCCACTATTCCAGTTGTGACTTCACCTTGTTCTGTCCCATCTTGTTGTTACATACATCCCGCTATTCCAGTTGTGACTTCACTTGTTCTGTCCCATCTTGTTGTTACATACATCCCACTATTCCAGTTGTGACTTCACCGTGTTCGCTCCCATCTTGTTGTTACATACATCCCACTATTCCAGTTGTGACTTCACCTTGTTCTGTCCCATCTTGTTGTTACATACATCCCACTATTCCAGTTGTGACTTTACCTTGTTCTGTCCCATCTTGTTGTTACATACATCCCGCTATTCCAGTTGTGACTTCACTTGTTCTGTCCCATCTTGTTGTTACATACATCCCACTATTCCACTTGTGACTTCACCTTGTTTTCTTTCATACATCCCATTATTCCAGTTGTGACTTCACCGTGTTCTGTCCCATCGTGTTGTTACATACATCCCACTATTCCAGTTGTGACTTCACCGTGTCCTCTCCCATCTTGTTGTTACATACATCCCGCTATTCCAGTTGTGACTTCACCGTGTTCTGTCCCATCTTGTTGTTACATACATCCCACTATTCCAGTCGTGACTTCACCGTGTTCTGTCCCATCTTGTTGTTACATACATCCCACTATTCCAGTCATGACTTCACCGTGTCCTCTCCCATCTTGTTGTTACATACATCCCACTATTTCAGTTGTGACTTCACCGTGTTCTGTCCCATCTTGTTGTTACATACATCCCACTATTCCAGTCGTGACTTCACCGTGTTCTGTCCCAGTGTTCTGTCCCATCTTGTTGTTACATACATTCCACTATTCCAGTCGTGACTTCACCGTGTTCTGTCCCATCTTGTTGTTACATACATCCAGCTATTCCAGTCGTGACTTCACCGTGTTCTCTCCCATCTTGTTGTTACATACATCCCACTATTCCAGTCGTGACTTCACCGTGTTCTGTCCCATCTTGTTGTTACATACATCCAGCTATTCCAGTCGTGACTTCACCGTGTTCTGTCCCATCTTGTTGTTACATACATCCCACTATTCCAGTCGTGACTTCACCGTGTTCTGTCCCATCTTGTTGTTACATACATCAAGCTATTCCAGTCGTGACTTCACCGTGTTCTGTCCCATCTTGTTGTTACATACATCCAGCTATTCCAGTCGTGACTTCACCGTGTTCTCTCCCATCTTGTTGTTACATACATCCCACTATTCCAGTCGTGACTTCACCATGTTCTGTCCCATCTTGTTGTTACATACATCCCACTATTCCAGTTGTGACTTCACCGTGTTCTGTCCCATCTTGTTGTTACATACATCCCACTATTCCAGTTGTGACTTCACCGTGTTCTGTCCCATCTTGTTGTTACATACATCCCACTATTCCAGTCGTGACTTCACCGTGTTCTCTCCCATCTTGTTGTTACATACATCCAGCTATTCCAGTCGTGACTTCACCGTGTTCTGTCCCATCTTGTTGTTACATACATCCCACTATTCCAGTTGTGACTTCACCGTGTTCTGTCCCATCTTGTTGTTACATACATCCCACTATTCCAGTCGTGACTTCACCGTGTTCTCTCCCATCTTGTTGTTACATACATCCCACTATTCCAGTCGTGACTTCACCGTGTCCTCTCCCATCTTGTTGTTACATACATCCCACTATTCCAGTCGTGACTTCACCGTGTCCTCTCCCATCTTGTTGTTACATACATCCCACTATTCCAGTCGTGACTTCACCGTGTCCTCTCCCATCTTGTTGTTACATACATCCCACTATTCCAGTCGTGACTTCACCGTGTTCTGTCCCATCTTGTGGTTACATACATCCCACTATTCCAGTCGTGACTTCACCATGTTCTGTCCCATCTTGTTGTTACATACATCCCACTATTCCAGTCGTGACTTCACCGTGTTCTGTCCCATCTTGTTGTTACATACATCCAGCTATTCCAGTTGTGACTTCACCATGTTCTGTCCCATCTTGTTGTTACATACATCCAGCTATTCCAGTTGTGACTTCACCGTGTCCTCTCCCATCTTGTTGTTACATACATCCCACTATTCCAGTTGCGACTTCACCGTGTCCTCTCCCATCTTGTTGTTACATACATCCCACTATTCCAGTTGTGACTTCACCTTGTTCTGTCCCATCTTGTTGTTACATACATCCCACTATTCCAGTTGTGACTTCAACGTGTTCGCTCCCATCTTGTTGTTACATACATCCCACTATTCCAGTTGTGACTTCACCGTGTTCTGTCCCATCTTGTTGTTACATACATCCCACTATTCCAGTTGTGACTTCACCTTGTTTTCTTACATACATCCCACTATTCCAGTTGTGACTTCACCTTGTTCTGTCCCATCTTGTTGTTACATACATCCCACTATTCCAGTTGTGACTTCACCATGTTCTGTCCCATCTTGTTGTTACATACATCCCACTATTCCAGTTATGACTTCACCGTGTTCGCTCCCATCTTGTTGTTACATACATCCCACTATTCCAGTTGTGACTTCACCTTGTTCTGTCCCATCTTGTTGTTACATACATCCCACTATTCCAGTCGTGACTTCACCGTGTCCTCTCCCATCTTGTTGTTACATACATCCAGCTATTCCAGTTGTGACTTCACCGTGTTCTGTCCCATCTTGTTGTTACATACATCCCACTATTCCAGTTGTGACTTCACCGTGTCCTCTCCCATCTTGTTGTTACATACATCCCACTATTCCAGTTGTGACTTCACCGTGTCCTCTCCCATCTTGTTGTTACATACATCCCACTATTCCAGTCGTGACTTCACCGTGTCCTCTCCCATCTTGTTGTTACATACATTCCACTATTCCAGTCGTGACTTCACCTTGTTGTCTTACATACATCCCACTATTCCAGTTGTGACTTTACCTTGTTTTCTTACATACATCCCACTATTCCAGTTGTGACTTCACCGTGTCCTCTCCCATCTTGTTGTTACATACATCCCACTATTCCAGTTGTGACTTCACCTTGTTTTCTTACATACATCCCACTATTCCAGTTGTGACTTCACCGTGTCCTCTCCCATCTTGTTGTTACATACATCCCACTATTCCAGTTGTGACTTCACCTTGTTCTGTCCCATCTTGTTGTTACATACATCCCACTATTCCAGTTGTGACTTCACCGTGTCCTCTCCCATCTTGTTCTTACATACATCCCACTATTCCAGTTGTGACTTCACCGTGTCCTCTCCCATCTTGTTCTTACATACATCCCACTATTCCAGTCGTGACTTCACCGTGTCCTCTCCCATCTTGTTGTTACATACATCCCACTATTCCAGTTGTGACTTCACCTTGTTTTCTTACATACATCCCACTATTCCAGTTATGACTTCACCGTGTCCTCTCCCATCTTGTTGTTACATACATCGCACTATTCCAGTTGTGACTTCACCTTGTTCTGTCCCATCTTGTTGTTACATACATCCCGCGATTCCAGTTGTGACTTCACTTGTTCTGTCCCATCTTGTTGTTACATACATCCCACTATTCCAGTTGTGACTTCACCGTGTCCTCTCCCATCTTGTTGTTACATACATCCCACTATTCCAGTTGTGACTTCACCTTGTTTTCTTACATACATCCCACTATTCCAGTTGTGACTTCACCGTGTCCTCTCCCATCTTGTTGTTACATACATCCCACTATTCCAGTTGTGACTTCACCTTGTTCTGTCCCATCTTGTTGTTACATACATCCCACTATTCCAGTTGTGACTTCACCGTGTCCTCTCCCATCTTGTTCTTACATACATCCCACTATTCCAGTTGTGACTTCACCGTGTCCTCTCCCATCTTGTTGTTACATACATCCCACTATTCCAGTTGTGACTTCACCGTGTCCTCTCCCATCTTGTTCTTACATACATCCCACTATTCCAGTCGTGACTTCACCGTGTCCTCTCCCATCTTGTTGTTACATACATCCCACTATTCCAGTTGTGACTTCACCTTGTTTTCTTACATACATCCCACTATTCCAGTTATGACTTCACCGTGTCCTCTCCCATCTTGTTGTTACATACATCCCACTATTCCAGTTGTGACTTCACCTTGTTCTGTCCCATCTTGTTGTTACATACATCCCGCTATTCCAGTTGTGACTTCACTTGTTCTGTCCCATCTTGTTGTTACATACATCCCACTATTCCAGTTGTGACTTCACCGTGTTCGCTCCCATCTTGTTGTTACATACATCCCACTATTCCAGTTGTGACTTCACCTTGTTCTGTCCCATCTTGTTGTTACATACATCCCACTATTCCAGTTGTGACTTTACCTTGTTCTGTCCCATCTTGTTGTTACATACATCCCGCTATTCCAGTTGTGACTTCACTTGTTCTGTCCCATCTTGTTGTTACATACATCCCACTATTCCAGTCGTGACTTCACCGTGTTCTGTCCCAGTGTTCTGTCCCATCTTGTTGTTACATACATTCCACTATTCCAGTCGTGACTTCACCGTGTTCTGTCCCATCTTGTTGCTACATACATCCAGCTATTCCAGTCGTGACTTCACCGTGTTCTCTCCCATCTTGTTGTTACATACATCCCACTATTCCAGTCGTGACTTCACCGTGTTCTGTCCCATCTTGTTGTTACATACATCCAGCTATTCCAGTCGTGACTTCACCGTGTTCTGTCCCATCTTGTTGTTACATACATCCCACTATTCCAGTCGTGACTTCACCGTGTTCTGTCCCATCTTGTTGTTACATACATCAAGCTATTCCAGTCGTGACTTCACCGTGTTCTGTCCCATCTTGTTGTTACATACATCCAGCTATTCCAGTCGTGACTTCACCGTGTTCTCTCCCATCTTGTTGTTACATACATCCCACTATTCCAGTCGTGACTTCACCATGTTCTGTCCCATCTTGTTGTTACATACATCCCACTATTCCAGTTGTGACTTCACCGTGTTCTGTCCCATCTTGTTGTTACATACATCCCACTATTCCAGTTGTGACTTCACCGTGTTCTGTCCCATCTTGTTGTTACATACATCCCACTATTCCAGTCGTGACTTCACCGTGTTCTCTCCCATCTTGTTGTTACATACATCCAGCTATTTTAGTCGTGACTTCACTGTGTTCTGTCCCATCTTGTTGTTACATACATCCCACTATTCCAGTTGTGACTTCACCGTGTTCTGTCCCATCTTGTTGTTACATACATCCCACTATTCCAGTCGTGACTTCACCGTGTTCTCTCCCATCTTGTTGTTACATACATCCCACTATTCCAGTCGTGACTTCACCGTGTCCTCTCCCATCTTGTTGTTACATACATCCCACTATTCCAGTCGTGACTTCACCGTGTCCTCTCCCATCTTGTTGTTACATACATCCCACTATTCCAGTCGTGACTTCACCGTGTCCTCTCCCATCTTGTTGTTACATACATCCCACTATTCCAGTCGTGACTTCACCGTGTTCTGTCCCATCTTGTGGTTACATACATCCCACTATTCCAGTCGTGACTTCACCATGTTCTGTCCCATCTTGTTGTTACATACATCCCACTATTCCAGTCGTGACTTCACCGTGTTCTGTCCCATCTTGTTGTTACATACATCCAGCTATTCCAGTTGTGACTTCACCATGTTCTGTCCCATCTTGTTGTTACATACATCCAGCTATTCCAGTTGTGACTTCACCGTGTCCTCTCCCATCTTGTTGTTACATACATCCCACTATTCCAGTTGCGACTTCACCGTGTCCTCTCCCATCTTGTTGTTACATACATCCCACTATTCCAGTTGTGACTTCACCTTGTTCTGTCCCATCTTGTTGTTACATACATCCCACTATTCCAGTTGTGACTTCAACGTGTTCGCTCCCATCTTGTTGTTACATACATCCCACTATTCCAGTTGTGACTTCACCGTGTTCTGTCCCATCTTGTTGTTACATACATCCCACTATTCCAGTTGTGACTTCACCTTGTTTTCTTACATACATCCCACTATTCCAGTTGTGACTTCACCTTGTTCTGTCCCATCTTGTTGTTACATACATCCCACTATTCCAGTTGTGACTTCACCATGTTCTGTCCCATCTTGTTGTTACATACATCCCACTATTCCAGTTATGACTTCACCGTGTTCGCTCCCATCTTGTTGTTACATACATCCCACTATTCCAGTTGTGACTTCACCTTGTTCTGTCCCATCTTGTTGTTACATACATCCCACTATTCCAGTCGTGACTTCACCGTGTCCTCTCCCATCTTGTTGTTACATACATCCAGCTATTCCAGTTGTGACTTCACCGTGTTCTGTCCCATCTTGTTGTTACATACATCCCACTATTCCAGTTGTGACTTCACCGTGTCCTCTCCCATCTTGTTGTTACATACATCCCACTATTCCAGTTGTGACTTCACCGTGTCCTCTCCCATCTTGTTGTTACATACATCCCACTATTCCAGTCGTGACTTCACCGTGTCCTCTCCCATCTTGTTGTTACATACATTCCACTATTCCAGTCGTGACTTCACCTTGTTGTCTTACATACATCCCACTATTCCAGTTGTGACTTTACCTTGTTTTCTTACATACATCCCACTATTCCAGTTGTGACTTCACCGTGTCCTCTCCCATCTTGTTGTTACATACATCCCACTATTCCAGTTGTGACTTCACCTTGTTTTCTTACATACATCCCACTATTCCAGTTGTGACTTCACCGTGTCCTCTCCCATCTTGTTGTTACATACATCCCACTATTCCAGTTGTGACTTCACCTTGTTCTGTCCCATCTTGTTGTTACATACATCCCACTATTCCAGTTGTGACTTCACCGTGTCCTCTCCCATCTTGTTCTTACATACATCCCACTATTCCAGTTGTGACTTCACCGTGTCCTCTCCCATCTTGTTCTTACATACATCCCACTATTCCAGTCGTGACTTCACCGTGTCCTCTCCCATCTTGTTGTTACATACATCCCACTATTCCAGTTGTGACTTCACCTTGTTTTCTTACATACATCCCACTATTCCAGTTATGACTTCACCGTGTCCTCTCCCATCTTGTTGTTACATACATCGCACTATTCCAGTTGTGACTTCACCTTGTTCTGTCCCATCTTGTTGTTACATACATCCCGCGATTCCAGTTGTGACTTCACTTGTTCTGTCCCATCTTGTTGTTACATACATCCCACTATTCCAGTTGTGACTTCACCGTGTTCGCTCCCATCTTGTTGTTACATACATCCCACTATTCCAGTTGTGACTTCACCTTGTTCTGTCCCATCTTGTTGTTACATACATCCCACTATTCCAGTTCTGACTTTACCTTGTTCTGTCCCATCTTGTTTTTACATACATCCCGCTATTCCAGTTGTGACTTCACTTGTTCTGTCCCATCTTGTTGTTACTTACATCCCACTATTCCACTTGTGACTTCACCTTGTTTTCTTTCATACATCCCATTATTCCAGTTGTGACTTCACCGTGTTCTGTCCCATCGTGTTGTTACATACATCCCACTATTCCAGTTGTGACTTCACCGTGTCCTCTCCCATCTTGTTGTTACATACATCCCGCTCTTCCAGTCGTGACTTCACCGTGTTCTGTCCCATCTTGTTGTTACATACATCCCACTATTCCAGTCGTGACTTCACCGTGTTCTGTCCCATCTTGTTGTTACATACATCCCACTATTCCAGTTGTGACTTCACCGTGTTCTGTCCTATCTTGTTGTTACATACATCCCACTATTCCAGTCGTGACTTCACCGTGTTCTGTCCCAGTGTTCTGTCCCATCTTGTTGTTACATACATTCCACTATTCCAGTCGTGACTTCACCGTGTTCTGTCCCATCTTGTTGTTACATACATCCAGCTATTCCAGTCGTGACTTCACCGTGTCCTCTCCCATCTTGTTGTTACATACATCCCACTATTCCAGTTGTGACTTCACCTTGTTTTCTTACATACATCCCACTATTCCAGTTGTGACTTCACCGTGTCCTCTCCCATCTTGTTGTTACATACATCCCACTATTCCAGTTGTGACTTCACCTTGTTCTGTCCCATCTTGTTGTTACATACATCCCACTATTCCAGTTGTGACTTCACCGTGTCCTCTCCCATCTTGTTCTTACATACATCCCACTATTCCAGTTGTGACTTCACCGTGTCCTCTCCCATCTTGTTGTTACATACATCCCACTATTCCAGTTGTGACTTCACCGTGTCCTCTCCCATCTTGTTCTTACATACATCCCACTATTCCAGTCGTGACTTCACCGTGTCCTCTCCCATCTTGTTGTTACATACATCCCACTATTCCAGTTGTGACTTCACCTTGTTTTCTTACATACATCCCACTATTCCAGTTATGACTTCACCGTGTCCTCTCCCATCTTGTTGTTACATACATCCCACTATTCCAGTTGTGACTTCACCTTGTTCTGTCCCATCTTGTTGTTACATACATCCCGCTATTCCAGTTGTGACTTCACTTGTTCTGTCCCATCTTGTTGTTACATACATCCCACTATTCCAGTTGTGACTTCACCGTGTTCGCTCCCATCTTGTTGTTACATACATCCCACTATTCCAGTTGTGACTTCACCTTGTTCTGTCCCATCTTGTTGTTACATACATCCCACTATTCCAGTTGTGACTTTACCTTGTTCTGTCCCATCTTGTTGTTACATACATCCCGCTATTCCAGTTGTGACTTCACTTGTTCTGTCCCATCTTGTTGTTACATACATCCCACTATTCCACTTGTGACTTCACCTTGTTTTCTTTCATACATCCCATTATTCCAGTTGTGACTTCACCGTGTTCTGTCCCATCGTGTTGTTACATACATCCCACTATTCCAGTTGTGACTTCACCGTGTCCTCTCCCATCTTGTTGTTACATACATCCCGCTATTCCAGTTGTGACTTCACCGTGTTCTGTCCCATCTTGTTGTTACATACATCCCACTATTCCAGTCGTGACTTCACCGTGTTCTGTCCCATCTTGTTGTTACATACATCCCACTATTCCAGTCATGACTTCACCGTGTCCTCTCCCATCTTGTTGTTACATACATCCCACTATTTCAGTTGTGACTTCACCGTGTTCTGTCCCATCTTGTTGTTACATACATCCCACTATTCCAGTCGTGACTTCACCGTGTTCTGTCCCAGTGTTCTGTCCCATCTTGTTGTTACATACATTCCACTATTCCAGTCGTGACTTCACCGTGTTCTGTCCCATCTTGTTGTTACATACATCCAGCTATTCCAGTCGTGACTTCACCGTGTTCTCTCCCATCTTGTTGTTACATACATCCCACTATTCCAGTCGTGACTTCACCGTGTTCTGTCCCATCTTGTTGTTACATACATCCAGCTATTCCAGTCGTGACTTCACCGTGTTCTGTCCCATCTTGTTGTTACATACATCCCACTATTCCAGTCGTGACTTCACCGTGTTCTGTCCCATCTTGTTGTTACATACATCAAGCTATTCCAGTCGTGACTTCACCGTGTTCTGTCCCATCTTGTTGTTACATACATCCAGCTATTCCAGTTGTGACTTCACCTTGTTTTCTTACATACATCCCACTATTCCAGTTGTGACTTCACCGTGTCCTCTCCCATCTTGTTGTTACATACATCCCACTATTCCAGTTGTGACTTCACCTTGTTCTGTCCCATCTTGTTGTTACATACATCCCACTATTCCAGTTGTGACTTCACCGTGTCCTCTCCCATCTTGTTCTTACATACATCCCACTATTCCAGTTGTGACTTCACCGTGTCCTCTCCCATCTTGTTGTTACATACATCCCACTATTCCAGTTGTGACTTCACCGTGTCCTCTCCCATCTTGTTCTTACATACATCCCACTATTCCAGTCGTGACTTCACCGTGTCCTCTCCCATCTTGTTGTTACATACATCCCACTATTCCAGTTGTGACTTCACCTTGTTTTCTTACATACATCCCACTATTCCAGTTATGACTTCACCGTGTCCTCTCCCATCTTGTTGTTACATACATCCCACTATTCCAGTTGTGACTTCACCTTGTTCTGTCCCATCTTGTTGTTACATACATCCCGCTATTCCAGTTGTGACTTCACTTGTTCTGTCCCATCTTGTTGTTACATACATCCCACTATTCCAGTTGTGACTTCACCGTGTTCGCTCCCATCTTGTTGTTACATACATCCCACTATTCCAGTTGTGACTTCACCTTGTTCTGTCCCATCTTGTTGTTACATACATCCCACTATTCCAGTTGTGACTTTACCTTGTTCTGTCCCATCTTGTTGTTACATACATCAAGCTATTCCAGTCGTGACTTCACCGTGTCCTCTCCCATCTTGTTGTTACATACATCCCACTATTCCAGTTGTGACTTCACCTTGTTTTCTTACATACATCCCACTATTCCAGTTGTGACTTCACCGTGTCCTCTCCCATCTTGTTGTTACATACATCCCACTATTCCAGTTGTGACTTCACCTTGTTCTGTCCCATCTTGTTGTTACATACATCCCACTATTCCAGTTGTGACTTCACCGTGTCCTCTCCCATCTTGTTCTTACATACATCCCACTATTCCAGTTGTGACTTCACCGTGTCCTCTCCCATCTTGTTGTTACATACATCCCACTATTCCAGTTGTGACTTCACCGTGTCCTCTCCCATCTTGTTCTTACATACATCCCACTATTCCAGTCGTGACTTCACCGTGTCCTCTCCCATCTTGTTGTTACATACATCCCACTATTCCAGTTGTGACTTCACCTTGTTTTCTTACATACATCCCACTATTCCAGTTATGACTTCACCGTGTCCTCTCCCATCTTGTTGTTACATACATCCCACTATTCCAGTTGTGACTTCACCTTGTTCTGTCCAATCTTGTTGTTACATACATCCCGCTATTCCAGTTGTGACTTCACTTGTTCTGTCCCATCTTGTTGTTACATACATCCCACTATTCCAGTTGTGACTTCACCGTGTTCGCTCCCATCTTGTTGTTACATACATCCCACTATTCCAGTTGTGACTTCACCTTGTTCTGTCCCATCTTGTTGTTACATACATCCCACTATTCCAGTTGTGACTTTACCTTGTTCTGTCCCATCTTGTTGTTACATACATCCCGCTATTCCAGTTGTGACTTCACTTGTTCTGTCCCATCTTGTTGTTACATACATCCCACTATTCCACTTGTGACTTCACCTTGTTTTCTTTCATACATCCCATTATTCCAGTTGTGACTTCACCGTGTTCTGTCCCATCGTGTTGTTACATACATCCCACTATTCCAGTTGTGACTTCACCGTGTCCTCTCCCATCTTGTTGTTACATACATCCCGCTATTCCAGTTGTGACTTCACCGTGTTCTGTCCCATCTTGTTGTTACATACATCCCACTATTCCAGTCGTGACTTCACCGTGTTCTGTCCCATCTTGTTGTTACATACATCCCACTATTCCAGTCATGACTTCACCGTGTCCTCTCCCATCTTGTTGTTACATACATCCCACTATTTCAGTTGTGACTTCACCGTGTTCTGTCCCATCTTGTTGTTACATACATCCCACTATTCCAGTCGTGACTTCACCGTGTTCTGTCCCAGTGTTCTGTCCCATCTTGTTGTTACATACATTCCACTATTCCAGTCGTGACTTCACCGTGTTCTGTCCCATCTTGTTGTTACATACATCCAGCTATTCCAGTCGTGACTTCACCGTGTTCTCTCCCATCTTGTTGTTACATACATCCCACTATTCCAGTCGTGACTTCACCGTGTTCTGTCCCATCTTGTTGTTACATACATCCAGCTATTCCAGTCGTGACTTCACCGTGTTCTGTCCCATCTTGTTGTTACATACATCCCACTATTCCAGTCGTGACTTCACCGTGTTCTGTCCCATCTTGTTGTTACATACATCAAGCTATTCCAGTCGTGACTTCACCGTGTTCTGTCCCATCTTGTTGTTACATACATCCAGCTATTCCAGTCGTGACTTCACCGTGTTCTCTCCCATCTTGTTGTTACATACATCCCACTATTCCAGTCGTGACTTCACCATGTTCTGTCCCATCTTGTTGTTACATACATCCCACTATTCCAGTTGTGACTTCACCGTGTTCTGTCCCATCTTGTTGTTACATACATCCCACTATTCCAGTTGTGACTTCACCGTGTTCTGTCCCATCTTGTTGTTACATACATCCCACTATTCCAGTCGTGACTTCACCGTGTTCTCTCCCATCTTGTTGTTACATACATCCAGCTATTCCAGTCGTGACTTCACCGTGTTCTCTCCCATCTTGTTGTTACATACATCCCACTATTCCAGTCGTGACTTCACCGTGTTCTGTCCCATCTTGTTGTTACATACATCCAGCTATTCCAGTCGTGACTTCACCGTGTTCTGTCCCATCTTGTTGTTACATACATCCCACTATTCCAGTCGTGACTTCACCGTGTTCTGTCCCATCTTGTTGTTACATACATCAAGCTATTCCAGTCGTGACTTCACCGTGTTCTGTCCCATCTTGTTGTTACATACATCCAGCTATTCCAGTCGTGACTTCACCGTGTTCTCTCCCATCTTGTTGTTACATACATCCCACTATTCCAGTCGTGACTTCACCATGTTCTGTCCCATCTTGTTGTTACATACATCCCACTATTCCAGTTGTGACTTCACCGTGTTCTGTCCCATCTTGTTGTTACATACATCCCACTATTCCAGTTGTGACTTCACCGTGTTCTGTCCCATCTTGTTGTTACATACATCCCACTATTCCAGTCGTGACTTCACCGTGTTCTCTCCCATCTTGTTGTTACATACATCCCACTATTCCAGTCGTGACTTCACCGTGTCCTCTCCCATCTTGTTGTTACATACATCCCACTATTCCAGTCGTGACTTCACCGTGTCCTCTCCCATCTTGTTGTTACATACATCCCACTATTCCAGTCGTGACTTCACCGTGTCCTCTCCCATCTTGTTGTTACATACATCCCACTATTCCAGTCGTGACTTCACCGTGTTCTGTCCCATCTTGTGGTTACATACATCCCACTATTCCAGTCGTGACTTCACCATGTTCTGTCCCATCTTGTTGTTACATACATCCCACTATTCCAGTCGTGACTTCACCGTGTTCTGTCCCATCTTGTTGTTACATACATCCAGCTATTCCAGTTGTGACTTCACCATGTTCTGTCCCATCTTGTTGTTACATACATCCAGCTATTCCAGTTGTGACTTCACCGTGTCCTCTCCCATCTTGTTGTTACATACATCCCACTATTCCAGTTGCGACTTCACCGTGTCCTCTCCCATCTTGTTGTTACATACATCCCACTATTCCAGTTGTGACTTCACCTTGTTCTGTCCCATCTTGTTGTTACATACATCCCACTATTCCAGTTGTGACTTCAACGTGTTCGCTCCCATCTTGTTGTTACATACATCCCACTATTCCAGTTGTGACTTCACCGTGTTCTGTCCCATCTTGTTGTTACATACATCCCACTATTCCAGTTGTGACTTCACCTTGTTTTCTTACATACATCCCACTATTCCAGTTGTGACTTCACCTTGTTCTGTCCCATCTTGTTGTTACATACATCCCACTATTCCAGTTGTGACTTCACCATGTTCTGTCCCATCTTGTTGTTACATACATCCCACTATTCCAGTTATGACTTCACCGTGTTCGCTCCCATCTTGTTGTTACATACATCCCACTATTCCAGTTGTGACTTCACCTTGTTCTGTCCCATCTTGTTGTTACATACATCCCACTATTCCAGTCGTGACTTCACCGTGTCCTCTCCCATCTTGTTGTTACATACATCCAGCTATTCCAGTTGTGACTTCACCGTGTTCTGTCCCATCTTGTTGTTACATACATCCCACTATTCCAGTTGTGACTTCACCGTGTCCTCTCCCATCTTGTTGTTACATACATCCCACTATTCCAGTTGTGACTTCACCGTGTCCTCTCCCATCTTGTTGTTACATACATCCCACTATTCCAGTCGTGACTTCACCGTGTCCTCTCCCATCTTGTTGTTACATACATTCCACTATTCCAGTCGTGACTTCACCTTGTTGTCTTACATACATCCCACTATTCCAGTTGTGACTTTACCTTGTTTTCTTACATACATCCCACTATTCCAGTTGTGACTTCACCGTGTCCTCTCCCATCTTGTTGTTACATACATCCCACTATTCCAGTTGTGACTTCACCTTGTTTTCTTACATACATCCCACTATTCCAGTTGTGACTTCACCGTGTCCTCTCCCATCTTGTTGTTACATACATCCCACTATTCCAGTTGTGACTTCACCTTGTTCTGTCCCATCTTGTTGTTACATACATCCCACTATTCCAGTTGTGACTTCACCGTGTCCTCTCCCATCTTGTTCTTACATACATCCCACTATTCCAGTTGTGACTTCACCGTGTCCTCTCCCATCTTGTTCTTACATACATCCCACTATTCCAGTCGTGACTTCACCGTGTCCTCTCCCATCTTGTTGTTACATACATCCCACTATTCCAGTTGTGACTTCACCTTGTTTTCTTACATACATCCCACTATTCCAGTTATGACTTCACCGTGTCCTCTCCCATCTTGTTGTTACATACATCGCACTATTCCAGTTGTGACTTCACCTTGTTCTGTCCCATCTTGTTGTTACATACATCCCGCGATTCCAGTTGTGACTTCACTTGTTCTGTCCCATCTTGTTGTTACATACATCCCACTATTCCAGTTGTGACTTCACCGTGTTCGCTCCCATCTTGTTGTTACATACATCCCACTATTCCAGTTGTGACTTCACCTTGTTCTGTCCCATCTTGTTGTTACATACATCCCACTATTCCAGTTCTGACTTTACCTTGTTCTGTCCCATCTTGTTGTTACATACATCCCGCTATTCCAGTTGTGACTTCACTTGTTCTGTCCCATCTTGTTGTTACTTACATCCCACTATTCCACTTGTGACTTCACCTTGTTTTCTTTCATACATCCCATTATTCCAGTTGTGACTTCACCGTGTTCTGTCCCATCGTGTTGTTACATACATCCCACTATTCCAGTTGTGACTTCACCGTGTCCTCTCCCATCTTGTTGTTACATACATCCCGCTCTTCCAGTCGTGACTTCACCGTGTTCTGTCCCATCTTGTTGTTACATACATCCCACTATTCCAGTCGTGACTTCACCGTGTTCTGTCCCATCTTGTTGTTACATACATCCCACTATTCCAGTTGTGACTTCACCGTGTTCTGTCCTATCTTGTTGTTACATACATCCCACTATTCCAGTCGTGACTTCACCGTGTTCTGTCCCAGTGTTCTGTCCCATCTTGTTGTTACATACATTCCACTATTCCAGTCGTGACTTCACCGTGTTCTGTCCCATCTTGTTGTTACATACATCCAGCTATTCCAGTCGTGACTTCACCGTGTCCTCTCCCATCTTGTTGTTACATACATCCCACTATTCCAGTTGTGACTTCACCTTGTTTTCTTACATACATCCCACTATTCCAGTTGTGACTTCACCGTGTCCTCTCCCATCTTGTTGTTACATACATCCCACTATTCCAGTTGTGACTTCACCTTGTTCTGTCCCATCTTGTTGTTACATACATCCCACTATTCCAGTTGTGACTTCACCGTGTCCTCTCCCATCTTGTTCTTACATACATCCCACTATTCCAGTTGTGACTTCACCGTGTCCTCTCCCATCTTGTTGTTACATACATCCCACTATTCCAGTTGTGACTTCACCGTGTCCTCTCCCATCTTGTTCTTACATACATCCCACTATTCCAGTCGTGACTTCACCGTGTCCTCTCCCATCTTGTTGTTACATACATCCCACTATTCCAGTTGTGACTTCACCTTGTTTTCTTACATACATCCCACTATTCCAGTTATGACTTCACCGTGTCCTCTCCCATCTTGTTGTTACATACATCCCACTATTCCAGTTGTGACTTCACCTTGTTCTGTCCCATCTTGTTGTTACATACATCCCGCTATTCCAGTTGTGACTTCACTTGTTCTGTCCCATCTTGTTGTTACATACATCCCACTATTCCAGTTGTGACTTCACCGTGTTCGCTCCCATCTTGTTGTTACATACATCCCACTATTCCAGTTGTGACTTCACCTTGTTCTGTCCCATCTTGTTGTTACATACATCCCACTATTCCAGTTGTGACTTTACCTTGTTCTGTCCCATCTTGTTGTTACATACATCCCGCTATTCCAGTTGTGACTTCACTTGTTCTGTCCCATCTTGTTGTTACATACATCCCACTATTCCACTTGTGACTTCACCTTGTTTTCTTTCATACATCCCATTATTCCAGTTGTGACTTCACCGTGTTCTGTCCCATCGTGTTGTTACATACATCCCACTATTCCAGTTGTGACTTCACCGTGTCCTCTCCCATCTTGTTGTTACATACATCCCGCTATTCCAGTTGTGACTTCACCGTGTTCTGTCCCATCTTGTTGTTACATACATCCCACTATTCCAGTCGTGACTTCACCGTGTTCTGTCCCATCTTGTTGTTACATACATCCCACTATTCCAGTCATGACTTCACCGTGTCCTCTCCCATCTTGTTGTTACATACATCCCACTATTTCAGTTGTGACTTCACCGTGTTCTGTCCCATCTTGTTGTTACATACATCCCACTATTCCAGTCGTGACTTCACCGTGTTCTGTCCCAGTGTTCTGTCCCATCTTGTTGTTACATACATTCCACTATTCCAGTCGTGACTTCACCGTGTTCTGTCCCATCTTGTTGTTACATACATCCAGCTATTCCAGTCGTGACTTCACCGTGTTCTCTCCCATCTTGTTGTTACATACATCCCACTATTCCAGTCGTGACTTCACCGTGTTCTGTCCCATCTTGTTGTTACATACATCCAGCTATTCCAGTCGTGACTTCACCGTGTTCTGTCCCATCTTGTTGTTACATACATCCCACTATTCCAGTCGTGACTTCACCGTGTTCTGTCCCATCTTGTTGTTACATACATCAAGCTATTCCAGTCGTGACTTCACCGTGTTCTGTCCCATCTTGTTGTTACATACATCCAGCTATTCCAGTCGTGACTTCACCGTGTTCTCTCCCATCTTGTTGTTACATACATCCCACTATTCCAGTCGTGACTTCACCATGTTCTGTCCCATCTTGTTGTTACATACATCCCACTATTCCAGTTGTGACTTCACCGTGTTCTGTCCCATCTTGTTGTTACATACATCCCACTATTCCAGTTGTGACTTCACCGTGTTCTGTCCCATCTTGTTGTTACATACATCCCACTATTCCAGTCGTGACTTCACCGTGTTCTCTCCCATCTTGTTGTTACATACATCCAGCTATTCCAGTCGTGACTTCACCGTGTTCTGTCCCATCTTGTTGTTACATACATCCCACTATTCCAGTTGTGACTTCACCGTGTTCTGTCCCATCTTGTTGTTACATACATCCCACTATTCCAGTCGTGACTTCACCGTGTTCTCTCCCATCTTGTTGTTACATACATCCCACTATTCCAGTCGTGACTTCACCGTGTCCTCTCCCATCTTGTTGTTACATACATCCCACTATTCCAGTCGTGACTTCACCGTGTCCTCTCCCATCTTGTTGTTACATACATCCCACTATTCCAGTCGTGACTTCACCGTGTCCTCTCCCATCTTGTTGTTACATACATCCCACTATTCCAGTCGTGACTTCACCGTGTTCTGTCCCATCTTGTGGTTACATACATCCCACTATTCCAGTCGTGACTTCACCATGTTCTGTCCCATCTTGTTGTTACATACATCCCACTATTCCAGTCGTGACTTCACCGTGTTCTGTCCCATCTTGTTGTTACATACATCCAGCTATTCCAGTTGTGACTTCACCATGTTCTGTCCCATCTTGTTGTTACATACATCCAGCTATTCCAGTTGTGACTTCACCGTGTTCTGTCCCATCTTGTTGTTACATACATCCCACTATTCCAGTTGTGACTTCACCGTGTTCTGTCCCATCTTGTTGTTACATACATCCCACTATTCCAGTCGTGACTTCACCGTATCCTCTCCCATCTTGTTGTTACATACATCCAGCTATTCCAGTTGTGACTTCACCATGTTCTGTCCCATCTTGTTGTTACATACATCCCACTATTCCAGTCGTGACTTCACCATGTTCTGTCCCATCTTGTTGTTACATACATCCCACTATTCCAGTCGTGACTTCACCGTGTCCTCTCCCATCTTGTTGTTACATACATCCCACTATTCCAGTTGTGACTTCACCGTGTTCTGTCCCATCTTGTTGTTACATACATCCCACTATTCCAGTTGTGACTTCACCTTGTTCTGTCCCATCTTGTTGTTACATACATCCCACTATTCCAGTTGTGACTTCACCGTATCCTCTCCCATCTTGTTGTTACATACATCCCACTATTCCAGTTGTGACTTCACCATGTTCTGTCCTATCTTGTTGTTACACACATCCCACTATTCCAGTCGTGACTTCACCGTGTTCTGTCTCATCTTGTTGTTACACACATCCCACTATTCCAGTCGTGACTTCACCGTGTTCTGTCCCATCTTGTGGTTACATACATCCCACTATTCCAGTCGTGACTTCACCATGTTCTGTCCCATCTTGTTGTTACATACATCCCACTATTCCAGTCGTGACTTCACCGTGTTCTGTCCCATCTTGTTGTTACATACATCCAGCTATTCCAGTTGTGACTTCACCATGTTCTGTCCCATCTTGTTGTTACATACATCCAGCTATTCCAGTTGTGACTTCACCGTGTTCTGTCCCATCTTGTTGTTACATACATCCCACTATTCCAGTTGTGACTTCACCGTGTTCTGTCCCATCTTGTTGTTACATACATCCCACTATTCCAGTCGTGACTTCACCGTATCCTCTCCCATCTTGTTGTTACATACATCCAGCTATTCCAGTTGTGACTTCACCATGTTCTGTCCCATCTTGTTGTTACATACATCCCACTATTCCAGTCGTGACTTCACCATGTTCTGTCCCATCTTGTTGTTACATACATCCCACTATTCCAGTCGTGACTTCACCGTGTCCTCTCCCATCTTGTTGTTACATACATCCCACTATTCCAGTTGTGACTTCACCGTGTCCTCTCCCATCTTGTTGTTACATACATCCCACTATTCCAGTTGCGACTTCACCGTGTCCTCTCCCATCTTGTTGTTACATACATCCCACTATTCCAGTTGTGACTTCACCTTGTTCTGTCCCATCTTGTTGTTACATACATCCCACTATTCCAGTTGTGACTTCAACGTGTTCGCTCCCATCTTGTTGTTACATACATCCCACTATTCCAGTTGTGACTTCACCGTGTTCTGTCCCATCTTGTTGTTACATACATCCCACTATTCCAGTTGTGACTTCACCTTGTTTTCTTACATACATCCCACTATTCCAGTTGTGACTTCACCTTGTTCTGTCCCATCTTGTTGTTACATACATCCCACTATTCCAGTTGTGACGTCACCATGTTCTGTCCCATCTTGTTGTTACATACATCCCACTATTCCAGTTATGACTTCACCGTGTTCGCTCCCATCTTGTTGTTACATACATCCCACTATTCCAGTTGTGACTTCACCTTGTTCTGTCCCATCTTGTTGTTACATACATCCCACTATTCCAGTCGTGACTTCACCGTGTCCTCTCCCATCTTGTTGTTACATACATCCAGCTATTCCAGTTGTGACTTCACCGTGTTCTGTCCCATCTTGTTGTTACATACATCCCACTATTCCAGTTGTGACTTCACCGTGTCCTCTCCCATCTTGTTGTTACATACATCCCACTATTCCAGTTGTGACTTCACCGTGTCCTCTCCCATCTTGTTGTTACATACATCCCACTATTCCAGTCGTGACTTCACCGTGTCCTCTCCCATCTTGTTGTTACATACATCCCACTATTCCAGTCGTGACTTCACCTTGTTGTCTTACATACATCCCACTATTCCAGTTGTGACTTTACCTTGTTTTCTTACATACATCCCACTATTCCAGTTGTGACTTCACCGTGTCCTCTCCCATCTTGTTGTTACATACATCCCACTATTCCAGTTGTGACTTCACCTTGTTTTCTTACATACATCCCACTATTCCAGTTGTGACTTCACCGTGTCCTCTCCCATCTTGTTGTTACATACATCCCACTATTCCAGTTGTGACTTCACCTTGTTCTGTCCCATCTTGTTGTTACATACATCCCACTATTCCAGTTGTGACTTCACCGTGTCCTCTCCCATCTTGTTCTTACATACATCCCACTATTCCAGTTGTGACTTCACCGTGTCCTCTCCCATCTTGTTGTTACATACATCCCACTATTCCAGTTGTGACTTCACCGTGTCCTCTCCCATCTTGTTCTTACATACATCCCACTATTCCAGTCGTGACTTCACCGTGTCCTCTCCCATCTTGTTGTTACATACATCCCACTATTCCAGTTGTGACTTCACCTTGTTTTCTTACATACATCCCACTATTCCAGTTATGACTTCACCGTGTCCTCTCCCATCTTGTTGTTACATACATCCCACTATTCCAGTTGTGACTTCACCTTGTTCTGTCCCATCTTGTTGTTACATACATCCCGCTATTCCAGTTGTGACTTCACTTGTTCTGTCCCATCTTGTTGTTACATACATCCCACTATTCCAGTTGTGACTTCACCGTGTTCGCTCCCATCTTGTTGTTACATACATCCCACTATTCCAGTTGTGACTTCACCTTGTTCTGTCCCATCTTGTTGTTACATACATCCCACTATTCCAGTTGTGACTTTACCTTGTTCTGTCCCATCTTGTTGTTACATACATCCCGCTATTCCAGTTGTGACTTCACTTGTTCTGTCCCATCTTGTTGTTACATACATCCCACTATTCCACTTGTGACTTCACCTTGTTTTCTTTCATACATCCCATTATTCCAGTTGTGACTTCACCGTGTTCTGTCCCATCGTGTTGTTACATACATCCCACTATTCCAGTTGTGACTTCACCGTGTCCTCTCCCATCTTGTTGTTACATACATCCCGCTATTCCAGTCGTGACTTCACCGTGTTCTGTCCCATCTTGTTGTTACATACATCCCACTATTCCAGTCGTGACTTCACCGTGTTCTGTCCCATCTTGTTGTTACATACATCCCACTATTCCAGTCGTGACTTCACCGTGTCCTCTCCCATCTTGTTGTTACATACATCCCACTATTCCAGTCGTGACTTCACCGTGTTCTGTCCCATCTTGTTGTTACATACATCCCACTATTCCAGTTGTGACTTCACCTTGTTCTGTCCCATCTTGTTGTTACATACATCCCACTATTCCAGTTGTGACTTCACCGTATCCTCTCCCATCTTGTTGTTACATACATCCCACTATTCCAGTTGTGACTTCACCTTGTTCTGTCCCATCTTGTTGTTACATACATCCCACTATTCCAGTTGTGACTTCACCTTGTTTTCTTACATACATCCCACTATTCCAGTTGTGACTTCACCATGTTCTGTCCCATCTTGTTGTTACATACATCCCACTATTTCAGTTGTGACTTCACCGTGTCCTCTCCCATCTTGTTGTTACATACATCCCACTATTCCAGTTGTGACTTCACCGTGTTCTGTCCCATCTTGTTGTTACATACATCCCACTATTTTCCCACATACATTGCAGATCATATTTTTCATTATAAATATATCTAGGAAAACGATCTTTTCCCTATTTTCCCATGTTTGTAGATATCTATAAATATGCCTGTATTATTGGCGAGAATTTAATATATTTAATCTCCTGTACACCTAGTGAATATTCTAGTGTTTTTAAAATATATATTATACAGTATATTATAGAACTATTAGTTATGCATGCCTTCTGCCCCAGCGCAAGTTTGGCTGAATAACATATTCAGTTTTAGCCTGCGACCCGGGTGGCAACACGAGAATCTGCCTGGCCAGTTGTCGTCAGCCGGCAGATCGTCCATTTGGTCGACGGACTCGAAGCGGTGTGGACACAGGCGCCGATACTAGCTTTAAAAAGACATATTGCAACAAAATAATCCAGGCTCTAGTTAGCCGATATTGGGAAAAGAAAATGGCGAGCCAAATTGATACCAAAAAGTAATATTTACACTGCTAGTGGCACTGTTCCCCCGTGGAGAGGTTTAATCACCACATTTTGGAAGGTACGTTGATTTAATTAATTAGTACGAATTTACATGTATATATTTACCGGCATTTGTAGTGTAGATTCAGGATGAACTACGCGATAACTAATGTCAGAGAACAGGGATCGTAAACTACAGCCAGAATAAATATATAATTAATGGAGACGCTGATTATACTAAGACCATAATAGAGGAATGAAGAATGAAGGGAACGGCGACACAAAATGGCGAAATCTAACAGGCGGGAACTGGACTATCGAAGAATGGTCAGACAATGAAGCTTGATGTTTAACTAGGGATTAATATAATATATACTAGAATAATATATCGCCAGTGAAGAATATAATTATAGAATGAGAGGGGTAATTCGGATGAATAAACGGTGACAGGAAATACTGATAGTTAATTGTGAAATAATAATTCTTTCACATAGTCTACTGGAGACCACGCTTGTCAGACGTCATCTCATGACAGCATGGGACAGGCCTTTCATTCACATCAGTATCCTTGCTTCAACGCAGTCCTTCACTGCCTACCCTCTACACCTATGTTAATACTTCAACCTCCTGTAGAATTTAATTTGTGTGTTTCGGGAGTGAATCAGAATTATAATTTACAATACTGCTTCATGTGCTGAGATAGAATCTGAGTGATTCATAATATATGTTCGTAATTCGTCAAGTGAATGTAATTTGTGTGCTTCATAATCTATGGTGTTCCGTCGTCGATTGAATGTACTCTGTATGATTCATAATCTGTGGTGTACTTCGAATGAAGGGAATCTGTCATTCATCTATGTTCATACCTCGTCATGTGAATGTAATCTGTGATTCATAATCTATGGTGATACATTGTCGAGTAAATATAATCTGTGTGATTTATAATCAATGTTCGTGCTTCATAGTTAAATGTAATCTGTGGGATTCATACTCATTGTGTACACTTCATTGTGTTAAATGTAATGGGTGTGATTTGTAATATATGTGAATGCATCATAGTAAGAATGTTGTAGAGTGTGATCAGACTCAGAAATATACATTGATGTGTCCGTGTCTGTAGACTGGAATACATGGGCATCTGAGTCTGATGAGATTGATAATATGTGGCTAAGGAAAATAGTATGTGTCCACGTTAGCCATTTGTCATTGTGTTGTCATAGCGCTAGTGATGTGTCTGTGACAGAGGTGATAGTCTTGTGATGCTAGTCGTGTCTGAATATGAGACTGAGAGCGAGGTGTGCAATGAGAGTATCCTGGACGTAGGACAAGCATTCACCGGTTCTGTTTTTCTGATTAACTTCCAGCAGTTCTGCACCTTCTTTGGTGGTACCATGAGCCAGCAACTTGCAGCAACGCATACTTACCGGTCGTGAGCACCATGTCTATTGCCGGAGAGTGAATCCGCAACCTGAACTGGAACGTCACCCGAGTTGACAAGCCGGACCCAAATCTTGAGCTGAGTGGCCAACCTCCTCGGCTGACACCTTTAGCCTGCCAACTTAGTCTAGGATTCGATTGCCTACACACTAGGGCAACAGACTTTTACATGCCACAGTTTTCATTAAATTAATAGTTATATGTGATACCAGAAACATACTTAGTCTGTTGCTGATATTCTCTTAATTTAATATTAGGATACTGAGAGAGAGAGAAGGAATGCAAGTTGTAACTTTATATTTGTACTCTTCCTCCATGTTGTGAGAATGGATCAGTTAAAGGGGGCTCTTTAATTTTTGCAGGCATTCGTCGCCAGATTCATTAAGCCTACTGTCTAGAATTATTCCTAGTACGGTTGTTCGCTTTACCTATCTGTGCCTGAAAACTGTCTGAAGACCTGGTCATTCCTGGGACAGTTCCGAATCGTACTTCCTAGTTCGAGCCATTTCGGCCTCTTCTTCGACAGTGATTAGTCTTTCGGAATCCTGAAAGTCTATTGGTTGCTATTTTTGATCCTTGTCTATCGAAATAGTCAACATTACGCGACAATAAGACGGAAGTCAGGACATAAGTCATAAGACAACGGTTCCGGATCAAAACAATTCCCAAGAAGATCTATAGCCAGCTGTACTGATACGATGGGCTACTCAATTAGCCGAGTGAATTAATAGAACAGTGTGAATAAGGAAAGAAGAGAGTTTGTTCTATCCCCAGAAGAGAGATTTACAACTTATGAGATCTTTGACAAAATTGGACAGCCATTTTTGTGTGTGACCATACAACGTGTTACAAGCAATGAGTTAAAAGGTTGCAACACTCCACGGAGAGGAGAGGAGCCTGTCAAAGATCTATAAATAGAGTTTACAGAGTTAAGAATATAAGTAATAGAGCTAAGACAGAGACTATTAAAGGACACCAGACAAGAGAGACACCAGCGCTATAAATAGCTTCACAACGGGACACACTTGTGTCAACCAAGAGAGCATTGAGTGCAAGTGAGCGAGGGTTTCCTAAGACACTAGGAAACTAGCCGCACCGAGTAACCATGGAGTACAGGTTACTCGAATTAACTGACCAGCGTGCTGGGACACCACGCACGCAAGACTCGTCAGCGCACGGAGGATCCAACGTCCGTGTTCGAACACGCAACGAGAAGCGTGGCTCAGACTGCGACTGAGACGACTGGAGAGTAGACGTGTTCCTTATGAATACTATAAGTTTATAGACAATAGTGATTGTTAGGCTTGAGATTCCATTCAGTGATTAATAGTATCATTATCATCTCTTCATTGCATCTGTGTAACGTACCATGATGTTTATTGTCAATGAAGTATTCCGCTCGCAGCGCTTGTTTGTAATCAGCTTTAAATAAATTGTACCTGTTGCAAATGACACGAGTTATTATTTCGTGTGGTGCAAAAGTAGGGGAGTCCTGAAATACCTGTCGCAAGCAAGTCGCTGACACCGTGTCCTCTCCCATCTTGTTGTTACATACATCCCACTATAGTGGGATGTATGTAACAACAAGATGGGAGAGGACACGGTGAAGTCACAACTGGAATAGTGGGATGTATGTAACAACAAGATGGGAGAGAACACGGTGAAGTCACAACTGGAATAGTGGGATGTATGTAACAACAAGATGGGACAGAACATGGTGAAGTCACAACTGGAATAGTGGGATGTATGTAACAACAAGATGGGAGAGAACACGGTGAAGTCACGACTGGAATAGTGGGATGTATGTAACAACAAGATGGGACAGAACACGGTGAAGTCACAACTGGAATAGTGGGATGTATGTAACAACAAGATGGGAGAGAACAAGGTGAAGTCACAACTGGAATAGTGGGATGTATGTAACAACAAGATGGGACAGAACAAGGTGAAGTCACGACTGGAATAGTGGGATGTATGTAACAACAAGATGGGAGAGGACACGGTGAAGTCACGACTGGAATAGCGGGATGTATGTAACAACAAGATGGGACAGAACATGGTGAAGTCACGACTGGAATAGTGGGATGTATGTAACAACAAGATGGGAGAGGACACGGTGAAGTCACGACTGGAATAGTGGGATGTATGTAACAACAAGATGGGACAGAACACGGTGAAGTTACGACTGGAATAGTGGGATGTATGTAACAACAAGATGGGAGCGAACACGGTGAAGTCACAACTGGAATAGTGGGATGTATGTAACAACAAGATGGGAGAGGACACGGTGAAGTCACAACTGGAATAGTGGGATGTATGTAACAACAAGATGGGAGCGAACACGGTGAAGTCACAACTGGAATAGTGGGATGTATGTAACAACAAGATGGGAGAGGACACGGTGAAGTCACAACTGGAATAGTGGGATGTATGTAACAATAAGATGGGAGCGAACACGGTGAAGTCACAACTGGAATAGTGGGATGTATGTAACAACAAGATGGGAGAGGACACGGTGAAGTCACAACTGGAATAGTGGGATGTATGTAACAACAAGATGGGAGAGAACATGGTGAAGTCACAACTGGAATAGTGGGATGTATGTAACAACAAGATGGGACAGAACAAGGTGAAGTCACAACTGGAATAGCGGGATGTTTGTGTGATCACCTGAGGCGACACAAGATAGTAGTGTCACCAATGCCGACCGGTCTTAGGATTTGGAAGCAGAGGGCATCGAAATGTATGTTTTAAAAAAAAACAGTTAGGGAGTTCAGGACCTCGGATGATGCGTGGCCGGGTAACCTCTGGGCCACCTTTCATTGTTAACAGAGTACGTCATCGGGTCGATAAAGGCTAAAAGTAATCTACACGTGAGTTCAAGCTGTCAGGAAACAACAGATGCGACATAGTTTATAGGTACAATCGAGGTCAGAACTAACTGAGACTGTCAAGGGACAAAAGCAGGCACCGTAGGCGGCATATTTACGGCAGTGGGAACACACATGATCTCAGACTAGACTATGAACCCAGGTGGGGACGTGGCGGGGGTCATGTAAGTTAGAGATGCAAATTAAGTATGCAGATTAGTTAATGCTGATTGGATAGTCCCTCGCGAAACGCATGGAAGACAAGTCCGCGCCAGTGTTAGTAGAAAGGATATATATGAAAGAATCTAGTCAGTTTGGAGAGCGTGTGAACCGGAAGATGGTCTAGAAAAGGTAAGACTCCCGAACCCTCAGCCGGAAGTGATGAGTACTGCTCGGAGCAAGGATGCGACGATGTGTTTTTGTTCAGGTAAGTTGTCCAACGGTATGAACCCGCCAATCCAGGGTCAGTTCAACTCTGAAAGCCGGTCGCTTTCCATAAGGGCCGGAACAGAGAAGCGGCAGTGGGAACGTAGAGTAGTCCCAGAAGGCTATAGGTCTATTCTGCTGCAGAAGGTACATTTCAGGTCCCCAACCGGACATCTGACTGTAGGGGCAACTGGTAAGTGTCTTTCCCGCTATTATACTTGGCCGGGAATGGCAGGTGATGTGCGCAGATATATCAAGTCTTGTCCTGAGTGCAATAAACGCACACCAGGTAAAAGAAGTCCCATATTCCATTTGTTCCCGTGTCTCATTCAACATCCATGCGTCCTTCCGTACACCCATCACACCAGCACTCACATAATCATGCCAGTATGAAAAGAACAGGACAGTAAAGAGATCCTCGAACGCTTAAGCAAATCGCGGCGTTAACGCATAAGCATGTCGCGACGAACCACTTCGTCACTCAGTAAATCGCTCATTTAGGAATCACACTTCATTACCTCGTATATACGCCACAACAATATCGTATATATATATCATCATCATCAAGTGCCGTGCCGGCTGGCGTAGGCGTTCATGGCTCTCCATAGATCTCGGTCTTTGGTTTTCTGGATCAACTCTGCTGCTGATATTCCTCCATGCCACCGTCTCAATCCATCCAGCATCACTTCTCTTGGTCTACCTCTGCCTCTCTTCCCCTCGATCTTTCCAGTTGTTACGATGTTCTCCAATGCCTCTCTTCTCATCACGTGACCGAAGAAAGATGTTTGTCTCTGTCTTATTGTTGTATATAATGTTCTAGTTTCATTAGCCTGTTTCAGGCAGTCGTCGTTAGTTACTCTGGCAGTCCAAGGAATTCGCAACATTCGTCTCAGGAACCACATCTCTGTTGCTTCTAATTTCTTCTTAATTTGTTCATTTACGTTCCAAGATTCACTGCCATACAGCAAAACTGGTTCTACATAGCATTTCAGCACTCTCTTTCTTACATTCAGTGATAGTGACTTATTGCATAAGATACTCTTCATTTTCTGAAATGCGGCTTTTGCCTGCCCTATTCTACTCCTAATCTCTGTTGTACATCTTCCATCTGATGTTATAAATGCCCCTAGGTATCTAAAATTATCAACTTGGTTAAGGATTTTCCCTTCTATTTCTATGTCACATTTTGGTGTCACCATTTTCTTTGATATTACCATTGTTACTGTTTTCTTGATATTCAAGGAGAGTCCTTTCCTTGCACTCTCTGTTACTACAACGTCTAATAATTGTTGTAGGTCTGTTGAATTATCCGCCACCAATACTGTGTCATCTGCATAGCGTATATTATTTATATTATAACCTCCAACTAGTATTCCTGGCATCTCTTTGATCTCTCTCATTATTACTTCGCATACAGGGAGAAAAGATCTGGTGACAAGACACACCCTTGTCGTACTCCTAGCTTTATCCGTTCGTAACTACCCTCTTTATTTCCCATTTTAATTGCTGCTACTTGGTTCCAGTAAACATTCTTTATTATTCTTAAATCTTTTCCATCAATGTTGATATCTTCCAACATTTTAATCAGTTCATCATGTTTTACTTTATAAAATGCCTTAGTATAATCTATGAAGCACAAATATATGTCTCTCTGTTTCTCTATTGACCTTTCTATTAGTGTCCGTAATGTATAAATTGCATTGTTTGTGCCCTTTCCTTCCATAAATCCTTACTGTTCTTCACTAATTTCCATTTTTATTTTCTTTTTGGTTCTTCTCATTATGATTCTGAGTAGAAGCTTAGTGATATGGTTTATAAGGTTAATTGTACGAAAATCTTCACAATCAATTGCTCCTGGTCTTTTTGGTATAGCTATAAATACAGATCTCAGCATATCACTGGGTAAATATCCACTGCTGTAAATATCATTCAACATTTGGGTTAATATATCTACTCCAAATTCTCCCAATACTTCTAATTCTTCTATTGTGATTTCATCTGGCCCAGCTGTTTTTCCTTTCTTCATACGTTTCATAGCGTCAGCGACTTCTTCTTTCAGAATAGGTGGACCTTCTAAGTTACTATCTTCTGTTAATTCTTCCCTTTCTCCATCATATAATTCTCTTATATACTCATTCCACCTCTTCATTATAGCACCTTCCTCTAATAATATCTTTCCTGTTTTTGATTTCAGAATGTTTTTCATCTTGCTAAAGGCTACTTTCGCCATGGCGATTCTTGTTCTAATCTCTTCAAGGCATCTCCCATCAGATGTTATAACTGTTCCGAGATAATTGTATCGATTCTCGCCTCTTCAGCTGAGGTTATTGTTGAGGTCCGTGGTTTTTGTGGGTTCATTCACTCTAATTCTTGTCTTGTGCGCTCTTACGAGTGAGTCCTCCCTCGGACTGGTTATGTTGGTTTGTGTCTGTGACATCAGCTGGGGGATCGGTCGGCGGCTGTCCTTTGTTCCCGTTTCCACCGCCCTTTATAGTGGCCAGGTTACAAAGCAAAAACACTGGCATTGAGGAGAAACAGAATTAAGTCAGGATTTCTTCAAATTCATTAACTTGGCACAGTAGTTGAAAGTACTGGAAATTTGTTGACAAACCTGAATGATTAATAGTGTTAGAAGGGAACGGGGATTGGAAGACAATTTTGATGTAAAATCAAAGGAGGACATGTTTGAAATCCTAAATGAAATAATAATAATAATGCTGAAAAACAGCGATAATTGCATTCAGGGATATCGAATTATAACCAAATACAATACAATAGGCAAGCTGCGGGAGAAGGTAATTGCCAGGAAAATATCAAGCCAACTAGAGAGGCAAGGTGTTTTCCCACCTACCCTGGGTGGGTACCGCCCAAAAAGAGAAACCCGGACCAATGCAGCAGTTTTTGCCCTTGATGTCTATGAAGGTTTCCACTCAGGAATTGAAACCTTTGCTGCAGCGATTGATCTTGAGGACTACAACATAGTACAATTGGATTTTTTAATGCTTCAGCTTCTTGAACTCAATATAAGTCCATTCCTCCTTAGATCGCTGCAGCCCTCTTCCAACGGAAAGTAGTTTTTTTTTTAAAGTGGCAGTTGGACTTCGGAACCAACGACAATATATCCTGGCCTACCACAGGGATCACCATTATCTTCGGTACTGTTCAACGCCTACACTGTGAGAATCACCAGCGAGCAGATCAATGGAACGGGGAGGACACTGTCATATGCCGACGATACTTTAGTGTATCGTCAGGGGAAGGATAGGAATCAGGTTTCTGTGGAACTACAAACCGAACTCAATCGCATAAGTACTTGGTGTGTTGAAGCTAGGGCAATGGTCAACCCAACAAAGGCAACAGTGACATGGTTCTCTTTGATTAATCATATTGTCAACACTCTAACACCAACTGTAAAGCTGTGTTCAGAGACTGTGGAAAGAACACAGACAATGAATTACCTGGGGATACGTTTTGATCGAAGCCTTGCTTATAATGAGCACATAGACCAGGTGATAACAAAGGCCAAGCGGGGTTTGACTGCGATGCGGGTGATGGCGGCAGCAAACTTTGAGCAGCGCCATCTATGTCTTCTATACGAGGGGCTGGTCATGTCTGTTTTTGAGTATGCAATGGCAATCCTGACTCTCAGCCGTAAGCAGATAGAAAGGATGGAAAGGATACAGAATGAAGCTATGCGCATTATTCTTGGATGTACAAGAGATACAGCATGCAGGGCGATGCGCTACCTTCTTGATTTTCCAACAATTGAAGACAGATTACAAATTTACAGAGCACGCGCCTACCTCAGAGTTAACGCAAACACACAACATCCACTGCATAGTGAAATTATGAAGGTGAAGGGCAGCAGGTTAAAAAGAGGACGGTCGTGGATGGGTCAAGCCGAAGACATTCTTCAACAGTTGTGTTCACTTGAGATCTTAGAACCTGGCGTGGAGAGGGTACAAGTGCCAATATATTTCTGCACATCCTTTTCAGTTTGCATCCAACTAGACAGAAAATGCAGAAAAGAAAATCCGGCTGCTGTGGAGGCGGAAGTACAAGCGTTGGTTTTCGAGAATTCGCTAGATGGTGATGCTGTCATTTACACAGATGGGTCAGTCGTCCGACATGTGAGAAGGCCATGGGCCGTTACGGCGCTGGCCGGAGGGAGAATTGTGAAGGAGGACTCTGGTGCTTTTGCTGAGACCACAAGTAGCCTGACTATGGAAGTCATGGCAGTAAGTAAAGCAATAACATGGCTCGAGACACAGACATTCACTAGGGCTTGTTTCCGTAGCGACTCAATGAGCATGCTCAAGAGGATAGAGATGGGGTGGATCCGAAGAGAATGGTTGCTGCCTCTGGAGCGGTCTCGGCTGACAAAGATTAGTTTCATCTTCATGCCAGGGCATGCGGGAGTACAAGGAAATGAGCGGACTGACAAGCTCGCAGGTGAGGCTACTGTGGAGGGCGGACACGCCATGGACCAGGCTGGTATTCTGAATGCACTACGAGAAGTAAGACTTTTGCGAGAACCAAGTGATGACTGCGAATCTACAACCATGGTCAGACTGCGAGAACAGCAAATTAAAAGAGGCGTGGCCAAACAAGAACACTACGCAGGAAGCCAAAGAAGATTGATAAACCAACACAGAACTGGCGTCGTTAGTTGCTACACGCTGCGGGATTTGCTGAGGAGGGGATCCGAGCACTTATGGACTGAATGGTTCGATGTGCAATGAGGATGATCTGTCGACTAACTAACTATAATTGCATAAATCATATGTTAAGTGAGGCGGGGAATTACACGTTGCTTGTGAACATAGTGTGAACATAGTGTATACATAGTGTGAACATAGTGTATACATAGTGTGAACATAGCTGTGAAAGTGTATGTTTGATTGCCTTGAATATATTGCTTGTGAACATAGCTGTGAAAGTATATGTTTGATTGCCTTGAATATATTGCTTGTGAACATAGCTGTGAAAGTGTATGTTTGATTGCCTTGAACATATTGCTTGTGAACATAGTGTATACATAGTGTGAACATAGTGTGAACATAGTGTATACATAGTGTGAACATAGTGTGAACATAGTGTATACATAGTGTGAACATAGCTGTGAAAGTGTATGTTTGATTGCCTTGAATATATTGCTTGTGAACATAGCTGTGAAAGTGTATGTTTGATTGCCTTGAATATATTGCTTGTGAACATAGCTGTGAAAGTGTATGTTTGATTGCCTTGAACATATTGCTTGTGAACATAGTGTATACATAGTGTGAACATAGTGTATACATAGTGTGAACATAGTGTATACATAGTGTGAACATAGTGTATACATAGCTGTGAAAGTGTATGTTTGATTGCCTTGAATATATTGCTTGTGAACATAGCTGTGAAAGTGTATGTTTGATTGCCTTGAATATATTGCTTGTGAACATAGCTGTGAAAGTGTATGTTTGATTGCCTTGAACATATTGCTTGTGAACATAGCTGTGAAAGTGTATGTTTGATTGCCCTGAATATATTGCTTGTGAACATAGCTGTGAAAGTGTATGTTTGATTACCCTGAATATATTGCTTGTGAACATAGCTGTGAAAGTGTATGTTTGATTGCCCTGAATATATTGCTTGTGAACATAGCTGTGAAAGTGTATGTTTGATTGCCCTGAATATATTGCTTGTGAACATAGCTGTGAAAGTGTATGTTTGATTGCCCTGAATATATTGCTTGTGAACACAGCTGTGAAAGTGTATGTTTGATTGCCCTGAATATATTGCTTGTGAACATAGCTGTGAAAGTGTATGTTTGATTGCCCTGAATATATTGCTTGTGAACATAGTTGTGAAAGTGTATGTTTGATTGCCTTGAATATATTGATTGTGAACATAGCTGTGAAAGTGTATGTTTGATTGCCCTGAATATATTGCTTGTGAACATAGTTGTGAAAGTGTATGTTTGATTGCCTTGAATATATTGATTGTGAACATAGCTGTGAAAGTGTATGTTTGATTGCCCTGAATATTAAAAAGTTGCTTAATTGTTTCCAGGGCTCAGCGTTCCCGAGGGGTAAGATTCTGCCCATGAGGTTGCAAGTCCTTGTATGTCATAGTGTTGACCACCTGAGCTGGTGGCTGTGGCCAGATCAGTCTGCCCTTTGATTGATTGATTTAGGAACTGACATCACAGCATTCGGGACATTCCCATAAGCGCTCCGTCCCCATCCTCAACAGCCAGCGAAGAGTTTCAACACTAATAGTTCCAGTCTGCCCTTTATGACTGACTGTCGTATTAATGGAACAGATTGTATACCTTGATCTCAGACAAAATGCCGTAAAACAATCCAAAGTGCTGAATATTTCGGATATTTAGCCTTTCAAAGGCCTGCCAAAAAAATATTACAAAATAAAATTGTATATATGTAACATGGACAGTAAAGCCCAAAACATTAAATGTAATATTAAGAAAAAATAACAAACAAGTTTATAAAATTCTCACTCTTGTAAAATTGCGCCAGTAATTTTACAAATATTTTGAAGATCGCTGAAAATTGTGATCCTTCTTCATGGTTCTTATAATTTCTAATAAAATCTAAGAAGCGTTTATAACAGATTAAGATTAATTCTAACATTATTTAAATCATATAAAACAGTTATACAACAATTAGTAATGTCCCTTTGGAATAACATTTTTGTGGTTATGTCCCTTTCACTATTTCAGGCAGGGTTTCTAGATATTTTACATCTAGATCGAGATGTTTTTTGCCTGCGTCTAGCAGTCGTTTTTTGACGAGCAGTTGTTAGATGTAATTCTGGATGTTTTTCATTTGGAGTTAGATATTTTATCGATTTTTCTTTTCTTTCGGTGTCATTTAATTATTACTGTATAAAATATTTATTACCAATGTTTTATTTGGTCTGGGCGCGCATCAATTATGGTAACTGCCATTATTTAAACTTTGAACTGACTTGGGTCAACCATTCGCACTTGCGGAGCGCTATCGAGAACAAGTCGCCCAAACAGTTCAAGAAACCTGATATGCGGGAGAAAATGGCACGTCGCAAGACCAACACCAAAAGACACCCGAATTACAAGATGAGCAGCGTGGAAACCGCCATGGCCTTAAAGAAGACGACAAGGGAGAACCTGCATGTGAACTGCAGCAAAGAACCTGATCCTACAGAAAACTTAAATGAAGCTACCACGAGGAAGATCGACGACAACCTACCACAGACAAGAACCAAGACAATGGAGAAGCAGAGAGACGAGAAAGAGACCTGAGACTGAAACACCGACGTACAGACGACTAGATGGGTTACCAAGCGTATCCAAGTGGAGCTGACAGATGACCAGATTCAAATGCAGCTACAGCAGGAAAATCTCCACATCCGAATCTTGAAGGCGGAGTGGATCCGGTCCTACTCTAAGATTCCTACATACAACTTTAGCGACGGTGACAACAGACGGCAGCGAGATGCCCAGCCAAGTTTGGATGAACAAGAAAACTCAACAGCCTGAACGTTTCATCCCGAGAATAACATTATGCTCAAGGTGCCAGAGGGTCGGCCACAGCAGAACAGCATACCACAGCAGAACAGCATACCACAGCAGAACAGCATACCACAGCAGAACAGCATACCACAGCAGAACAGCATACCACAGCAGAACAGCGTACCGCAGCAGAACAGCATACCGCAGCAGAACAGCATACCACAGCAGAACAGCATACCACAGCAGAACAGCATACCACAGCAGAACAGCGTACCACAGCAGAACAGCGTACCGCAGCAAGACAGAGAGCTGCCGATACTGCACCGAATAAAACGCCGTCAAAGAATGTCCTCTGGCCAAACTGGACAAGGAATTCCGAGCGCCAAATGACCAGAGAAAGTGTGCCAACTGCTTTGGCAAGCATGGAGCAAGATACCTGGGTTGTCCGTACCTCCAAAGACACAGAGACGTCTTAAAGATCGCCATTACCACAAAGACACCATACAAGGAAGCACGGCGGTGGTGCGAGACAGCGACAGGCATCTCACAAGCTGAAAAAGCCCAGCTTCAAGGCCAGGTTGACGAGCTGAAGAAGCAAATCAAGCTACCCCTGACGCCGACACCAATAAACACAACCCAAGAACAAGATACCGGCATCAAGGAAACACTTCTGAACGACGTGAAGCAAATTCAGCGCAACATCCAACAAGAGGTGGAACACATGGCCCAGACGTGGAGGGAGAACGAAGAAATTCCACAAGCCATCAAAACACACACACACACACACACACAGAGAGAGAGAGAGAGAGAGAGAGAGAGAGAGAGAGAGAGAGAGAGAGAGAGAGAGAGAGAGAGAGAACACAAGCTAGCAGAAACCAAATAAAAGAGCACAGAGAAGCCTCAAGCCGAAGCCAGCATCCCATTCACAATGACGAATAAAGTCAGTAAAAGACCAGTCTTCTTCGATGGTAAAATCTACAAGAAAGAAAAATGGTAGATACCCAAAACATCCATGGATCGGCCGCTGAAAAAAGGACACGAAAGCAAACAAACCCAAATGGTGAGTCCTTATAAGGATTGCATCATATCAAAAACGATGAACCAGAGGCCACCACTGACAAAAGAAACCGACAGAGGAGAACCCGCCGGCCAATCCCCCAGCTGACGTCACAGACATAAAAGCTTCAAGATCGAAAAGCCACTAACACTGGCCCAGACAACTATAGTATGTCCACATTTGTTTGCCTTCATTCACGATCAATTATTTTGAAAACTGTCTGTTGCATCGTTATGAAATTTTTCCAGCCGTCTTATATTTACCCCCACCCAAGGAATATGTCTTTGACAGGTCCAAAAGCAACTTAAATCATTGAAAGCGGCAACATTTCTTTGATGTTTTTGGGGAAATGTAGTGAATTCACGCTAACAAACTAGTCTTACAGTAAACCACGTTATTTCTGGTAAAGACACAAGTACAAGGCGTAGCCAGGTTCGTATGGGAGTGGGTGCAATAAAAAAGTAGCTTAAAGTAGCATTGCACCGGTTTTTTTTATCCCATATGGCTCAGTCTCTTTCCGCAGGGCGGAAATTGTGGCACAAAGCACGAACTCCGTATCTCCAGCGACGACCCTCTGGAGTCTCCGAAAAAAATGCACTCGTGAAATGAAGGAATCGAACATACAACCCTCGGAGCCCGAGTTATACGGCTTGACCACTTCACCACGGAGATTCCCGAGAGGGGTGCAATGTGTAATATTAGTAAAGACAGAGAATGTACAGAGGTATGGGGTAAATAATGTGTAAATTGACAGGAAAGTAGAAGGAATATATTTCTTACCTTATTTTTCATTTCCTTCTTGTTTCTTCAGCTGCTGGTTAATAATTGTACACAAGTATCTTATTATGATAATCCCTATTGTCTGTATGCTTTGATACGAACACGAGCCCAGCATTCTGTTGCAAGCCATTATGCGTATTACCAGCATGGGCCATGACCAAAAGCTGTCCTATACTACTGGGCACATATCGCTTTATCTGTCCATCCACTGATTGCCATTCCTTATCACTTGTATGGTGCGCATTGATCCACATTTCATCCAAACACACTATGCCATAATTTTCTTTGCGCATTTCCCTTATTTCACGTAGGTATCTGCTTCTCATGGCTCCTAAATGCGGTTGCTCGCAAAGATTATTTCTACCGCCCTTGTACTTTCAAATAGTGAAGATAATGTCCTTATAATTTTCCACAAAGTTGTTTTGGATAGCTCTATGTTATTGTTCTTTCTGAACCAAACCCTAAGTTTTCTTACAGTCACTGTTTCTTTGGCATCCAGCATTTTTATAATGCTGGATAATCCTGGATATAAAATCTAAAATTTTTATAATTTTAGGAGTCTCTGTGGCAAAGTGGTCAAGCCTTTTGACTCGGGCTCCAAACGTCGTGGGTTCGATTCCAGTTCACGAGTTAAGTTTTTCGGAGACTTCTGTGGGTCATCGCTAGAGCTGCGGAGTTCGTGCTTTGTGCGATGCTTTCCGCGCTGTGGAAAGAGACCGAACCATATGGGATAGAACCCGGTGCAATGAAGTCGACCCTGTCGTATATCAAGCGACTTTTTAAAGCATTTTTAAAATAGCTCGCCTTATGACATCTTTGTCAAAACTGTCTACAATAATCTTTCTACCTACCGTTTGGTTATTGTGTGGTGGTTTAATTCCAGATTCTTGCACCCTTTGACAAAATGCCCGTTTACTCAAGCCCAATGCATGCACTGTTCTTTTTTCGGAATTTGTAATAGTATAAAACAGTTTCTTGCGATCAGCTTCTTGACAAAAATATGTGTACAACTTCATAGCGATTCTTTGAAGTGTACAATTTCGCATTAAAGCCCATTGAAAAATATTCACACATTTCAATGTTAGCGATAAGTGATAAGAGTTAAAAAAAAAAAAAAACAATAATCGGGTTTCATGAAATAACTCACATTTTGAGACACCCCTGAACAGTCTTAATTTGAATAACGCAAGGGGGGGGGGTGGGGGTTGGCAAAAGGCCAATCCTGTGAAAACACGTACAATATTCAAAAATGGGAATCAAGCGTCACACAGCACAACTGCACGCTACAGAATGTTCTATGCTACTTCACGCTGACAGACAAAACAAGAATTGAGAATCCCAAGACGAAATGAGACTTGATTTCTTTGTGTTTTTATTGTCAAACACGAAATTCTCCCAAAGTCTGCAGTGTTGATTCTTGAGTCGGCAAAGATAATGCTGTCAGACACTTTACAGCTTTCATGCCACGTTACTGACAGATTTCTGACAGCATGAGGTTAATGCCGTAATCTCACGTTGCTATAACAACACACTCATACGTTTACTGCTGTAATATCAGGTTGATGCCCAAACACAACAGACACACTTATAGTATACTGTTGTGATCTCAGGTTGATGTCCAAACACAACAGACACACTCATACGTTTACACCTGTGATCTCAGGTTGATGGCCAAACACAATAGACACACTTATACGTTTACACCTGTGATCTCAGGTTGATGTCCACACACAATAGACACACTTATAGTATACTGTTGTGATCTCAGGTTGATGCCCAAACACAATAGACACACTCATACGTTTACACCTGTGATCTCAGGTTGATGTCCAAACACAACAGACACACTCATACGTTTACTGTTGTGATCTCAGGTTGATGTCCAAACACAACAGACACACTTATAGTATACTGTTGTGATCTCAGGTTGATGCCCAAACACAATAGACGCACTTATAGTATACTGTTGTGATCTCAGGTTGATGTCCAAACACAATAGACACACTCATACGTTTACTGTTGATATCTCAGGTTGATGTCCAAACACAATAGACACACTTATAGTATACTGTTGTGATCTCAGGTTGATGCCCAAACACAATAGACACACTTATAGTATACTGTTGTGATCTCAGGTTGATGTCCAAACACAACAGACACACTTATACGTTTACTGTTGTGATCTCAGGTTGATGTCCAAACACAACAGACACACTTATAGTATACTGTTGTGATCTCAGGTTGATGTCCAAACACAATAGACACACTCATACGTTTACACCTGTGATCTCAGGTTGATGCCCAAACACAATAGACACACTTATAGTATACTGTTGTGATCTCAGGTTGATGTCCAAACACAACAGACACACTTATAGTATACTGTTGTGATCTCAGGTTGATGCTCAAACACAACAGACACACTCATACGTTTACACCTGTGATATCAGGTTGATGCCCAAACACAATAGACACACTTATACGTTTACACCTGTGATCTCAGGTTGATGTCCAAACACAATAGACACACTTATAGTATACTGTTGTGATCTCAGGTTGATGTCCAAACACAACAGACACACTCATACGTTTACTGTTGTGATCTCAGGTTGATGGCCAAACACAATAGACACACTTATAGTATACTGTTGTGATCTCAGGTTGATGCTCAAACACAATAGACACACTTATACGTTTACTGTTGTGATCTCAGGTTGATGTCCAAACACAATAGACACACTTATAGTATACTGTTGTGATCTCAGGTTGATGTCCAAACACAACAGACACACTCATACGTTTACACCTGTGATCTCAGGTTGATGTCCAAACACAACAGACACACTCATACGTTTACACCTGTGATCTCAGGTTGATGTCCAAACACAACAGACACACTCATACGTTTCTTGCTGTAATCTCAACTGCTTAGAAAAACAAAACAGACAAACTCACGTGTTTAGTTAGTTAGTTAAAGATGATCTTCAACGCACAAGAAACAGTTCAGTCCATATGTGCTCGGGTCCCCTCCTCCGCACCCCCGTTAGGTCGTAGCGATGGACGACACCAGCTCTATGTTGCATGACTATTCTTCTTTGACCTTCTGCATAGGGCTCTTGTCTGGCTTCCCGCCACAAGGCGTGACGTTCAAGCAGGATGGTCGTGGTTGCAGATTCACAGTCATCAATTGATGAGTTTAATCATCCTACTTCTCTAAGGACATTAACGATATCAGCCTGAACCATTGTTCGTCCGTTTCCCACAGCAGACCAACTGGCAAGCCTATCTGAGGACATGAACCATACCAACCCGGTCCATTGCTCGTCTATTTTCCACAGTAGATCGGCTCGCAATCCTAACTGAGGACATTCACTATATCAACCCCGGACCATTGCTCATCCGTTGTCCCACAGTAGACCGGCTGACAATCCTAACTGAGGACATTCACTATATCAACCCCGGACCATTGCTCGTCCGTTTTCCCACAGTAGACCGGCTGACAATCCTAACTGAGGACATTCACTATATCAACCCCGGACCATTGCTCGTCCGTTGTCCCACAGTAGACCGGCTGACAATCCTAACTGAGGACATTCACTATATCAACCCCGGACCATTGCTCATCCGTTGTCCCACAGTAGATCGGCTCGCAATCCTAACTGAAGACATTTACTATATCAACCCCGGTCCATTGCTCGTCCGTTGTCCCACAGTAGACCGGCTGAAAATCCTAACTGAGGACATTCACTATATCAACCCCGGACCATTGCTCGTCCGTTGTCCCACAGTAGACCGGCTGACAATCCTAACTGAGGACATTCACTATATCAACCCCGGACCATTGCTCGTCCGTTGTCCCACAGTAGACCGGCTGACAATCCTAACTGAGGACATTCACTATATCAACCCCGGACCATTGCTCGTCCGTTGTCCCACAGTAGACCGGCTGACAATCCTAACTGAGGACATTCACTATATCAACCCCGGTCCATTGCTCATCCGTTGTCCCACAGTAGACCGGCTGACAAGCTTCCTCATTTCCTTACGCTGACATGGCCTGGCACAAAATCGAAGCTGATTTTTGTGAGCGTTGACCTCCCCATAGCGTATAACCAATATATACTTGCAGATGACACAGTACAGGTGGTGGATAATGCAACAAATTTACAACAATTGTTGAACACTGTAGTAACAGAGAGTGGAAAGAAAAGACTCTCCTTGAATGTCAAGAAAACAGTAAAAATTGCGACATCTAAGGAAAAGGTGATACCCAAATGAGAAATGGAAATAAAAGGGAGAATTCTTAACCAAGTGGATAATGTTAAATACCTAGGGGCATTTATAACATCAACGGAAGGTGCACAACAGAGATTAAGAACAGAATAGAGCTATCAAAGGCTGCATTTCAGAAAATGAAGAGTATCTTATGCAATAAGTCACTGTCACGTAATGTAAGAAAGAGAGTGCTGAAGTGCTATATAGAACCAGTTTTGCTATATGGCAGTGAATCTTGGAATGTAAATGAAGAAATTAGGAAGATCATGAAAGCAGCAGAGATGTAGTTCCTGAGACTAATGTTGTGAATTCCTTGGACTGCCAGAGTAACTACCAACGACTGCCTGAAAGAGGCTAATGAAACTAGAACATTATATACAACAATAAGAAGAGATAAACTGCTTTCTTTGGTCATGTGATGAGAAGAGAGACATCGGAGAACAGCGTGACGACTGGAAAGATCGAGGGGAAGAAAGACAGAGGCCGATCAAGGGCATGCTCATTGAGTCACCGAAAAAGCATGCCTGGGTGACAGTCTGTCTCCCCAGGCAAGGCTACAACTTTTATACCAGGGTCTGTCTAGTTTGACTTGTGTGAGCTGATGATGGTGAACTACCCCCAACACACCCCCCCCCCCCGCCCTATTTACTGATTCAATCTAATGTTGTACTGTGATTTTCACTCAACTGTTTACTGATTCAATCTAATGTTGTACTGTGATTTCACTCAACTGTTTACTGATTCAATCTAATGTTGTACTGTGATTTCACTCAACTGTTTACTGATCCAGTCTAATGTTGTACTGTGATATCACTCAACTGTTTACTGATCCAGTCTAATCTTGTACTGTAATATCACTCAACTGTTTACTGATCCAGTCTAATGTTGTACTGTGATATCACTCAACTGTTTACTGATCCAGTCTAATGTTGTATTGTGATATCACTCAACTGTTTACTGATCCAGTCTAATGTTGTAATCTGATATCACTCAACTGTTTAGTGATCCAGTCTAATGTTGTACTGTGATATCACTCAATTGTTTACTGGTCCAGTTTAATTGTTGTACCGTGATATCACTCGTTTACTGATCCAGTCTTATTTTTTTTTACTGTGATATCACTCAACTGTTAAATATTCAGTCTAATGTTGAATCGTGATATTATCCACATAATGTTAAATATGCAGTTGCATGATGTGTCCCCAGCAATACCCCCTCCCCCATACCCGCACGAGTGTGGACACGATGTATATGACAGTTAAATATATGGTCTTTCAAAGCTGTTAACACTACACTGTCCATGTATATGACAGCTAAATGTAGGGTCGTTCACAACTTTAACACCAGTGTGAACAAGATGTATTTGACAGCTAAATGTAGGGTCGTTCACAGCTTTAATACCAATGTGGATAAGATGTATATGACAGCTAAATGTAGGGTCGCTCACAGCTTTAAAACTCCACTGGCCATGTATACGACAGCAAAATGTAGGTTCGTTCACAACTTTAACACTCCACTGGCCATGTATACGACAGCAAAATGTAGGTTCGTTCACAACTTTAACACTCCACTGGCCATGTATACGACAGCAAAATGTAGGTTCGTTCACAACTTTAACACTCCACTGGCCATGTATACGATAGCAAAATGTAGGGTCGTTCACAGCTTTAACAAGATGTATATGACAGCTAAATGTAGGGTCGTTCACAGCTTTAACAAGATGTATATGACAGCTAAATGTAGGGTCGTTCACAGCTTTAACAAGATGTATATGACAGCTAAATGTAGGGTCGTTCACAACTTTAACAAGATGTATATGCCAGCTAAATGTAGGGTCGTTCACAGCTTTAACAAGATGTATATGACAGCTAAATGTAGGGTCGTTCACAACTTTAACACTCAACTGTCCATGAGCCAGTACTTGAGGCTCATAAAAAATCTAAGAGTTTATTTCAACAAGACAGCACATCACTTGAACTGATTGGTTGGTTTCGTGTGACCATCAATGTACGTTTGTAATGAACACGAAGCAGAAATATGACCAGTCCATTCACAACTCAACATGGTGTCGCAACAGCGGAAATGTTACATTGTGTGCATGAAAGTGACTTATAAATTAACTACTGAGATTTTTTCACACAAAATTTTGAGACCAGTTTTTGATAGAGACCAATAAAGCAAAGTACCAGGTTGGTCTGATTGCTCACCAAACTGAAAAATAGAGAATAGATATTCAGCAGTGATTTTAGGGTCACACTTGATATTCTCACATAAATACAGCCACATACTCACTCTTGATATTCTCACATAAATACAGCCACACACTCACTCTTGATATTCTCTACACCTACATTAATTGTCACTTCTAATATAGTTTACAGTCTGTCCACAGATCATTGACATTTTGTGATCCCTACAGGGGAGAGGATATACCTCCACCAAACACGGGGGCCAATACAGCCCTGATAAGTGAAAGCTACTAGCTCACAGAATTCAGTGTTCGTTGTGAATTAAATGGTTCAGAGGGCGCATTCATTGTTACACCATTCACACAGTAACTGATACCCCAAGATAGAGAGAGTATTCAGTTTTACATAATTTCATACAGTAACTGATACCCCAAGATTTAGAGGGCGCATTCATTGTTACACCATTCACACAGTAACTGATACCCCAAGACAGAGAGAGTATTTAGTTTTACATAATTTCATACAGTAACTGATACCCCAAGATTTAGAGGGCGCATTCATTGTTACACCATTCACACAGTAACTGATACCCCAAGATTTAAAGAGAGAGCATTCAGTTTTACATCATTTCACACATAGTAACTGATACCCCAAGATTTAGAGGGTGCATTCATTGTTACACTATTCACACAGTAACTGATACCCCAAGATTGAGAGGGACCATTCAATTTTACATCATTTCACACATTAACTGATACACCAAGATTTAGAGGGGGCATTCATTGTTACACCATTCACACAGTAACTGATACCCAAAGATTGAGAGAGAGCATTTGTCAACAACTCAACTGACAGGCATCATCGGGTACTTCTCACACACCCATACAAGACAACTTGCAAGTCGTGTGGGAGGCAAAATGCATGGTCCATTTTATTGCCGTTGGCTCGCTTACAAGCGGTAAACAGTCGCTAATGCAATACACAATATACAGCCACAGAATTATCTAACACAAACTGCTAACCCTATGCTAGTTCTATCTATTAGTGAACACAAAACTCCTAACGCTATTCTAAACGATGTGAACGCCTCAAGTCCAGTCTCCCGTCTGCCTAACATCTCTCCCGTGGTTACACACCACGCGGGGTGACCTTCACCTTCGTGCGTGTTACCTCACATCGCACGCTGCTGGCAAACGTGGCCTGTTGAGTGTCTACTCAACTGTGCTGTGGCTACACGAGGTGTGATGTTATCGTGATGAGAGTGCTAACTCTCTGAACAACGCCTGCGTGTCTCATGAGGGAGTGGCTAACCTTCTCCTATTACCTCATCTCCCCTGCCCTTGCCTCGGGCACCGTATCTCCTCCTGGTCTCTTCAGGATTGACAGCTCTCCCTGGCGGAGGGGATGCGGTCGAGTCTTTGACACACACCCACCCCTCTTGTGTTGCGTCATCAACTTTCACTCATTGGTTGTGACGCAAGAGGTTCCTAAACAAAAAATTAGTGTCTCTAATTTTTGTCAAAGACTCTAGATAACCTGGCTCTGGGCATTCCAATAGACTATTAATAACTATTGTCACAATGTAGTAAAGCCTCAATTGGCTACTGGCAATCGCCACAAACTTGCCTGGTTGGCGTGAGCCCCTACTCACATACTATATTATATTTATCAGAGGTATGTCTGAACCGGACCGTTGTCTTATAAGACCTGCCCTCACATAGTAAATTAACTTACTACCCATACAAAGTTGACTTTCTTAGGGTCAACACATGAATTGCTTCATGTCCCCCATATAATATTTAACAACCATTCTACAAGAGTGTGTGCGACAGGCTTTACCTCCTTCGCTTCCGCGCATAAGACTTTATTTCACTGTTAATTTAGTTCTTCGTTGTCTATTATGTCCCCTGGCCCCAAAGTTATCTGCCTTTGATTTACAAATAGTGTATGCAATTTATATGTTTGTTTTTCTGGTTGTTTGCGTGTTTGGATGTAATAAATCTACTAATCTAACTTCTACTCTATATTTCTAACTTATCTGTGTATGTATGTTAGTTTTTTGAGTGTCATAATTTTGTTCAATGTGGCCACAAGCAGGTATATAACACTGATTCGTGACTACCTTCCATTGTTATGAAACCCAAAATACTGTAATCTAAGTTCTAAACTATATCACAGACAACACATTCATACCAACACATTTTCACTAACGAAAACCAACATTAACACAGACAAATATTAAAAGTCGTGGCAGGCAGCAGAAGAATTCGCTGACTGATTTCACTCTCTCCCATCTATTTTACATTCGCTCTCACTTTCACACTTCTGTCATACTCCTTTCACCCTTAATTCTGTCACACATCTTTTATCCTTCCACACTAATCCTTCCGATTATTTAAAAACCTTGTAGTGACACTATACAGGTTTGGCTCAGTTTGAGATAGTTGAGCCCAATGACTGTGCGAAAATCGCTGCACGAGTCATGTATTTACAATATATTTACATGGACGAGAAAGGGTTTATGGTTTGTTCCCTTGGTCTCATCATCCACTATATTACACTAACATAAAACTCTACATTCTAACATACCATTCTAATTCTATAACTAAGTATTTAATGTGTTACCTAAATTTATTAAATTTGTTATGTTAATTATATGATATCCTTATATTACTTCTTATTTTTTTCTAATCTAAGGGATGTACTCTAACTATTTAAATGTGATTGTTGTGATGTGAGTTATGTACCTTAATTAAATGGGTGATGTGAACATAATTTATGTATGTTTCTAAATACTATGCTAAATAATGTTTTTAAATGCACAAAGGAATTATATGAGTGATATTCTTAATCTAAATGGTGTAAATGATGTATGTTACCTTATCTAATGTTTTTAGCCTATTATGATGTAAAATGACAATACTAATAATTGGTAATGTTAGGTCGATGGTATGGTTTTCCTTAGGATGGAATAAATTAAACTGCACTAAAGCTAAATGAAATGTAATAATTTAAATGGTACTATTTCTATCATAATTTTAATTTCGCTTGTAATTAACTATTCTTAAGTCTAACCTAAAATTTAATTTTAAATTAAAGTTAAGTAACTGGGTTAATTACTGTACTAAGTAAACTATTTAAATAAATGAGAATATTATATTACCTAATTCTATCTCTAATTTATCACTATCTTAAAATACTATCTTACATATCACATTTAGTTTATATACATGGTATTCAGTTTCCTCAGGTTAGTAGCTGCCTTCACGTTTGCACATTAGTTACCTAGGCACAATATATAACTACACAATTTGCCTGGGTATCTGAAATACATCACATAGTCATCTTAATGTTCTCTCGGTAGTGCACGTGTAGAGTTAACTGGTGTCGTAGTTCAGCCTTTTTGTGTCTGAAATTAAGCACTGTTCTGACACTGTTTTCTGCGTTTAACACACATGATACACCGGAATGGAGCTTAGTTGGAAATGAGCTGTCCTCGTTCACACGGTGGTATCTACGTATAGCAGCACAGTTCTTAATCTGATGTCTACGGACATATGATAGTTCAGTGTTTTGGTACATGATTACGCCAATAATGTGGATATGTATGTAAGCTATTTTACATCTTATATTATCAAATATTCATGTACTAACTATCATTCTACATTTAACTGTTGGATTTCAGGTATTTCTACCCCAGATGGTCTGCTAAGGGTATCAGCCAGAATATTATCCTTACCCTTGATATGTTCTATACTAAATGTATAGTTTTGCAAAATAAGAGACCACCTGTATATCCGGTCATTTCGATGCACACCACTCTGGATGACCGTGATGGGAGAATTGTCGGTCTGGATATTGAAGTGCACACCCGCCAGGAAACGATGGAGCTTTCTCACCGAGTAGATGACGCTCAGGGCCTCCAGTTCTGCTATCGAATATCTGGACTCGGTAGGTGTGATCTTACGGCTCACGTAGCAAATCGGATGGAAGATGCCCTCATAAAATTGGCCTAGGACTGCAGCGATGGAGATCCTGCTGGCATCTGTCCTAAGATAATAAACGAGCCCAGGGTTAGGCAAGCGGAGGATGGGAACATTACTAAAAAGAATTTTCAATTTTGACAATGCAGAAATTAATAATGCATCTTTCACATCCAATTTTACTGATGCTTTTAGCACATTAGAAAATACACTTGTAATTTCAGCTAGGTTTGGAATAAATTTACTGTAGTAATTAACTAATCCTAAAAGACTTCTAACCTGCTTTTTCGTAGTAGGCATGGTTAGATTCATAATTTTTGTAATAATCCTATTGTCAGTCTTTAGTTGACCTTGAGAGATGACATGACCCAAAAATTCAATTTCTTTTAGGCCTAATTCGACTTTGCTCGGTTTGACAGTGAGACCGAAGAGTCGCAACCTATCAAAGACATGTCTCAGTTTCAGTAAGTGTGTAGTCCAGTCTTCAGTATGGACACATATATCATCTATATAGGTCACAGTATTCGTCACTCCATGTAATAGATCTCTAGTTAAGCGTACGAAAGTGGCAGGAGCATTTCGAAGTCCGAAAGGAAGAAATCGCCACTCGTATAGTCCTAAAGGGGTTGAAAACGCAGTAAAATGCATAGATTGAGGCTGCATAGGGACCTGCCAATATCCCTTAGTAAGATCTAGTTTTGAAAAGATTTTTGAAGTAGACATGTCCAAGATAAGATCTTCGCAGGAAGGAATAGGTTCTGCGTCGATCTTAGTGATGTTATTGAGTTTTCGATAGTCTACGCACAGACGAATTGTGGAATCCTTCTTCTTAACTAGGACGATTGGAAAAGAGTACTCAGATGTAGACTTTTGGATAATCCCACTAGCTTCTAAATTAAGAATTTCCTTATTCAGATTTTCCCTATAGCTGAGTGGGATTGAGTACGGCCTGCATTTGATAGGCTTAGAGTCCGAAAGAAGAATGGAGTGTTCGATTCTGTCCGTCCTACCTGGGATGTCAGAGAATAGGTCTTTGTATTCAGTAATTAACTCCACTAATTGTCGTCGTTGACTGTCTGTTAGTCCCTGATCTATATGTATACTGTCCAATGTCGCAGTTGTCTACGATGGGAACAGGTAGTTCCATTCCGTCGTCGTCTACCTGATTCAGTACAGTGGTGGTACTAAGTGCGTATTCTGTTAACTGACTAGGTGTATTGCCATTGTCGGAACTGCCAGTCTCGCTAACTAGTGTAGTTGCGTTGTGTATGTCTGTCGTCTGATCACTAGGTGTTGGTGCACTCTGTTCGTCTGTCACTACTTCTGTTTCGTGTCTTGAAAAGTAAGGTTTCAACATGTTGACATGGAATATCTTTAAGTGTCCGTTTATTGATATTTCATAGTCAACATCTGAAATTCTACGTACCACCTTGAATGGCCCTTGCCATGAGGTTAATAATAAATTTCTTTTGTCTGGAAGTAGCAAGAGTATGTCTTGATCTGGTTCAAGTTCAATTGTTCTTGCCCCTTTGTTGGCATATTGGCGGTAGATTTGACCCTTCCTCTCCAAAGCTGCCTTAGCTATAACACACGATTTCATGATCTTGTCTCGTGTTTCTGTCACCATTTCATAAGGTGTTTTAGGGATCGGAATTTCAATAGAATCAGTTATTACCTGATGGTAAATGGTTAAGGGTCCACGTGGGTTAGCCCCGTAAACTAATTCAAACGGTGAGAAACCCGTGCTTGAATGGGGAATCTCCCGATAGGCGAACAGCACTGTTGGTAACAGTGTATCCCAATCAGCTGGGTTTTCTGCTGTCACCTTAGCCAGCATATGCTTTAGGTCACCGTTAATTTTCTCTACTATTCCATTGCTGGCTGGATGGTATGCTGTCGTAAAATGTTGTTTAATACCTAACATTTTTGTAAGGGCTTGCGTTGCAGCCGATATGAACTGAGTTCCACGATCGGATAAAATGGTCCGTGGGAATCCGAATCGTGAGAACAGGTGTAGAAATACATTGGCAACGTCTTTGGAGGTGATGTACTTCAAAGCTACTGCCTCAACCCACCTTGTACATAGGTCGACCATTGTCAATATGACGCGATTTCCTTTGCTGGACACCTGATTCAGGGGTCCAACAATATCTACCGCCACACTCTCAAATGGCCTGGAGGCCAGTGTAGAAGGTTGTACTTCAGCTGTAGGATGTTTACCCTTGCGTACCAATTGTTGACAGACATCACAAGACCGACAAAATAATTTTATATCATTGCAAAAACCTGGCCAATAGAAATGAGCCTGAATTCTGGCCCTGGTTTTATCATATGCAAGATGACCAGCAAACGGTGACTCATGTGCAATCTTTAGCACAGTTAGACGATGTTGTTCAGGTAACACCGTTTGCTGAATCTCATGGTTACCAGTAGTATAATATCTAGTTAAAATGCCATTATTAAGTCTAAAGAACCATGAAGCATTTTTGGTCACTTTGGCTTTATCTTTTAATAATTTTAAGTATGGAGACACACTAGGGTCAGCTTTCTGCTGTTCTATAAATTTTTGTCTGCTGGTGTCATCTGTGCCAGTTGGAGAAAGCAACAGTAGTCTCTCATCTTGTAGTGTGTCTTGATGTTTCACACTGTCTGCTCTTGTTGTTGCATTAGCTGCATTTAATTTCTCCCATGCAACTATTTCTTCACTAGTACATTGTTTCAGTTGAGGTAAGCACCCCAAAATTAAATCTGTACACGGGTTGTTAAGTATTGCACAAGTAAAGGTACCGGAAAGAAAAGGAGAATCAATACGGGCTTTTGCCAAAGGGTAAATTTCAACGTTACCCGAAAAGGTTCGGCATTTCACAGTGTCACCTGTGTAATCACCCGGACTCACTAGTTCTTTTCGAAGACCAATAAGGGTGCTGCCGCTATCCAGCAAACATTGGCATGGTACATCATTGACCATTGCATTGTGGAACACCAAACTGCCTCTGGAGGCTAATGCTGCATTTACATTCTCAAATGAGAATGGTACTGTATGTCCACATTCTAGTTTTCCGTCTGCATGGAATTGGTGACATCGTTCACAGCTGTCAAAGCTTAACATATCGTTTGCACCACACACATCTTCTGCTTGGTTAGTAGGTAAGTCACTTTCAACCTCACACTCATTCTCACTACCACTATCTGAAGAGGTGTCAATCAACATAGCGTTGTTAGCTTTCAAACGTTGGCGGCCAAGGCACTTATTAGAATAATGGCCATAAGAGGAACAAAAAAAACATTTGATTGCACGCCTGTATGCAGACCTTTTGCTTTGCTGCTTCTTGATCACATTTTCAAGATGCGCCGGATAATTCGGCGATTTGTCGCACATAGAATAAGTGTCGTGCATAAGTTGACAATACATGCATTTGGAAACTTTCCTGTCTTTCTTATCATACTTCTGAAAAGGTTTTCTGTTACCCTGATAGTTTTTTGGTTGGTCTTTGACAAAGGAAACTATCTCAGAGTCATTTGAAGTTTTAAAAATATCTCTGTTGGAAGAAAAATATGCTGAGCCTTTTTTTTCGAACTGCTCGATGTTCTCAATGTCCGACTGCTGCAAAAACTTAGCAAAAGGAGAAGGTATAGTAGATATACACTTGTCCATAGCTATTAGGTTTTTTAATCTATCAAAGTCTTTTCCTATGTTAGCTGCTTTAAGCCACCTGTTTAGTACACTCTGCACATTTGAAAAATAATCTATAAAAGTTTCACTAGGTTTAGGTTTTAAATTTGAGAACTGAACCTGATACCCAGGGGCATCAAGTAAAAAGTGCTGCATAATCCTATCATGGATGTATTGATAGCTAGATCTAAGTTCAATAGGAATAGACTCTATTACTTTAAGGGGCTCACCACTCAGATTCTTCATATAAATAGGAGCCCACATCTCTAAAGGAACTTGGTGATATTTAAATTGATACTCTACATTCTCTGTCCAGGCAGATATGGAGTCCTCTTTACAATATGGTTTGATAATATTTTTGTATTTGTTGAACTTATTTTCCTCTTGTTGCATTCTTAGTTTAGTGGCAGAGACCTCTGCGTGTGACTCTACGTCCATGCTTTTCATTTTCAACTGTGTCTCTGATTCTACTTGAATCTGTTTTTCCTTTAGATCTAACTCCCTTTGTTTTAATTCTATTTCTTTCTGTTTTATCTCCTTCTCATGTTCTAACTGCTGTTGTTTAACTGTCTTATCATGTTCTAACTGTTGTTGTTTTGTTTCTATTTCTTTAAGTTTTATCTCCTTCTCATGTTCTAACTGCTGTTGTTTTAATTGTATTTGATGTTGTCTTTCTTCTTCTCTTTCTCGTGCGCGTTCGTCTCTCTCCGCATTCTCTTTTCGTGTTTGTTCCTCTTTTGCTTCTTTAAATTTCTGATCTGCATATTGTTGTAGCTCTTTTCCTGTGTATTCTAGATCTTTACCTGCTTTTATAAAATCAGATAAAGTAGCCATGCTGTTTAGTACTTTAGCTAGCGTTGATCTGGACTACTTTGTTTAGTTAGCTATGTCTCTATGATGTTTTATATTTGTTCCTTGTTACGGAATATTAATTTTATTTCCAGTTTATATGCTGCACAAAATTTCAATGTTGGAAAATCAGAGCACAAAAATATGATAGTGTATCACAAGCTGAAAAAGAGATGCACTATTAATCACAATGCATGCCAAAAATATAGTTGTACTCAGCTTAATGTGGGAACGAAGCTCCTTTGACACAGGTCACCTTGTTTGGTACACTGGGGTGGAGACACGTTTCGTAAGTAGCACACTGTATTTGGCCCACAGGTGTATGTGCACAGCTGTTGTTTGCCCTCTGATATGTAGGGCCGCAGTAAACACGCCTCCTTAACGATATGATTTACTCGACAACTAAGGACAATGACTTAGACAATGACAGACTCACGAACAACTAGAACATGTATTAATTAAATTTAATGTCACTGTCCTGTCTTTGTTCTAACCAGTAATTGCCTTTCGTTACTAACCTAGTTAATTTCTGTAAGCGTTGTGCAGCTAAGTATCAGATGCTTAGCCCGAAAATAGTTCCATCGTGACGATAAGCAAAGAGAAAATAGACCCAAAAATGAATAAATGCTTGTAAAGAAATCAAAATAACATAATAATGTGTAAATAAATAAATCTATTCATTTAGTAACTTAAATAAGTAAATAATAAACAATATACAGCACAGATTCAGGCGGGCCGCCGCTAAGCGATCTTGTAAACACTCGACTGCTTTATGCTAATGACGCAGAACAACTGTCTGTCAATCACTCTACGTCATCGCGCAGCGCTATTTTTAGATCTCAAAAATCAATATTGTCGGCTGCCTGTGTATTCCTGCGCCGTGAATCATGTTTGGTGCTTATTCAAGAATAAATTGGTAAATATATAAATAAATATAAGAAAATAAGAATATTAATACTTACAGCTTCGAAGAATACATGATTTCATTCAATAAATATATCATAAACACAATTAAACACTATTCTGTCACGATAGGCATATTTCTAGCTTGCAAATTCTCCTGTCTGCACAAATTATCGTTACTACAAAAATTAAACCCTAGTCTGGAGCCTTGTGGATGAGTGGATTTAGCTTGAACTTTTCGTTCAAGCTTCACTTTCTGACACCACAATTACCCTGGCCTGTCAACAACTCAACTGACAGGCATCATCGGGTACTTCTCACACACCCATACAAGACAACTTGCAAGTCATGTGGGAGGCAAAATGCATGGTCCATTTTATTGCCGTTGGCTCGCTTACAAGCGGTAAACAGTCGCTAATGCAATACACAATATACAGCCACAGAATTATCTAACACAAACTGCTAACCCTATGCTAGTTCTATCTATTAGTGAACACAAAACTCCTAACGCTATTCTAAACGATGTGAACGCCTCAAGTCCAGTCTCCCGTCTGCCTAACATCTCTCCCGTGGTTACACACCACGCGGGGTGACCTTCACCTTCGTGCGTGTTACCTCACATCGCACGCTGCTGGCAAACGTGGCCTGTTGAGTGTCTACTCAACTGTGCTGTGGCTACACGAGGTGTGATGTTATCGTGATGAGAGTGCTAACTCTCTGAACAACGCCTGCGTGTCTCATGAGGGAGTGGCTAACCTTCTCCTATTACCTCATCTCCCCTGCCCTTGCCTCGGGCACCGTATCTCCTCCTGGTCTCTTCAGGATTGACCGCTCTCCCTGGCGGAGGGGATGCGGTCGAGTCTTTGACAGCATTCAGTTTTACATAATTTCACACAGTAACTGATACCCCAAGAGTTAGAAGGTGCATTCATTGTTACACTATTCATACAGTAACAGATACCCCAAGATTGAGAGAGCATTCCGTTTTACATCATTTCACACAGTAACTGATACCCCAAGATTTAGAGGACGCATTCATTGTTACACCATTCACACAGTAACTGATACCCCAAGATTGAGAGAGAGCATTCAGTTTTACATCTTTTCACACAGTAACTGATACCCCGAGATTTAGAGGGCGCATTCATTGTTACACCATTCACACAGTAACTGATACCCCAAGATTGAGAGAGAGCATTCAGTTTTATATCATTTCACACAGTAACTGATACCCCAAGACTTACAGGCCGCAATCATTGTTACACCATTCACACAGTAACTGATACCCCAAGATTGAGAGAGAGCATTCAGTTTTACATCATTTCACACAGTAACTGATACCCCAAGATTTAGAGGGCGCATTCATTGTTACACCATTCACACAGCAACTTATACCCCAAGATTGAGAGAGAGAGAGAGAGAGAGAGAGAGAGAGAGAGAGAGAGAGAGAGAGCATTCAGTTTTACATCATTTCACACAGTAACTGATACCCCAAGATTTAGAGGGCGCATTCATTGTTACACCATTCACACAGTAACTGATACCCCAAGATTGAGAGAGAGAGCATCCAGTTTTACATCATTTCATACAGTAACTGATACACCAAGATTTAGAGGGCGCATTCATTGTTACACCATTCACACAGTAACTGATACCCCAAGATGTAGAGAGAGCATTCAGTTTTACATCATTTCATACAGTAACTGATACCCCAAGATTGAGAGAGAGCATTCAGTTTTACATCATTTCATACAGTAACTGATACCCCAAGATTGAGAGAGAGCATTCAGTTTTACTTCATTTCATACAGTAACTGATACCCCAAGATTGAGAGAGAGCATTAAGTTTTACATCATTTCATACAGTAACTGATACCCCAAGATTTAGAGAGAGCATTCATTGTTACACCATTCACACAGTAACTGATACCCCAAGATTGAGAGACAGCATTCAGTTTTACATCATTTCATACAGTAACTGATTCCCCAAGATTTAGAGACAGCATTCATTGTTACACCATTCACACAGTAACTGATACCCCAAGATTGAGAGGGAGCATTAATTGTTACACCATTCACACAGTAACTGATACCTCAAGATTTAGAGGGAGCATTAACTGTTACGCCAGTCTCCATCGCGAAGATATTACGAACGCGGTTCGTGATCCCGCACACCCGCGTTCGAAACACATCTGGGGGAGATATGGCAGCAGACCGCGCTGCGCTGGTTTTTTACGAAATGATATGGGTGCCGATCGTTCAGAAATCAATGGCAAACTATGAACGTTGCCAAGACATCAACAACAGCTAAGCAAGCCGGCGTTGACTTCAAACGCCCTGTAAAAGATATGCAACTAACTATTAACTGTCACATCAACGACACAATAACTGATACCTGAAGGTTTGATCTGTTCCTCTGGCTGGCCTACAGGCACACAACACATGGGACACAGGACAGGGTCAGGACTAGGGTGGTGTCCCCGTGACCTGCTGGTCTGTTTCAGGGACATATAGGTCACCATTGCTGCTGTTGCTGGCATTCCTGGTCTCAGCTTGTACGCAGGCAAACAGAAACATTTATTCAGTGTGAAGTCTACAGTTTTAATAGCACATCCAGGTAACCAATAGCAACAGCTGAACACTAGAGGATGGATGATACCAATAGACGTGATTGGTTCGTGGCAGATATTCCAAGTCTTGTGCTGAGATCAGGGGATGGATGATACCATTAGACGTGATTGGTTCGTGTCAGATATTCCGAGTCTTGTGCTGAGATCAGGGGATGGATGATACCATTAGACGTGATTGGTGATTGGTTCGTGGCAGATATTCCGAGTCTTGTGCTGAGATCAGGGGATGGATGATACCATTAGACGTGATTGGTTCGTGGCAGATATTCCATGTCTTGTGCTGAGGTCGAACCGGTACCTTCTGTTCTTCACCCTTATGTGAGAATGCTCGATAACTCAGGGGGATAGCTGACACCACTAGACACAAATGGTTCGTGGCAAATATTCCTTAGTTCACCTGCCAGCGCCGTAGTCACATCCCCCACTTACATATACACTTATATATATATATATATATATATATATATATATATATATATATATATATATATATATATATATATATAACTTATCAGAGTACTTAGACGTAGATGTAGTGTAGGGTTTCTGTAAATGACAAGAAATCAAGTCAGGCTGAGAATTATACTCAGTTTTGGCTTGAAATTAACTTGGCCACAGGTAGTCTGAGCTCTCCTGTTCCGGAAGAGAACCCTTTAATTTGGTCATTTTGATCACCTTCCTTGACGGTGAGAGGTACCGAGTCAATTGGCTAGTAGTACACTTGTTTGTGTCTATAAGAAATTTAACCTGGCTCTTGCTAAGCCGAAAAATTTACTGAAACACCATAGTACAATCCAGTGGTATCTCCCACAGTCGATAGATCGGTCAAAATCAAATTGCGGGAGTCTACACCCTGAGCAACAGTAGCAGTAGTCAAATCCGTGACTGAGCTACCGCATGATTCACACTTCAACCTAGTGAGTGGTGTCCATACCACTACCCAGACTGTCAGCACATTTCAGCTTACCATTCAGGAGATCAAGAACCAGAAGATAAGTGGCAGACTTGCCAGTTAACAGCAATCGCCAAATTTTGTCCACTATCAGCCAGTTATCCATGTCAATGATTTATACCTTCACTAGCTGTACAGGGCGACACCATAGGATTTATTCACCAATATGACTTTAGGTTAACCAGGGATCTGCATATCCCTTATGTGTGCGTGAGTACTGTCTTTCCTTAAGTACGGTTGGTCGTCATAACCTTCCGCCTGGCACTGTTAGTAGTGATCCATTCTGGGACCTTGGAAATCATCCGTCTAGAATTGCGAGCCGTTTGATCGCTACTTCAGCAGTGGTTAGACTCTCTATTCGTAGAAGTCTATTTTGTATCTACTTTGATCTATTTTCCATCCTGGTAGAATACGTTACTCTACATACACAACAAGAAGTGCGATTTCTAGGCACATGTAGACAAACATAGGCCAACAAATGGAGATATTATGTTCACAATACAACAGATGGAGATATCAGGTTCACAATACAACAGATGGAGATATTATGTTCACAATACAACAGATGGAGAAATGTTCATAATACAACAGATGGAGAAATGTTCACAATACAACAGATGGAGAAATGTTCACAATACAAGAGATGGAGATATTATGTTCACAATACAACAGATGGAGAAATGTTCACAATACAACAGATGGAGATATTATGTTCACAATACAACAGATGGAGATATTATGTTCACAATACAACAGATGGAGAAATGTTCACAATACAACAGATGGAGATATGTTCACAATACAAGAGATGGAGATATTATGTTCACAATACAACAGATGGAGAAATGTTCACAATACAACAGATGGAGATATTATGTTCACAATACAACAGATGGAGAAATGTTCACAATACAACAGATGGAGAAATGTTCACAATACAACAGATGGAGAAATGTTCATAATACAACAGATGGAGAAATGTTCACAATACAACAGATGGAGAAATGTTCACAATACAAGAGATGGAGATATTATGTTCACAATACAACAGATGGAGAAATGTTCACAATACAACAGATGGAGATATTATGTTCACAATACAACAGATGGAGATATTATGTTCACAATACAACAGATGGAGAAATGTTCACAATACAACAGATGGAGAAATGTTCACAATACAACAGATGGAAATATTATGTTCACAATACAACAGATGGAGATATTATGTTCACAATACAACAGATGGAGAAATGTTCACAATACAAGAGATGGAGATATTATGTTCACAATACAACAGATGGAGAAATGTTCACAATACAACAGATGGAGAAATGTTCACAATACAACAGATGGAGATATTATGTTCACAATACAACAGATGGAGAAATGTTCACAATACAACAGATGGAGAAATGTTCACAATACAACAGATGGAAATATTATGTTCACAATACAACAGATGGAGAAATGTTCACAATACAACAGATGGAGAAATGTTCACAATACAACAGATGGAGATATTATGTTCACAATACAACAGATGGAGATATTATGTTCACAATACAACAGATGGAGAAATGTTCACAATACAACAGATGGAGAAATGTTCACAATACAACAGATGGAGATATCAGGTTCTCAATACAACAGATAGAGATATTATGTTCACAATACAACAGATGGAGATATTATGTTCACAATACAACAGATGGAGATATTATGTTCACAATACAACAGATGGAGATATTATGTTCACAATACAACAGATGGATATATTATGTTCACAATACAACAGATGGAGAAATGTTCACAATACAACAGATGGAGATATTATGTTCACAATACAACAGATGGAGATATCAGGTTCACAATACAACAGATAGAGATATTATGTTCACAATACAACAGATGGAGATATTATGTTCACAATACAACAGATGGAGATATCAGGTTCACAATACAACAGATAGAGATATTATGCTCACAATACAACAGATGGAGATATCAGGTTCACAATACAACAGATAGAGATATCAGGTTCACAATACAACAGATAGAGATATTATGCTCACAATACAACAGGTAGAGATAACAGGTTCACAATACAACAGATGGAGATATTATGTTCACAATACAACAGATGGAGATATCAGGTTCACAATACAACAGATGGAGATATCAGGTTCACAATACATCATCCATTGGCACCTTGCCGTCTTGACAGACGATAGTTTGTGCTTTAAAAAGGCATAATAACTTTTAACTATGGCGGTAGCGAGTGTGACTGATAAGGCCAATTTGCGCTATAAATGTCCGTTCACAGTGGGTGCATCTGAACACGTGGTTATTTCCACCATCATGCACCATCTTACGTCTCAAACGCTTGGTGTGTGACTTTTCTGCAATAATTTTCTCCTTTGACTTTATTCCATTTCTGATATTTGCCCTCCATGCAACACGTTCAGCGGCGACTTACTCCCAATGTGCATTATCAATGCCTGTATCAATCATGTCCCGCTTACACACATCTTTGTATCGTAGTAGAGGCCGACCCTGAGATCTCTTACCCATCTGTAATTCACCAAAAAAGATATCCTTTGGTATTCTACCATCATCCATCCTCCTAAGATGTCCTATCCATCTAAGTCTACGAAGACTGAGCATGGAATAAACTGTCACACAACCTGATCTTTCCAATACTTCAGTATTTGTGATTTTGTCTTGCCACTTAATACCAAGAATTCTTCGCAGACACCGCATATGAAAGCTGTTTAAATTGTTCGCTTGGTGTGAGTAAGTTGTCCAGGTTTCACTGCCATAGAGAAGAGTACTAAGGACACAGGCTTGATAGACAAGGACTTTTGTTTTGGCAGTAAGCTTCCTGTTCTCCCAGACTCTTTTTCTTAACCTGTTCATTGTTGTTGCTGCCTTACCAATCCGGATGTTGATTTCCTGATCTAGGGATAATTTGCTATTTACCACTGATCCTAGATATGTAAAATGGTCTACCATCTCTAGTTCGACGTCGTCAATAAAGATTGATGGTACCCCATGTGCACCTTGTGACATAATCTGTGTCTTATTTTTGCTAATTGTTAAACCAAATTCAGAACAAGCATTGGAGAATGCAGATAGTAGACATTGCAATTCTTCCTCAGAGTGGGTCATAACTGCAGCATCATCTGCAAAAAGCAACTCTCTGATCAGCACCCTCCTAATTTTGGTCTTAGCCTTCAATCTCTGAGTATTGTAGAGGCCGCCATCTGAGCGTGAGTGAATGTATATACCACCATCCTGATCACGAAATGCATATTTCAGTAGAAGTGAAAAGTATATTCCAAAGAGGGTGGGAGCTAGTACACAACCTTGCTTAACTCCACTCTTGATTTCAAATTCTTCAGAAGTTGCACCATCAAACTTGATTATACCCTTCATGCCTGTGTGGAACGATTCCACAATGGACAGAAGAGTTGGTGGGCAGCCAATCTTCTTTAGTGCCTTGAACAGACCCTCACGACTGACCAAATCAAATGCCTTTGTGAGGTCGACGAAGGCAATAAACAGTGGTTGATTCTGTTCACGGCATTTTTCTTGCATTTGTCGCAATGAGAATATCATATCAGTGGTAGACCGGTTCTGTCGAAAGCCACACTGTGATTCGAGGTAGACTTGATCTCCTAGGACTTGAAGTCTGCGCAGAACAATTCTGACAAATACTTTTCCAATAATACACAGAAATGAGATACCCCTATAGTTGTTGCAGTCGCTCCGATCACCCTTGTTCTTGTACAGTGTTATGATGCTTGAATCTTTGAAATCCTGTGGGACTTGTCCTTCACGCCAGCATAGCTCTATTAGCTGGTGGATCTGTATAGTGAGTGTGTCTTGCCCACTCCTGATAACCTCTATTGGAATCCCATCCTTACCTGGAGCCTTGCCAGATGCAAGTTCATTTATAGCACACTTAACTTCTGTTATGGTGGGAAGTGTGTCCAGGTGGTCAAGAGTTGGTAGAGCCTCTATGGCGTTGAGGGCATCATCCGCTAGTTTGGTCTCACTTGAGTAAAGCTCCAAATAGTGCTCTACCCATCTGTCCATCTGCCGTTTCTTGTCAGTTATGATTTCTCCAGTTAAGGTTTTCAATGGTGCACTTCTTTTGATCACTGGACCACAGGCTTTCATTATTCCTTCATACATGCTTCTTATGTTTCCCTTATCACTTGCGATTTGAATGGACTCACATAACTTGATCCAATAATCATTTGCACACTGCCTGGCAGCCTTTTGCACATCCTTCCTAGCTTGCCTTAGCTCACTCAGAGTGTTACGCGTTGGTCTTTCCTTGTTTCTTAAGAGAGCTTTCTTCTTCTTATCAATCAAGGGCTGCAGAGTCTCGCTGTTGGCCGCAAACCAGTCCTGCCTCTTATGATCCACAGTGCCGTAAACCTTTACGGCAGTTTTACAAAGAGTTTCCTTAAGTTTATTCCATTTATCATTTACTGTACAATTTTCTGGTGTATCAGTGAAAGCGTCTTCAAGTTGCTGTTGAAACTGAAAGCACTTTTCAGGATCATGAGTGTTAATAATATTAATCCTGGGGCTAGATTTGTGTTTAGCTGTGTAGATTCTCTTTGGTCTCAGTCTAATCCTTGTAACAACCAAAGAATGATCTGTATCACAGTCAGCACTGTGGTAACTTCGAGTTAATGATGTATGGTTCAGATGTTGTCTCCGTGTGATGATGAAGTCCAGCTGGTGCCAATGGCCGGATCTTGGATGTTTCCATGTGACCTTATGCATCTCTTTTGTTTTAAAAAAAGAGTTTGTAATACATAGGTCATTACTGGTGCAATGCTCCAGCAGCCTTTGCCCATTTTCATTCATGCGACCGATGTTGTATTTTCCAAAGCACACTGGCCATGAACTCGAGTCCTTGCCCACACGAGCATTGAAATTACCGAGCATATAAATGTAGTCAGATTTTGGAACTGCCTTGATCACGGAGTCTAACTCCCCATAGAACAAATCCTTCACATCATCAGAGGAATCGAGTGTCGGTGCATATGCAGTAATAATGGTGGCAAACCCACAAGAGGTTGCCAAGCGCAGGGACAATAGTCTTTCATTTCCTCCTGCTGGAATTTCAATCATTCCCAGTAGCGAATTCTTCACTGCAAAGCCCACACCGTGTTGCCTTTTTTCTGCCTGCCCTCTACCCTTCCAGAAAAAGGTGTAGTTTTTTTCCCTGAGTGACCCTTCCCCAGCGAGGCGAGTCTCCTGCAGGCCAGCAATATCAATGTTAAGACGACTGAGTTCGGCATCAATCACAGCCGTTCACAATACAAGAGATGGAGATATTATGTTCACAATACAACAGATGGAGAAATGTTCACAATACAAGAGATGGAGATATTATGTTCACAATACAACAGATGGAGAAATGTTCACAATACAAGAGATGGAGATATTATGTTCACAATACAACAGATGGAGATATTATGTTCACAATACAACAGATGGAGATATCAGGTTCACAATACAAGAGATGGAGATATTATTTTCACAATACAACAGATGGAGAAATGTTCACAATACAACAGATGGAGATATTATGTTCACAATACAACAGATGGAGAAATGTTCACAATACAACAGATGGAGAAATGTTCACAATACAAGAGATGGAGATATTATGTTCACAATACAACAGATGGAGATATTATGTTCACAATACAACAGATAGAGAAATGTTCACAATACAACAGATGGAGATATTATGTTCACAATACAACAGATGGAGAAATATTTACAATACAACAGATGGAGAAATGTTCACAATACAACAGATGGAGATATTATGTTCACAATACAACAGATGGAGAAATGTTCACAATACAACAGATGGAGAAATGTTCACAATACAACAGATGGAGAAATGTTCACAATACAACAGATGGAGATATTATGTTCACAATACAACAGATGGAGAAATGTTCACAATACAACAGATGGAGATATTATGTTCACAATACAACAGATGGAGAAATGTTCACAATACAACAGATAGAGATATTATGTTCACAATATAACAGATGGAGAAATGTTCACAATACAACAGATGGAGAAATGTTCACAATACAACAGATGGAGAAATGTTCACAATACAACAGATGGAGAAATGTTCACAATACAACAGATGGAGAAATGTTCACAATACAACAGATGGAGAAATGTTCACAATACAACAGATGGAGATATTATGTTCACAATACAACAGATGGAGATATTATGTTCACAATACAACAGATGGAGAAATGTTCACAATACAACAGATGGAGATATTATGTTCACAATACAACAGATGGAGAAATGTTCACAATACAACAGATAGAGATATTATGTTCACAATATAACAGATGGAGAAATGTTCACAATACAACAGATGGAGAAATGTTCACAATACAATAGATGGAGATATTATGTTCACAATACAAGAGATGGAGATATTATGTTCACAATACAACAGATGGAGAAATGTTCACAATACAACAGATGGAGATATTATGTTCACAATACAACAGATGGAGAAATGTTCACAATACAACAGATGGAGAAATGTTCACAATACAACAGATGGAGATATTATGTTCACAATACAACAGATGGAGAAATGTTCACAATACAACAGATGGAGAAATGTTCACAATACAACAGATGGAGAAATGTTCACAATACAACAGATGGAGAAATGTTCACAATACAACAGATGGAAATATTATGTTCACAATACAACAGATGGAGAAATGTTCACAATACAACAGATGGAGAAATGTTCACAATACAACAGATGGAGATATTATGTTCACAATACAACAGATGGAGAAATGTTCACAATACAACAGATGGAGAAATGTTCACAATACAACAGATGGAGAAATGTTCACAATACAACAGATGGAGAAATGTTCACAATACAACAGATGGAGATATTATGTTCACAATACAACAGATGGAGAAATGTTCACAATACAACAGATGGAGAAATGTTCACAATACAACAGATGGAGATATTATGTTCACAATACAACAGATGGAGATGTTATGTTCACAATACAACAGATAGAGAAATGTTCACAATACAACAGATGGAGAAATGTTCACAATACAACAGATGGAGATATTATGCTCACAATACAACAGGCAAGAAGGGCTCTTAAGGCACTAGTAATGTATGGATATACGAATGAATGAACAAACAAACTTTATTTTCAAAGGGTTAAGAATTGGGCACACAGGCCCGTCTGCCCTTCTATCACTCTCTTTCATATATTATTTCATTCATACATCATTCAAGGCTAACTGAGAACAGCAACAATATAAAAGATATGCATTATAAAGGCAAGGGGAAAATGCAAAAATTCAATACAAAATAAACAAAGATAAATAACATCTAGTACCACACTTAAACATATATAACTCTACCATCAAATCAGTACTGCTGTATGGATCAGAAATCAGTACTGCTGTATGGATCAGAAATCAGTACTGCTGTATGGATCAGAAATCAGTACTGCTGTATGGATCAGAAATCAGTACTGCTGTATGGATCAGAATTCAGTACTGCTGTATGGAGCAGAAACACTGACAACAATTTAAATAATGACTACTAATGAACTAGTGACATTCATGAACTGGTGCTGGCACAGAAGTGCACTCAAATGGTAGGACAGAAACACTCATGTAAAGCTCATGGAACCAACGAACAAATGGTAGGACAGAAACACTCATGTCAAGCTCATGGAACCAACCAACAAATGGTAGGACAGAAACACTCATGTCAAGCTCATGGAACCAACCAACAAATGGTAGGACAGAAACACTCATGTCAAGCTCATGGAACCAACGAACAAATGGTAGGACAGAAACACTCATGTAAAGCTCATGGAACCAACGAACAAATGGTAGGACAGAAACACTCATGTCAAGCTCATGGAACCAACCAACAAATGGTAGGACAGAAACACTCATGTCAAGCTCATGGAACCAACCAACAAATGAACAAACTTGAGTTTGAACGGGTTACAGATCAGGCACGCAGGTTCGTCTTACATTCGGCCCTTCCAATCACTCATCTTTCGTTCGTCAATTGTGCCTGTTACATTCACATAGGAAAACAACATTGTAAAATGGATTTTGTAAACATATACAACTATATATGTCCAACTCTATGGTCAGATGAAACAACTATAAATGTCACACTCTGTGGTCAGATGAAACAACTATAGATGTCACACTCTGTGGTCAGATGAAACAACTATAGATGTCACACTCTGTGGTCAGATGCAATAACTATAGATGTTACACTCTGTGGTCAGATGAAACAACTATAAATGTCACACTCTATGGTCAGATGAAACAACTATAGATGTCCCACTCTATGGTCAGATGAAACAACTATAGATGTCACACTCTGTGGTCAGATGAAACAACTATAAATGTCACACTCTATGGTCACATGAAACAACTATAGATGTCACACTCTATGGTCAGATGAAACAACTATAGATGTCACACTCTGTGGTCAGATGAAACAACTATAAATGTCACACTCTATGGTCACATGAAACAACTATAGATGTCACACTCTATGGTCAGATGAAACAACTATAGATGTCACACTCTGTGGTCAGATGAAACAACTATAGATGTCACACTCTATGGTCAGATGAAACAACTATAGATGTCACACTCTATGGTCAGATGAAACAACTATAGATGTCACACTCTATGGTCAGATGAAACAACTATAGATGTCACACTCTGTGGTCAGATGAAACAACTATAGATGTCACACTCTATGGTCAGATGAAATGACTATAGATGTCATACTATTTGGTCAGATAAAACAACTGTAAATTCACACTCTATGGTCAGATGAAATGACCGAAGATGTCACACTCTATGGTCAGATGAAATGACTATAGATGTCACACTCTATGGTCAGATGAAATGACTGAAGATGTCATACTCTATGGTCAGATGAAATGACTGAAGATGTCACACTCTATGGTCAGATGAAATGATTATAGATGTCACACTCTATGGAAACCTGCAGCAATTACAGAAGACCTTGCAGTTCATGCAGGAAACACAACTGTAGATAAACGAGGTGAACATAATGAAGAAAGTATGAGGATGAAACTACAGACAGACAGTTGTATTAATAACAACACTGGACAGAATGAGAATGAAATTACAGATAGACAGTTGTATTAATAACAACATTGGACAGGGTGAGAATAAAACCACAGACAGTTGTATTAATAACAACATTGGACAGGGTGAGAGAATAAAACCACAGACAGTTGTATTAATAACAACATTGGACAGGGTGAGAGAATAAAACCACAGACAGTTGTTTTAATAACAACATTGGACAGGGTGAGAGAATAAAACCACAGACAGTTGTTTTAATAACAACATTGGACAGGGTGAGAGAATGAAACCACAGACAGTTGTATTAATAACAACACTGGACAGGGCGAGAGAATGAAACCACAGACAGTTGTATTAATAACAACATTGGACAGGGTGAGAGAATGAAAGCACAGACAGTTGTATTAATAACAACACAGGACATAATGAGGATGATATCACAGACAGACAGGTGTAAACACTGGACAGGGTGAGGATGATATCACAGACAGACAGGTGTAAACAAGACTGGACAGAGTGAGAAGGAACATACTGTTGGAAGCACTGGCTGGAGCTGGTTGCAGGCTGAAGGCTGACATGGTCTCTGTGTTGAGGGCACATACTCCCCGCAGGAACGCCTTCTTGACGTGCAACACGTACAGCTGTCTCTCCTGCTGCATCTGATCCAACTGCAGCTTCAGCCGGTTGATTTCCTCAGTCAGCTGCAAGCATGAGACCAGACAGCTGTGACTGCTGACACTAGCGACATGATGTTTACTGTGACGTGACTGCTGACACTAGCGACATGATGTTTACTGTGACGTGACTGCTGACACTACAGACATGATGTTTACTGTGACGTGACTGCTGACACTAGCGACATGATGTTTACTGTGACGTGACTGCTGACACTAGCGACATGATGTTTACTGTGACGTGACTGCTGACACTACAGACATGATGTTTACTGTGACGTGACTGCTGACACTAGCGACATGATGTTTACTGTGACTGCTGACACTAGCGACATGATGTTTACTGTGACGTGACTGCTGACACTAGCGACATGATGTTTACTGTGACGTGACTGCTGACACTAGCGACATGATGTTTACTGTGACTGCTGACACTAGCGACATGATGTTTACTGTGACGTGACTGCTGACACTACAGACATGATGTTTACTGTGACGTGACTGCTGACACTAGCGACATGATGTTTACTGTGACGTGACTGCTGACACTAGCGACATGATGTTTACTGTGACGTGACTGCTGACACTACAGACATGATGTTTACTGTGACGTGACTGCTGACACTAGCGACATGATGTTTACTGTGACTGCTGACACTAGCGACATGATGTTTACTGTGACGTGACTGCTGACACTAGCGACATGATGTTTACTGTGACCGGTGACACTAGCGACATGATGTTTACTGTGACCGGTGACACTAGCGACATGATGTTTACTGTGACGTGACTGCTGACACTAGCGACATGATGTTTACTGTGACGTGACTGCTGACACTAGCGACATGATGTTTACTGTGACCGGTGACACTAGTGACATGATGTTTACTGTGACGTGACTGCTGACACTAGCGACATGATGTTTACTGTGACCGGTGACACTAGCGACATGATGTTTACTGTGACGTGACTGCTGACACTAGCGACATGATGTTTACTGTGACTGCTGACACTAGCGACATGATGTTTACTGTGACTGCTGACACTAGCGACATGATGTTTACTGTGACTGCTGACACTAGCGACATGATGTTTACTGTGACCGGTGACACTAGCGACATGATGTTTACTGTGACTGCTGACACTAGCGACATGATGTTTACTGTGACCGGTGACACTAGCGACATGATGTTTACTGTGACTGCTGACACTAGCGACATGATGTTTACTGTGACTGCTGACACTAGCGACATGATGTTTACTGTGACTGCTGACACTAGCGACATGATGTTTACTGTGACTGCTGACACTAGCGACATGATGTTTACTGTGACTGCTGACACTAGCGACATGATGTTTACTGTGACGTGACTGCTGACACTACAGACATGATGTTTACTGTGACTGCTGACACTAGCGACATGATGTTTACTGTGACCGGTGACACTAGCGACATGATGTTTACTGTGACTGCTGACACTAGCGACATGATGTTTACTGTGACGTGACTGCTGACACTAGTGACATGATGTTTACTGTGACTGCTGACACTAGCGACATGATGTTTACTGTGACTGCTGACACTAGCGACATGATGTTTACTGTGACTGCTGACACTACAGACATGATGTTTACTGTGACTGCTGACACTAGCGACATGATGTTTACTGTGACCGGTGACACTAGCGACATGATGTTTACTGTGACTGCTGACACTAGCGACATGATGTTTACTGTGACCGGTGACACTAGCGACATGATGTTTACTGTGACTGCTGACACTAGCGACATGATGTTTACTGTGACGTGACTGCTGACACTACAGACATGATGTTTACTGTGACTGCTGACACTAGCGACATGATGTTTACTGTGACGTGACTGCTGACACTAGCGACATGATGTTTACTGTGACGTGACTGCTGACACTAGCGACATGATGTTTACTGTGACTGCTGACACTAGCGACATGATGTTTACTGTGACCGGTGACACTAGCGACATGATGTTTACTGTGACTGCTGACACTAGCGACATGATGTTTACTGTGACGTGACTGCTGACACTACAGACATGATGTTTACTGTGACTGCTGACACTAGCGACATGATGTTTACTGTGACGTGACTGCTGACACTAGCGACATGATGTTTACTGTGACGTGACTGCTGACACTACAGACATGATGTTTACTGTGACGTGACTGCTGACACTAGCGACATGATGTTTACTGTGACGTGACTGCTGACACTACAGACATGATGTTTACTGTGACCGGTGACACTAGCGACATGATGTTTACTGTGACGTGACTGCTGACACTAGCGACATGATGTTTACTGTGACGTGACTGCTGACACTAGCGACATGATGTTTACTGTGACGTGACTGCTGACACTAGCGACATGATGTTTACTGTGACGTGACTGCTGACACTAGCGACATGATGTTTACTGTGACTGCTGACACTAGCGACATGATGTTTACTGTGACGTGACTGCTGACACTAGCGACATGATGTTTACTGTGACGTGACTGCTGACACTAGCGACATGATGTTTACTGTGACTGCTGACACTAGCGACATGATGTTTACTGTGACTGCTGACACTAGCGACATGATGTTTACTGTGACTGCTGACACTAGCGACATGATGTTTACTGTGACTGCTGACACTAGCGACATGATGTTTACTGTGACTGCTGACACTAGCGACATGATGTTTACTGTGACTGCTGACACTAGCGACATGATGTTTACTGTGACTGCTGACACTAGCGACATGATGTTTACTGTGACTGCTGACACTAGCGACATGATGTTTACTGTGACTGCTGACACTAGCGACATGATGTTTACTGTGACTGCTGACACTAGCGACATGATGTTTACTGTGACTGCTGACACTAGCGACATGATGTTTACTGTGACTGCTGACACTAGCGACATGATGTTTACTGTGACGTGACTGCTGACACTAGCGACATGATGTTTACTGTGACGTGACTGCTGACACTAGCGACATGATGTTTACTGTGACGTGACTGCTGACACTAGCGACATGATGTTTACTGTGACGTGACTGCTGACACTAGCGACATGATGTTTACTGTGACCGCTGACACTAGCGACATGATGTTTACTGTGACCGCTGACACTAGCGACATGATGTTTACTGTGACGTGACTGCTGACACTAGCGACATGATGTTTACTGTGACGTGACTGCTGACACTACAGACATGATGTTTACTGTGACGTGACTGCTGACACTAGCGACATGATGTTTACTGTGACGTGACTGCTGACACTAGCGACATGATGTTTACTGTGACTGCTGACACTAGCGACATGATGTTTACTGTGACGTGACTGCTGACACTAGCGACATGATGTTTACTGTGACTGCTGACACTAGCGACATGATGTTTACTGTGACTGCTGACACTAGCGACATGATGTTTACTGTGACGTGACTGCTGACACTAGCGACATGATGTTTACTGTGACCGCTGACACTAGCGACATGATGTTTACTGTGACGTGACTGCTGACACTAGCGACATGATGTTTACTGTGACCGCTGACACTAGCGACATGATGTTTACTGTGACGTGACTGCTGACACTAGCGACATGATGTTTACTGTGACCGCTGACACTAGCGACATGATGTTTACTGTGACGTGACTGCTGACACTAGCGACATGATGTTTACTGTGACTGCTGACACTAGCGACATGATGTTTACTGTGACTGCTGACACTAGCGACATGATGTTTACTGTGACGTGACTGCTGACACTAGCGACATGATGTTTACTGTGACCGCTGACACTAGCGACATGATGTTTACTGTGACTGCTGACACTAGCGACATGATGTTTACTGTGACGTGACTGCTGACACTAGCGACATGATGTTTACTGTGACCGCTGACACTAGCGACATGATGTTTACTGTGACCGCTGACACTAGCGACATGATGTTTACTGTGACGTGACTGCTGACACTAGCGACATGATGTTTACTGTGACGTGACTGCTGACACTACAGACATGATGTTTACTGTGACGTGACTGCTGACACTAGCGACATGATGTTTACTGTGACGTGACTGCTGACACTAGCGACATGATGTTTACTGTGACTGCTGACACTAGCGACATGATGTTTACTGTGACGTGACTGCTGACACTAGCGACATGATGTTTACTGTGACTGCTGACACTAGCGACATGATGTTTACTGTGACGTGACTGCTGACACTAGCGACATGATGTTTACTGTGACTGCTGACACTAGCGACATGATGTTTACTGTGACTGCTGACACTAGCGACATGATGTTTACTGTGGTGAAACAGAAGTAGCACAGGAGAAGAAGAGGCAGCAGCAGCAACAACAACAACAGCGGCAGCAACAACAACAGAAGAAGCTGCAGTAGAAGATGGAGCAGAAAACAAAGAAGATGAAAGAGGGTGAGGACAAGAAAGAAGAGAAGAAGATGAGGATGAGAAGAAGAGATGAGAAGAAAAGATGAGAAGAAAACGAATATGAGAAGAAGAGGAGGAAGAGAAAAAGAGGAAGAGGAGGAAGAGAAGAAGAGGAGGAAGCGAAATAGAGGAAAGAGAAAAAGAGAAGAACAGAAAAAGAGGAGGATGACAAGAATAGGAAGAATATGAAGAAGTAATAGAAGAAGTGGAAGTAGACGACAATGAAGAAGAAGAAGAAGAAGAAGAAGAAGAAGAAGAAGAAGAAGAAGAAGGAGAAGAAGAAGAAGAAGAAGAAGAAGAAGAAGAAGAAGAAGAAGAAGAAGAAGAAGAAGAAGGAGAAGAAGAAGAAGCAATGGAAGTAGTAAGAAGAAAATGGAGAAGAAGTAGACAAAGAAGAAGAGGCCAGTGACCGCCTGTAGCAGTCAGCTTACAGCGGTTATCTTCTGCTGGTAGTCACAACTCATCTGCCGACAGGTGTCCTCTGCTTGACCCCGACACAATGCCTCCAAGCTGGCCCTCCATCGCTGCTTGACCAAGCCAAACCAGGCTCGCCACACCTTCTGTGTCAGACGATGTTCATAGTGAAGTGTGGCCAGGCAGTCTGCATATCTCTGTGCCAAAACAATGAACACAGTCAACAACAGTGATAACAAACACACTTCTACAATATGCCAGCTGTCCCCTCTACAAGACAGTTAGTCTGTAGCCATATTTGCTGTCAGAATTGTCACTTAGTGTAAAATGTTTTCACTTAGTGGTACAGTTCAAAGGTCAATTATTTACATGTTATTATATAATACATAATATGATCCATATGGTTATACAAGAAACATTTACAAGTTGGAACCACTGACAGTGAAACAAGGACACAACCAAACTAGAAGTGAACTAAAACCTCACACCAGGAACAAAGAAACAAATAGTGCGCAAGTTACCAAGGTAAGTTTCAGCACCTCACTAGAACAAACAGCAGCAAATCAAAACAGGCTATCAGGTGTGTAGAATAAAGACAGTTCCATAATAACTAAACCAGAACCGTGCTAGCAGACGTGTACAGTGAGGACATAATAACTAAACCAGAACTCTGCTGGCAGACCTGTACAGTGAGGACATAATAACTAAATCAGAACCGTGCTAGGAGACGTGTACAGTGAAGACATAATAACTAAACCAGAACCCTGCTAGCAGACGTGTACAGTGAGGACATAATAACTAAACCAGAACCCTGCTAGCAGACGTGTACAGTGAGGACATAATAACCAAACCAGAACCCTGCTAGCAGACGTGTACAGTGAGGACATAATAACTAAACCAGAACTCTGCTAGCAGATGTGTACAGTGAGGACATAATAACTAAACCAGAACTCTGCTGCAGTTAGCTGGAGTCACCATATCCTGGACAAATTCCATGTCAACACCTCCAATCTGAAACTGTCATTTCTCAATGGAGAGGACTGTCCCACAGCACAGAGACAAGACTGTCACCATATCCCAGTCTAGAGGTCTATGTCCTGTAACACAGAGACAAAGCTGTCACAATATCCCAGTCTAGAGGTCTATGTCCTGTAACACAGAGACAAGACTGTCACCATATCCCAGTCTAGAGGTCTATGTCCTGTAACACAGAGACAAGACTGTCACCATATCCCAGTCTAGAGGTCTATGTCCTGTAACATAGAGACAAGGTTGTCACCATATCCCAGTCTAGAGGTCTATGTCCTGTAACACAGAGACAAGGCTGTCACCATATCCCAGTCTAGAGGTCTATGTCCTGTAACACAGAGACAAGGATGTCACCATATCCCAGTCTAGAGGTCTATGTCCTGTAATACAGAGACAAGGTTGTCACCATATCCCAGTCTAGAGGTCTATGTCCTGTAACACAGAGACAAGGCTGTCACCATATCCCAGTCTAGAGGTCTATGTCCTGTAATACAGAGACAAGGTTGTCACCATATCCCAGTCTAGAGGTCTATGTCCTGTAACACAGAGACAAGACTTTCACCATATCCCAGTCTATGTCCTGTAACACAGAGACAAGGTTGTCACCATATCCCAGTCTAGAGGTCTATGTCCTGTAACACAGAGACAAGGCTGTCACCATATCCCAGTCTAGAGGTCTATGTCCTGTAACACAGAGACAAGGATGTCACCATATCCCAGTCTAGAGGTCTATGTCCTGTAACACAGAGACAAGACTTTCACCATATCCCAGTCTATGTCCTGTAACACAGAGACAAGGTTGTCACCATATCCCAGTCTAGAGGTCTATGTCCTGTAACAAAGAGACAAGGTTGTCACCATATCCCAGTCTAGAGGTCTATGTCCTGTAACAAAGAGACAAGGTTGTCACCATATCCCAGTCTAGAGGTCTATGTCCTGTAACACAGAGACAAGGCTGTCACCACATCCCAGTCTAGAGGTCTATGTCCTGTAACACAGAGACAAGACTTTCACCATATCCCAGTCTATGTCCTGTAACACAGAGACAAGGTTGTCACCATATCCCAGTCTAGAGGTCTATGTCCTGTAACAAAGAGACAAGGTTGTCACCATATCCCAGTCTAGAGGTCTATGTCCTGTAACAAAGAGACAAGGTTGTCACCACATCCCAGTCTAGAGGTCTATGTCCTGTAACACAGAGACAAGGCTGTTACCATATCCCAGTCTAGAGGTCTATGTCCTGTAACACAGAGACAAGACTGTTACCATATCCCAGTCTAGAGGTCTATGTCCTGTAACACAGAGACAAGGCTGTCACCATATCCCAGTCTAGAGGTCTATGTCCTGTAACACAGAGACAAGGATGTCACCATATCCCAGTCTAGAGGTCTATGTCCTGTAACATAGAGACAAGGTTGTCACCATATCCCAGTCTAGAGGTCTATGTCCTGTAACACAGAGACAAGACTTTCACCATATCCCAGTCTATGTCCTGTAACACAGAGACAAGGTTGTCACCATATCCCAGTCTATAGGTCTATGTCCTGTAACACAGAGACAAGACTTTCACCATATCCCAGTCTATGTCCTGTAACACAGAGACAAGGTTGTCACCATATCCCAGTCTAGAGGTCTATGTCCTGTAACATAGAGACAAGGTTGTCACCATATCCCAGTCTAGAGGTCTATGTCCTGTAACACAGAGACAAGACTTTCACCATATCCCAGTCTATGTCCTGTAACACAGAGACAAGGTTGTCACCATATCCCAGTCTAGAGGTCTATGTCCTGTAACATAGAGACCTCGCAGAAGTCGGATGTGTCGGCCTGACGGCGCAAGAACGCAGCTCTGCTGTAAACAGGCACAACGCAGTCACATCCGAAAAAAAAATCCGAATGAACGCAGAAGAAGAAGAAGTAACATAGAGACAAGGCTGTCACCATATCCCAGTCTAGAGGTCTATGTCCTGTAACATAGAGACAAGGCTGTCACCACATCCCAGTCTAGAGGTCTATGTCCTGTAACACAGAGACAAGGCTGTCACCATATCCCAGTCTAGAGGTCTATGTCCTGTAATACAGAGACAAGACTTTCACCATATCCCAGTCTATGTCCTGTAACACAGAGACAAGGTTATCACCACATCCCAGTCTAGAGGTCTATGTCCTGTAACACAGAGACAAGGCTGTCACCATATCCCAGTCTAGAGTCTATGTCCTGTAACACAGAGACAAGACTGTCACCATATCCCAGTCTAGAGGACATGATCGACTGCCACAGACAGACATCACCAGTCAGGACACACAACAATACACAGTGTGGACACAAGAGGACATGATCAACTGCCACAAACAGACATGGCCAGACAACTGTCACAGACAAACATGGCCAGACAATTGCCACAAACAGACATGGCCAGACAATTGCCACAGACAGACATGGCCAGACAATTGCCACAGACAGACATGGCCAGACAACTGCCATAGACAGACAACTGCCATAGACAGACATGGCCAGACATCTGTCATAGACAGACATGGCCAGACAATTGCCACAGACAGACATGGCCAGACAACAGCAGTGAACCTCAGCCTTGGCTTGCATGTGTCCAGCCTTGGTGTGGCAGAAGGCCAGGGCCAGCACTTGTCTGTTCTTCTGTCCGGCCAGCAGCTCCAGCATGTGGTCGACCACAGCCTCCCTCTCCTGCACACATTGGCTGCTGCTGTGGGCTATTTCCTTCAGCTCCTTCAGTTTCCACTCCAGGTGTTGCCTCTCTGCCATCATTCTGTGTGACCAGAGATGCACAGCTTAGGAATATGTCAGCTTATGTCAGACAGCATTGTAGGCGTGTCAGACATCGTTGTAGGCGTGTCAGACATTCAGGATAGGGTTGATTGCATTAGTACATGTCTGCTGACGTCACACAGTAAGATACCCCATAGTCACACAATCCCACCAACCATGCCCCAGTCGTTTGAAGAAAACAGAGTCACCCAGCCAACCAAGAGGTCATGAACCTTCTTTGATGCGATGTGGAGAAAGCCACAAAAGAGTCCGGATCGCTGATTAACTTTCCTAACGTAATAGTGGGAGGCCCATAGACACACGGAGAAGAGTTGAACAGATGGTGTGTTACACTGCTCCTAGTTTGTCACTGTGACTCTACGATATGAGGAGTTGAACAGATGGTGTGTTACACTGCTCCTAGTTTGTCACTGTGATTCTACGATATGAGGAGTTGAACAGATGGTGTGTTACACTGCTCCTAGTTTGTCACTGTGACTCTACGATATGAGGAGTTGAACAGATGGTGTGTTACACTGCTCCTAGTTTGTCACTGTGACTCTACGATATGAGGAGTTGAACAGATGGTGTGTTACACTGCTCCTAGTTTGTCACTGTGATTCTACGATATGAGGAGTTGAACAGATGGTGTGTTACACTGCTCCTAGTTTGTCACTGTGACTCTACGATATGAGGAGTTGAACAGATGGTGTGTTACACTGCTCCTAGTTTGTCACTGTGACTCTATGCTATGAGGAGTTGAACAGATGGTGTGTAACACTGCTCCTAGTTTGTCACTGTGACTCTACGATATGAGGAGTTGAACAGATGGTGTGTTACACTGCTCCTAGTTTGTCACTGTGATTCTACGATTGAGGAGTTGAACAGATGGTGTGTTACACTGCTCCTAGTTTGTCACCACCTATGATATGAGGAGTTGAACAGATGGTGTGTTACACTGCTCCTAGTTTGTCACTGTGATTCTACGATTGAGGAGTTGAACAGATGGTGTGTTACACTGCTCCTAGTTTGTCACTGTGATTCTACGATTGAGGAGTTGAACAGATGGTGTGTTACACTGCTCCTAGTTTGTCACCACCTATGATATGAGGAGTTGAACAGATGGTGTGTTACACTGCTCCTAGTTTGTCACTGTGATTCTACGATTGAGGAGTTGAACAGATGGTGTGTTACACTGCTCCTAGTTTGTCACCACCTATGATATGAGGAGTTGAACAGATGGTGTGTTACACTGCTCCTAGTTTGTCACTGTGATTCTACGATTGAGGAGTTGAACAGATGGTGTGTTACACTGCTCCTAGTTTGTCACCACCTATGATATGAGGAGTTGAACAGATGGTGTGTTACACTGCTCCTAGTTTGTCACTGTGATTCTACGATTGAGGAGTTGAACAGATGGTGTGTTACACTGCTCCTAGTTTGTCACTGTGATTCTACGATTGAGGAGTTGAACAGATGGTGTGTTACACTGCTCCTAGTTTGTCACCACCTATGATATGAGGAGTTGAACAGATGGTGTGTTACACTGCTCCTAGTTTGTCACTGTGATTCTACGATTGAGGAGTTGAACAGATGGTGTGTTACACTGCTCCTAGTTTGTCACCACCTATGATATGAGGAGTTGAACAGATGGTGTGTTACACTGCTCCTAGTTTGTCACTGTGACTCTATGATATGAGGAGTTGAACAGATGGTGTGTTACACTGCTCCTAGTTTGTCACTGTGACTCTATATGAGGAGTTGAACAAATGGTGTGTTACACTGCTCCTAGTTTGTCACTGTGACTCTATATGAGGAGTTGAACAGATGGTGTCTTACACTGCTCCTAGTTTGTCACTGTGACTCTATGATATGAGGAGTTGAACAGATGGTGTGTTACACTGCTCCTAGTTTGTCACTGTGACTCTATGATATGAGGAGTTGAACAGATGGTGTGTTACACTGCTCCTAGTTTGTCACTGTGACTCTATGATATGAGGAGTTGAACAAATGGTGTGTTACACTGCTCCTAGTTTGTCACTGTGACTCTATATGAGGAGTTGAACAGATGGTGTGTTACACTGCTCCTAGTTTGTCACCACCTATGATATGAGGAGTTGAACAGATGGTGTGTTACACTGCTCCTAGTTTGTCACTGTGATTCAACGATATGAGGAGTTGAACAGATGGTGTGTTACACTGCTCCTAGTTTGTCACTGTGACTCTATGATATGAGGAGTTGAACAGATGGTGTGTAACACTGCTCCTAGTTTGTCACTGTGACTCTACGATATGAGGAGTTGAACAGATGGTGTGTTACACTGCTCCTAGTTTGTCACTGTGACTCTATGCTATGAGGAGTTGAACAGATGGTGTGTAACACTGCTCCTAGTTTGTCACTGTGACTCTATGATATGAGGAGTTGAACAGATGGTGTGTTACACTGCTCCTAGTTTGTCACTGTGACTCTACGATATGAGGAGTTGAACAGATGGTGTGTTACACTGCTCCTAGTTTGTCACTGTGACTCTACGATATGAGGAGTTGAACAGATGGTGTGTTACACTGCTCCTAGTTTGTCACTGTGACTCTACGATATGAGGAGTTGAACAGATGGTGTGTTACACTGCTCCTAGTTTGTCACTGTGACTCTACGATATGAGGAGTTGAACAGATGGTGTGTTACACTGCTCCTAGTTTGTCACTGTGACTCTATGCTATGAGGAGTTGAACAGATGGTGTGTTACACTGCTCCTAGTTTGTCACTGTGACTCTATATGAGGAGTTGAACAGATGGTTTGTCACTGTGACTCTATGATATGAGCAGTTGAGCAAGATGGTGTGTTACACTGCTCCTAGTTTGTCACTGTGACTCTACGATATGAGGAGTTGAACAGATGGTGTGTTACACTGCTCCTAGTTTGTCACTGTGACTCTATATGAGGAGTTGAACAGATGGTTTGTCACTGTGACTCTATGATATGAGCAGTTGAGCAAGATGGTGTGTTACACTGCTCCTAGTTTGTCACTGTGACTCTGTGATAGAGGAGCCTGATTCTGGTAGTGGCAGGAAATGTGTACGTCTACTCATCTAGAGGACTGTATGAGATCACATATACCAGATGCACGTCAGATCTTTGTGGTATTGTAAAGGAGATTGATTTGGTTCCCGTAAGATCGACAGTGTCACAGCAAACACTGTGGCCAACAACAGGTGTTGCAGTTGAAAGCTTATTGATATGTCAGTCTGATGACAGTTGGCGTTATGCCAGTGTGATGACAGTTGGCGTTATGTCAGTGTGATGACAGTTGGTGTTATGTCAGTGTGATGACAGTTGGCGTTATGTCAGTGTGATGACAGTTGGCGTTATGTCAGTGTGATGACAGTTGGCGTTATGTCAGTGTGATGACAGTTGGCGTTATGTCAGTGTGATGACAGTTGGCGTTATGTCAGTGTGATGACAGTTGGCGTTATGTCAGTGTGATGACAGTTGGCGTTATGTCAGTGTGATGACAGTTGGCATTATGTCAGTGTGATGACAGGAAGGACGAAATACCACAATGTAATATACAAGTAAATGGGAATATTCTTCAACAAGTGAGCAGGTACAATTATCTCGGAACAGTAGTAACATCTGATGGGAGATGCCTTGAAGAGATTAGAACAAGAATCGCCATGGCAAAAGTAGCCTTTAGCAAGATGAAAAACATATTGACCAATAAAAAGATGTCAATTGAAACGAGAAAAAGAGTGTTGAGATGCTACATTGAACCTGTACTTTTGTATGGATGTGAAGCGTGGACAATGAGCAGTCAGGCTGAAAAACATCTGATGGCTGTAGAGATGTGGTTTCTGAGGAAAATGCAAAGAATACCATGGACAGCCAGAAAGACCAATGAACAAGTCCTTCAAGAAACAAATGAAGATCGTAAATTGATTAGAGAAATTAGACGTAGACAGTCAAAATTTTTTGGGCATGTTATGAGAAGAAATGGATTGGAGAATTTGGTGACAACTGGTAAGATCGAGGGGAACAGACCAAGGGGAAGACCTAGAAGCAAGTACCTGGATGGCTTGGCCTTGTGGCATGGTCGAGACAGAAACACGGAGCTGATCCACGACTCTGGTGATCGGGTGAGATGGCAGAACATGACCGCCCACGCTTACCGGCATGGCACATGATGGATGGATGGATGACAGTTGGTGTTATGTCAGTGTGATGACAGTTGGCGTTATGTCAGTGTGATGACAGTTGGCGTTATGTCAGTGTGATGACAGTTGGCGTTATGTCAGTGTGATGACAGTTGGCGCTACACATAAGGAGCAATCACAGAACAAGGAAGTCCAGACAGACAGACAGACAGGCAGGCAGGCAGGCAGACAAGACAGACAGACAGGCAGACAGGCTGACAGACAGGCTGACAGGCAGGCAGGCAAACAGGCAGACAGACAGACAGACAGACCGAACGAACGAACGAACAATCTTTATTTTCAAAGGGTTAAGAATTGGGCACGCAGGCCCGTCTGACATTCTGCCCTTCTTCTCTATTTCCTCTCATACATTCTTTCATTCAACATAACTTATGAAGCTAATATTAGACAACAAAAGAACAATAAGCATTAAAACACATGAAAAATTATCAATAATACACGATTCACTAAGGCAATGTTTTACATGGGCATTATAAATACCTAAGGAAGGTGTAATGTGCCATACATATGGGAATGTTTTTTCTTCTTCTGCGTTCATCCGGAGATTTATTTTCGGACATGATTAAAATGTGCCCGTTTACAGCAGACCTGCGTTGTTGCGCTGTTAGGCCAACGCATCCGACTTCTGCGGGAATTTTTTGACCGGATTAAACTTCCAGAGGAGATGGGAATGTTTATTGGCTAGTTGTCGTCTGAGATAATTTACCAGTATTATTTAAACAAATTGTTTTTTTTTTATTATGGGGGAACGTAGCCTGTACTGAGGTAGTGTTCAAACAGGTTGCGAATGTATGTATAATGATTGGTGGTGTCTTTGATTTCCTGTGGCAGATTGTTCCACAGCTGAGCGGCGGAGCATGCTAAGCTATTGTTATATAAGTCTATCCTAGGTTTAGGGACATGAAGTATATTTAGTCTTTCGCTATGTATTGCGTCATATTTGAACAATGGCCAAAGGTAGCTTGGGGCATTTTGAAATAGGATTTTGTGAATTAGTTTAGCCTTATTAAAAGTAGACGTTTGTGGAGTGGCAGTAACTGAAGACGTTTATGTAGGTTAGAATTATCGGTAAGCTTTTCACCATTAATGAAATGCACTGCGCTTTTCTGGAGTGATTAAAGGCGTTTTGTTATTGATTTGGAGCGTCCATCCCAGATTGCGGAGCAATAATCAATATGTGCTTGTATGTGGGAAGTATAGAATATCTTTCGTGTTTTCGTCAAGGAAATTGTTAATTTTGGCAAGTTGGTATACTTTTTTTTGGCCATTTGTTTAACGAGAGTGTGAACATGAGAGTTAAAGGTTAGATTTTGATAAATGATAAGACCCAGTGCTTTGTGCTCGGTTAATTGAAAAATAGTAGCCTAACGGCGCTGCCCGGGCAAAATTTCGAGTTAAAAATCTACCCAAAGTATTTCAGGATCCTCACCGATGCAACGGAGTTCATGCATTGAGATGAGTTTCTCCAGACTCAGGTTTGAGTTAGGAGAAAAACGGAGCACTTATGGGTTAAACCGTGTGCCGTGATGTTGATCTAATGACTAAACTAAACGACTAAAGTAAGCTCGGTTACACTTTTTACAAGCGTGATACCAATGTGCAGCTGAAGAGCTCTCTGCGAGTTTAGAGTATGAAGTCTTTGCCTGGTTGCTATTAACATAGAATTTGTTTTAGAAATGTTAATTTGCATGCGGTTTGCATGACTCCAGTTAACTACACTATTTATTTCCTGTTGCAAGAATGATTCTAGCACATTGCAATCAATAGCGTTTGTACATACTGTGCAGTCGTCTGCAAATAGATCGCGGGACGACGAAAGATATAAGGGACGATCATTTATATAAATGGCAAATAACAAAGGGCCAAGTATAGACCCCTGAGGTACTCCAATATTAATGGTAATGGCTTGAGGTAAAGATTTATTGTGTGATCCTACTTGATTTCTGTCTAATAAAAGATGATTTTATTAATGTCACTAGATTAAAGCTTACTTTCATTGTTTCTAGTTTTTTAATTGGAATAGTATGATCTATCACCGGGATGGTTAACCCAGTCAACAAATGCCCGCAGAAGACGGATGTGTCGGCCTAACGGCGCAAGAACGCAGCTTTGCTGTAAACAGGCGCAACGCAATCACATAAAAAAAAAAAAAAAAAACTCTGGATGAACGCAGAAGAAGCAGAAGAAGAAGAAGAAGAAGAAGAAGAAGAAGAAGAAGTATGATCTATCATATCGAATGCTTTTCTAAAGTCTATAAACACTGCACCACATAGAGTATTGTTGTTAATATTTTGATACCAGTTTTCTATCATGTTTGTTAGAGCCGTATGACAATAATATTTTGGCCGAAATCTTGACTGACAGTAAACTATTAGATTGTGGTGAACTAAGTGCTCTAGTGTTGTTTTGTGAATGTGCTTTTCTAGCGGTTTGGACAGTGAGGATAATATGAAAATTGGCCTATAGTTACTCACGAGACGATCGTCTAATGAACCAGCTTTTAAATGAGGATACACTTTAGCGATTTTAAAGGCTGATGGGAAGTGGCCTTTGGTGAGACATTGATTATAGATAAAAGTTAGTGACATGATTGTCACTACGGTGCAGCGTAGCGAAGGATCTGATTACTGATACCATCTAGTCCTGATGAGTTATGGTTGTTTTTAGGTTACTGAGATGAGTAAATACTTCAGTGGTCGTCATTAGCGGTATGTTGGTGGAAATGTCTCCATAGCATTTGTTCTCACTTCTGCCTTGAGAGCATTGTAATCACTGCTGGTCTTGTTGTTTGATTCAATGTTAGTTGAAACAAATCAAATCAAATCAACTTTATTAGGGTCACAAATTGGGCGCGCAGGCCCGTCTTACATTCGGCCCTTCCAATCACTCGTCTTTCGTTCATCAAGAGCATTATACATTTACATAGGAAGAAAAATAAACGTGAAATGAATGTTGTAAACATAAACAAGGCTAAGTACCATGTTATGAGGCCCATCTCCCACCTATCCATACATCACCCCACCCACACACCCCACCTACCCACACACACGCGCACCAAGGGACACATACACACCCCCACCTACCGACACACACGCACACCAAGGGACACATACATACCCCACCAACCGACCCATCCCCCTCCCACACATCCCCCACCCACACACACTGCCCTCACCTGATCCCCCAACCAAAACACACTCGCCACCCACAAACATTCCCCCACCAACCCACATATCCCACGCCCATCCACATACACATCCTAACCCACACCTCAAACCACCCATCCCCCAGCCACATCTCCATCGACAACATATTCCCGACCCATGCACACAATCCCCCACCAACCCACACATCGCACATCCACTCACACATCCCCAAACCACACACACACATCCCCACCAACTGACATGTCCCTACCCCCCCCCCCCCCCCCCCACACACACACACATCTCCCTAACCACCCATACATCCCCAATCCACTCACACACACCCCAGTCACTTAAAACAGTGACAATGAGCACCTTTAGTGATTGTTCTAATTCTTCAATGCGCTGTTGACAGTTGCACGAATGTCAGTTGATAGCCAAGATGCTATTGTTATCTAAGGCAGGTAAGTCTTCAACAATATCCACGTTGGGATCTATGTTGTTTTGCAGAACTCTATTGGGTATTCAATGGCCAAGAGCATTGGTGGGTTGGCAGGCCTCGTGTTGATGTTGTCCTGTACACTCTTCGTATGAATTAATTGAAGAACATTGTTAGACATATGCTGTCTAAAGCTGTAGTTGCGGGCAGTGTAGATTCGGTGAATGTCTGTATCGAGTTTTCAAGCTGGACAAAATCTAGTTTTAGCCAAGAATTAATGTTTTCAACATTTCCTTGTGCCATCAGTTTATTTGTCATGTGATATACGTAGATAGTAATCACGGGCGTTGTAATCAAGTCTTTCACATGGACCCCGCGCTTATCTTGTCTGGGTTCAATTAGTTCAAGCTTGTAATATTTAAATAGGCAAGCTCGTATGCCTCATAACGAAGGCGACCATAATACACTGGCCTGAGTTGGCGTGTTTGACTAGGCCAGCGGGATTCAAACATCTGGATAGCTTGTTCTTGACCGCCCTCTCTTTGATTAGTGTGTAAGTTTTATTGATAGCCGATCGTAAACTGGAACGAGTCCTTTCAATTTTACTTCCAATAAAGAGCTCTTTCCTTCCTCAGACATGATTGCATAATATTATGAATAACTAAGCTTGAAGAATGCAGTAATCGCATTGTAACTCTTGACACGCCGAGGGCAATAAGTCCCATGTAGTGGTTGGCTGGTTCTGAGACGCTTCATGCACTTGACTGGTCTAAATTTCTTAGTGTTTAACTATCACTTAAAATGCATATTATATATAACACGCATTTTTGCGATAATCAACACTTGTATTAATCTAAAAACTATTTAACCACATCCACAGAGTCACAACGAGGACATTGATATAAGAAACCATGATAGGTTGGCATGAAACCATGATTCAGCTGGCAGTAATAATAATCCAAGAAGTAAGAGATCAAGAAAACATGTCATCACTCCAGAAACACTTAAGAAGAAATCAGACAGACAGACAGACAGACAGACAGACAGACAGGGTGGACGACTCACTCTATGGTCTCCATCTGGTCATAAATGTTCCAAAAGACAACATAAACACCCAGACAGGGCGGCGGACTTCCTCTATGGTCTCCATCTGGTCATTAATGTTTCAACAGACAATATAAACAGACAGATATACAGGCAGACAGAAGACAGAAGACAGGCAGATAGAAGACAGACAGAAGACAGACAGACAGGCAGACATACAGGAGGACTCACTCTATGGTCTCCATCTGGTGACAATGTCTCTGGGCTTCCAAAGCCTGGGTGATTATTTTGCTGAAATCTGCCTGCAGTAGACAATAGACAATGACCGATCTGTGTTTGTTGTGTGAACATTGTGTACTGGAAAGGGTTGGGGGGTACACCAGGAAACCGTGGTGGCACAGAGATTGGGTGCTAGCCTACCAGTTGTACACCAGGAAACCGTGGTGGCACAGGGACTGGGTGCTAGCCTACCAGTTGTACACCAGGAAACCGTGGTGGCACAGAGACTGGGTGCTAGCCTACCAGTTGTACACCAGGAAACCGTGGTGGCACAGAGACTGGGTGCTAGCCTACCAGTTGTACACCAGGAAACCGTGGTGGCACAGAGACTGGGTGCTAGCCTACCAGTTGTACACCAGGAAACCGTGGTGGCACAGAGACTGGGTGCTAGCCTACCAGTTGTACACCAGGAAACCGTGGTGGCACAGTGACTGGGTGCTAGCCTACCAGTTGTACACCAGGGAGCCGTGGTGGCACAATGGCTGGGTGCTAGCCTACCAGTTGTACACCAGGGAACCGTGGTGGCACAGTGACTGGGTGCTAGCCTACCAGTTGTACACCAGGGAACCGTGGTGGCACAGTGACTGGGTGCTAGCCTACCAGTTGTACACCAGGGAACCGTGGTGGCACAGTGACTGGGTGCTAGCCTACCAGTTGTACACCAGGGAGCCGTGGTGGCACAATGGCTGGGTGCTAGCCTACCAGTTGTACACCAGGAAACCGTGGTGGCACAGTGACTGGGTGCTAGCCTACCAGTTGTACACCAGGGAACCGTGGTGGCACAGTGACTGGGTGCTAGCCTACCAGTTGTACACCAGGAAACCGTGGTGGCACAGAGACTGGGTGCTAGCCTACCAGTTGTACACCAGGAAACCGTGGTGGCACAGAGACTGGGTGCTAGCCTACCAGTTGTACACCAGGAAACCGTGGTGGCACAGTGACTGGGTGCTAGCCTACCAGTTGTACACCAGGGAGCCGTGGTGGCACAATGGCTGGGTGCTAGCCTACCAGTTGTACACCAGGAAACCGTGGTGGCACAGTGACTGGGTGCTAGCCTACCAGTTGTACACCAGGGAACCGTGGTGGCACAGTGACTGGGTGCTAGCCTACCAGTTGTACACCAGGGAACCGTGGTGGCACAGTGACTGGGTGCTAGCCTACCAGTTGTACACCAGGGAACCGTGGTGGCACAGTGACTGGGTGCTAGCCTACCAGTTGTACACCAGGAAACCGTGGTGGCACAGTGACTGGGTGCTAGCCTACCAGTTGTACACCAGGGAACCGTGGTGGCACAGTGACTGGGTGCTAGCCTACCAGTTGTACACCAGGAAACCGTGGTGGCACAGTGACTGGGTGCTAGCCTACCAGTTGTACACCAGGGAACCGTGGTGGCACAGGGACTGGGTGCTAGCCTACCAGTTGTACACCAGGAAACCGTGGTGGCACAGTGACTGGGTGCTAGCCTACCAGTTGTACACCAGGGAACCGTGGTGGCACAGTGACTGGGTGCTAGCCTACCAGTTGTACACCAGGAAACCGTGGTGGCACAGGGATTGGGTGCTAGCCTACCAGTTGTACACCAGGGAACCGTGGTGGCACAATGGCTGGGTGCTAGCCTACCAGTTGTACACCAGGGAACCGTGGTGGCACAGAGATTGGGTGCTAGCCTACCAGTTGTACACCAGGAAACCGTGGTGGCACAGTGACTGGGTGCTAGCCTACCAGTTGTACACCAGGAAACCGTGGTGGCACAGAGACTGGGTGCTAGCCTACCAGTTGTACACCAGGGAACCGTGGTGGCACAGGGACTGGGTGCTAGCCTACCAGTTGTACACCAGGAAACCGTGGTGGCACAGTGACTGGGTGCTAGCCTACCAGTTGTACACCAGGAAACCGTGGTGGCACAGAGACTGGGTGCTAGCCTACCAGTTGTACACCAGGGAACCGTGGTGGCACAGTGACTGGGTGCTAGCCTACCAGTTGTACACCAGGAAACCGTGGTGGCACAGTGACTGGGTGCTAGCCTACCAGTTGTACACCAGGAAACCGTGGTGGCACAGTGACTGGGTGCTAGCCTACCAGTTGTACACCAGGAAACCGTGGTGGCACAGTGACTGGGTGCTAGCCTACCAGTTGTACACCAGGAAACCGTGGTGGCACAGGGACTGGGTGCTAGCCTACCAGTTGTACACCAGGGAACCGTGAAGGCACAATGGCTGGGTGCTAGCCTACCAGTTGTACACCAGGAAACCGTGGTGGCACAGAGACTGGGTGCTAGCCTACCAGTTGTACACCAGGAAACCGTGGTGGCACAGTGACTGGGTGCTAGCCTACCAGTTGTACACCAGGGAGCCGTGGTGGCACAGAGACTGGGTGCTATTCTACCAGTTGTACACCAGGAAACCGTGGTGGCACAGAGACTGGGTGCTAGCCTACCAGTTGTACACCAGGAAACCGTGGTGGCACAGTGACTGGGTGCTAGCCTACCAGTTGTACACCAGGAAACCGTGGTGGCACAGTGACTGGGTGCTAGCCTACCAGTTGTACACCAGGAAACCGTGAAGGCACAGGGACTGGGTGCTAGCCTACCAGTTGTACACCAGGGAACCGTGGTGGCACAGAGACTGGGTGCTAGCCTACCAGTTGTACACCAGGAAACCGTGGTGGCACAGAGACTGGGTGCTAGCCTACCAGTTGTACACCAGGAAACCGTGGTGGCACAGAGACTGGGTGCTAGCCTACCAGTTGTACACCAGGGAACCGTGGTGGCACAGGGACTGGGTGCTAGCCTACCAGTTGTACACCAGGAAACCGTGGTGGCACAGAGACTGGGTGCTAGCCTACCAGTTGTACACCAGGAAACCGTGGTGGCACAGAGACTGGGTGCTAGCCTACCAGTTGTACACCAGGAAACCGTGGTGGCACAGTGACTGGGTGCTAGCCTACCAGTTGTACACCAGGAAACCGTGAAGGCACAGGGACTGGGTGCTAGCCTACCAGTTGTACACCAGGGAACCGTGGTGGCACAGAGACTGGGTGCTAGCCTACCAGTTGTACACCAGGAAACCGTGGTGGCACAGAGACTGGGTGCTAGCCTACCAGTTGTACACCAGGAAACCGTGGTGGCACAGAGACTGGGTGCTAGCCTACCAGTTGTACACCAGGAAACTGTGGTGGCACAGAGACTGGGTGCTAGCCTACCAGTTGTACACCAGGGAACCGTGGTGGCACAGTGACTGGGTGCTAGCCTACCAGTTGTACACCAGGGAACCGTGGTGGCACAGTGACTGGGTGCTAGCCTACCAGTTGTACACCAGGAAACCGTGGTGGCACAGTGACTGGGTGCTAGCCTACCAGTTGTACACCAGGGAACCGTGGTGGCACAGTGACTGGGTGCTAGCCTACCAGTTGTACACCAGGGAACCGTGGTGGCACAGGGACTGGGTGCTAGCCTACCAGTTGTACACCAGGAAACCGTGGTGGCACAGTGACTGGGTGCTAGCCTACCAGTTGTACACCAGGGAACCGTGGTGGCACAGGGATTGGGTGCTAGCCTACCAGTTGTACACCAGGAAACCGTGGTGGCACAGGGATTGGGTGCTAGCCTACCAGTTGTACACCAGGGAACCGTGGTGGCACAATGGCTGGGTGCTAGCCTACCAGTTGTACACCAGGGAACCGTGGTGGCACAGAGATTGGGTGCTAGCCTACCAGTTGTACACCAGGAAACCGTGGTGGCACAGTGACTGGGTGCTAGCCTACCAGTTGTACACCAGGAAACCGTGGTGGCACAGAGACTGGGTGCTAGCCTACCAGTTGTACACCAGGGAACCGTGGTGGCACAGGGACTGGGTGCTAGCCTACCAGTTGTACACCAGGAAACCGTGGTGGCACAGTGACTGGGTGCTAGCCTACCAGTTGTACACCAGGAAACCGTGGTGGCACAGAGACTGGGTGCTAGCCTACCAGTTGTACACCAGGGAACCGTGGTGGCACAGTGACTGGGTGCTAGCCTACCAGTTGTACACCAGGAAACCGTGGTGGCACAGTGACTGGGTGCTAGCCTACCAGTTGTACACCAGGAAACCGTGGTGGCACAGTGACTGGGTGCTAGCCTACCAGTTGTACACCAGGAAACCGTGGTGGCACAGGGACTGGGTGCTAGCCTACCAGTTGTACACCAGGAAACCGTGGTGGCACAGGGACTGGGTGCTAGCCTACCAGTTGTACACCAGGAAACCGTGGTGGCACAGTGACTGGGTGCTAGCCTACCAGTTGTACACCAGGAAACCGTGGTGGCACAGGGACTGGGTGCTAGCCTACCAGTTGTACACCAGGGAACCGTGAAGGCACAATGGCTGGGTGCTAGCCTACCAGTTGTACACCAGGAAACCGTGGTGGCACAGAGACTGGGTGCTAGCCTACCAGTTGTACACCAGGAAACCGTGGTGGCACAGTGACTGGGTGCTAGCCTACCAGTTGTACACCAGGGAACCGTGGTGGCACAGGGACTGGGTGCTAGCCTACCAGTTGTACACCAGGGAGCCGTGGTGGCACAGAGACTGGGTGCTATTCTACCAGTTGTACACCAGGAAACCGTGGTGGCACAGAGACTGGGTGCTAGCCTACCAGTTGTACACCAGGAAACCGTGGTGGCACAGTGACTGGGTGCTAGCCTACCAGTTGTACACCAGGAAACCGTGGTGGCACAGTGACTGGGTGCTAGCCTACCAGTTGTACACCAGGAAACCGTGAAGGCACAGGGACTGGGTGCTAGCCTACCAGTTGTACACCAGGGAACCGTGGTGGCACAGAGACTGGGTGCTAGCCTACCAGTTGTACACCAGGGAACCGTGGTGGCACAGAGACTGGGTGCTAGCCTACCAGTTGTACACCAGGAAACCGTGGTGGCACAGAGACTGGGTGCTAGCCTACCAGTTGTACACCAGGAAACCGTGGTGGCACAGAGACTGGGTGCTAGCCTACCAGTTGTACACCAGGGAACCGTGGTGGCACAGGGACTGGGTGCTAGCCTACCAGTTGTACACCAGGAAACCGTGGTGGCACAGAGACTGGGTGCTAGCCTACCAGTTGTACACCAGGAAACCGTGGTGGCACAGAGACTGGGTGCTAGCCTACCAGTTGTACACCAGGAAACCGTGGTGGCACAGTGACTGGGTGCTAGCCTACCAGTTGTACACCAGGAAACCGTGAAGGCACAGGGACTGGGTGCTAGCCTACCAGTTGTACACCAGGGAACCGTGGTGGCACAGAGACTGGGTGCTAGCCTACCAGTTGTACACCAGGAAACCGTGGTGGCACAGAGACTGGGTGCTAGCCTACCAGTTGTACACCAGGAAACCGTGGTGGCACAGAGACTGGGTGCTAGCCTACCAGTTGTACACCAGGAAACCGTGGTGGCACAGAGACTGGGTGCTAGCCTACCAGTTGTACACCAGGGAACCGTGGTGGCACAGGGACTGGGTGCTAGCCTACCAGTTGTACACCAGAGAACCGTGGTGGCACAGTGACTGGGTGCTAGCCTACCAGTTGTACACCAGGAAACCGTGGTGGCACAGTGACTGGGTGCTAGCCTACCAGTTGTACACCAGGAAACCGTGGTGGCACAGAGACTGGGTGCTAGCCTACCAGTTGTACACCAGGGAACCGTGGTGGCACAGTGACTGGGTGCTAGCCTACCAGTTGTACACCAGGGAACCGTGGTGGCACAGAGACTGGGTGCTAGCCTACCAGTTGTACACCAGGGAACCGTGGTGGCACAGAGACTGGGTGCTAGCCTACCAGTTGTACACCAGGGAACCGTGGTGGCACAGAGACTGGGTGCTAGCCTACCAGTTGTACACCAGGGAACCGTGGTGGCACAGTGACTGGGTGCTAGCCTACCAGTTGTACACCAGGAAACCGTGGTGGCACAGAGACTGGGTGCTAGCCTACCAGTTGTACACCAGGAAACCGTGGTGGCACAGTGACTGGGTGCTAGCCTACCAGTTGTACACCAGGAAACCGTGGTGGCACAATGGCTGGGTGCTAGCCTACCAGTTGTACACCAGGGAACCGTGGTGGCACAGTGACTGGGTGCTAGCCTACCAGTTGTACACCAGGAAACCGTGGTGGCACAGAGACTGGGTGCTAGCCTACCAGTTGTACACCAGGGAACCGTGAAGGCACAGGGACTGGGTGCTAGCCTACCAGTTGTACACCAGGGAACCGTGAAGGCACAGAGACTGGGTGCTAGCCTACCAGTTGTACACCAGGGAACCGTGAAGGCACAGGGACTGGGTGCTAGCCTACCAGTTGTACACCAGGGAGCCGTGGTGGCACAATGGCTGGGTGCTAGCCTACCAGTTGTACACCAGGAAACCGTGGTGGCACAATGGCTGGGTGCTAGCCTACCAGTTGTACACCAGGGAACCGTGAAGGCACAGGGACTGGGTGCTAGCCTACCAGTTGTACACCAGGGAACCGTGATGGCAACTGGGTGCTAGCCTACCAGTTGTACACCAGGAAACCGTGATGGCACAATGGCTGGGTGCTAGCCTACCAGTTGTACACCAGGAAACCGTGATGGCACAATGGCTGGGTGCTAGCCTACCAGTTGTACACCAGGGAACCGTGAAGGCACAGAGACTGGGTGCTAGCCTACCAGTTGTACACCAGGGAGCCGTGGTGGCACAATGGCTGGGTGCTAGCCTACCAGTTGTACACCAGGAAACCGTGATGGCAACTGGGTGCTAGCCTACCAGTTGTACACCAGGAAACCGTGATGGCAACTGGGTGCTAGCCTACCAGTTGTACACCAGGAAACCGTGATGGCAACTGGGTGCTAGCCTACCAGTTGTACACCAGGAAACCGTGATGGCACAATGGCTGGGTGCTAGCCTACCAGTTGTACACCAGGAAACCGTGGTGGCACAGGGATTGGGTGCTAGCCTACCAGTTGTACACCAGAGAACCGTGGTGGCACAATGGCTGGGTGCTAGCCAATGCCCATATGCCCACTGCATCTTTATTTATTGTACACCTGAGGTGGTACACTGACTTGGTTTGCTGTGATTAATTTGTGAGATACCACAGGATGTCCCAAAGTTTCGAATACAGTTTGTGAGGTGGCAATACCACAGGATGTCCCAAAGGTTCTAGTACAGTTTGTGAGGTGGCAATACCACAGGATGTCCCATAGGTTCTAGTACAGTTTGTGAGGTACTGGAAGTTGAAGCGCAGCAGGTTAAAAAGAGGAAGGTCGTTGATGGGTCAAGCCGAAGACATTCTTCAACAGGTGTGTTCACTTGAGGACTTAGAACCTGGCGAGGAGTGGGTACAAGTGCCAACAGATTTCTGTACGTCTTTTTCTGTTTGCATACAACTAGACAGAAAATGCAGACAAGAAATCCGGCTGTTGTGGAGGCGGAAGTACAAGCGTTGATTTTCGAGAATTCGTTAGACGGTGATGCTGTCATTTACACAGATGGGTCGGTCGTCCGACATGAGAGAAGCTCATGGGCCTTTACGGCTCAGGCCGGAGGGAGAATTGTGAAGGAGGACTCTGGTGCTTTTGTTGAGATCACAAGTAGCCTGACTATGGAAGTCATGGCAGTAAGTAACGCAATAACATGGCCCGAGACAGACATTCACTAGGGCATGTTTCCTTAGAGATTCAATGAGCATGCTCAAGAGGATAGAGATGGGGTGGATTCGAAGAGAGTGGTTGCTGTCTCTGGAGCGGTCTGGCAAAGATTAGTTTCATCTTCGTGCCAGGTCATGCGGGAGTACAAGGAAATGAGCGGGCTGACAAGCTCACAGGTAAGGCTACTGTGGAGGGCGGGCGCGCCATGGACCATGCTGGCATTTTCTGAATGCTCTACGAGAAGTAAAACTTTAGCGAGAACCAAGTGATGACTGTGAATCTACAACCATGGTCAGACTGCGAGAACAGCAAATTAAAAGAGGTGTGGCCAAACAAGAACACTACGCAGGTAGCCAAAGAAGATTGATAAACCAACACAGAACTGGCGTCGTTAGCCGCTACACGTTGCGGGATTTGCTGAGGAGGGGATCCGAGCACTTATAGACTGAATGGTTCGATGTGCAATGAGGATGATATGTCGACTAACTAACTAACTAAACTAACCAACTAACCAAATAACCAACCAACCAACTAACTAACTAACTAACTAACTAACTAATTAACTAAACTAATTAACTAAACTAACCAACTAACTAACTAACCAACCAACCAACCAACTAACTAACTAACCAACCAACTAACTAACTAACTAACTAATTAACTAAACTAACCAACTAACTGTCTATTGGTATATGTGTTTACTGGTATATCTATCTACTGGAATATCTGTCTAGTGGTATATCAGCCAGTCAGTATATCTATCTACTGGAATATCTGTCTAGTGGTATATCAGCCAGTCAGTATATCTGTCTACTAGTATATCTGTTTATTTGTATATCTGCCCATTTGTATTTTTGTCTACCAATGTTTCTTCCATCCTGTTTACTAACCTGCATATCTATCACACTGTCTGCTGCCCATAATATTTACTGTCCTTTGTTGCCTACCTTTATATCTGTCTACCTTTATATCTGTCTACCTGTCTATCTACTGACCTGTCTACCTACTGACCTGTCTACCTACCTGTATATGTCTCTACTTATATATCTACTGTTCTTTCTGCCTGTCTGTATATCTACCATCCTGCTTGCTTATACGTATATCTAACTCTACTGTATATCATGCTGCATGGGCATCACATAGTCTGTAATTCAGCCCAGGCTTTGTACTTTGGAGAGGTATAACTCCTTTCTATAAACTATCATCAAGATGGCCTGGTGCCAGCCATATCTAACTATCTATATATCTGCTTATCTCACATCTGCCTACCTGTATGTCAGTCTTCAACTTTCCTAGCCACAGATCCAATTTCCTGTTGAGATCAGTGACAGCAGACTCCGTGGCACAGGTGAGTAAAGGGTGTCCTGTGCTGAGGCACATGTTGGGCACAATTACCTGACTTTTATTACCTGCCAACAACAGGTCACAGAATAAATCATAAAAGTGGGAACAGTAAGAGGGAACAAGAAAACTATTACAATGACTCTTATCGACCACTGTTTATATTGATTTTAATAGCTTCTGCTGAAATAACATCTGGACCAGCAGCCTTCCCATCCTTCAAGTGTTTGATAGCTTCACTAATTTCTTCATGAGATGTTTTCTTACAGTTGATACATCGCTCTTGTTCAATAGGCTGGATATCAGGAGGGTTTTTGGGACTGGTCAATTTAGATGTTCCTTAAAGTATCCAGTCCATTCGTTAATTTGACCAGTCCTCTTGGTTGATTACATTTCCCTGCTATTTTCTTTGTGTTGCTGTGAGGGTCTCTGAGGTTTCCTTATGCTGCTGCCAACCTTGATTCTCCTACTAGGTCATCATTTTGTCTTCTGTCTGGCCCCATCCGTTCCACAACTTCTTCACTACCTTCTGTATATTTGCGATGGCTTTGCTGGACTCCAGTAGCTCTGCCATGCTACTATCCAAAACTGCATATTAATTCTCCCGTTTCTATTTGTTAAGGTTTCGCCGGCACTGAGTTGAGTTGAGTTGAGTTAAGAACCGACATCACTGCACTCAGGACATTCCCATACGTGCTCTGTCCCCTAATTAAGAGTAATTTATAATGTCATTTATATTAATGTGGTAAATTTACAGATCGCCAGTAACCAGGCCACGTGTGACTCACATTCAACGTGGGCTATCATAACTTTACTTGACTATACTATTTCCATCTTCAACGGTGCCTAGTTACCATTCTATAACAGGAACACTCGCAATAGTCAATCATTCTGCTCAGTACTATGCACTTTACATATATCAATATTGAGTTAATATTGTTGACAGACAGGCTGTATTATCCTTGTGTAATTCTTAGATGACTATGTAGGGGCGTCAGTTCTGTTAGATTAGAAGTATGGTCTAGTCCTCTTTCTGCGACAAATCAACTCGATAGGGATTGAAAGTAGGAACCCTCTGACGTGCATCCACGTTGCCATGGTAGAGGGACTTGCGTGTTCCAGTGAACCCAAGAGCTATGCAGACAGTAGCACAGCTACATGTCGGACAGGTCTTGGGATAGGGACCAGACCAAGAGAGTCACACCTGCTGCCTTGCAGGTAGACTGAGGATAGGCAGTCAAGTCCAAATCAGGCGCACGATACCACTACATTCTTGGCCAGACAAATACTCAATGGCTCTCAGCTGAGGGATATAGCTGAACGCCTCTAAATCAATATCCCCCGGATGTGAGAGCCGGGCCGATACTCACCCACTGCTAAATGGATGCGAGATGCTGAGCCTGCTACATGCTTGGTCCAGATACCTGTTCTGCAGCTCTCAGCCAAGGGATATGAGGGATCCCCAGAATGAGAAGGCCTGGTCGTTACTCGCTCTCTGCCGGCAGAACATGTAGCCTACCCCGAGAGCGTTACTAAAGGTGCAAAAGCATCCTAAACGCACGTAATGGTTACGAAGCACAGGTCTCTATAAACAACTCATTGAGTGAGCATAATCAAAGGTGGAAAAACGTCTCATTAACACGAAATGGAACGCTTGACTAGCGAATCCATTACGTGGAAGTCCGAAGCGAAATTCTACTGAGTGGATATCATCTGCAGACTGACCATTCCTAGTTTGCGTGGGAAGCGGCCACTGGCGAATGAAATACCCAATACATGGAAGTGAGGAATAAAACAGCCATGAGCAAGAAGTGGCAATTCCTTGGATGAACCCAGCCTCAGAGCGCTATGTGCCGGCTCTGCAATTATGGACGCCTCCTTGGATGGCGGAGAATGCCCATGGTCTGCCCTGCCTTCCCTTGATGGCTGACCGTGAAGCCGTCGACCGTTCTAACTTGACCAGCTAGGATGCGGACGGCACCACAAAAGTGAGAGTCCCCCAGGAATGCTAACCTTGTTTAAAAAACGCCTGCTAAAGTCGCATGTGTTGGCCTAAGGGTTTTGACCCAAGGGTGCATAACAAGACACACCGCAATTACGTCTGAAAAAACACTCCTGATGAACGCAGAAGAAGAAGAAGAAGAAGAAGAAGAAGAAGAAAGAGAAGCAGAAGAAGAAGAAGAAAGAAGCAGAGAAGAAGAAGAAGAAGAAGCAGAAGAAGAAGAAGAAGCAGAAGAAGAAGAAGAAGCAGAAGAAGAGAAGAAGAAGAAGAGAAGAAGAAGAAGAAGAAGAAGAAGAAGAAGAAGAAGAAGAAGCAGAAGAAGAAGAAGAAGCAGAAAGAAGAGAAGAAGCAGAAGAAGAAAGAAGAAGAAGAAGAAGAAGAAGAAGAAGAAGAAGAAGAAAGAAGAAGAAGAAGAAGAAGAAGAAGAAGAAGAAGAAGAAAGAAGAAAGAAGAGAAGAAGAAGAGAAGAAGAAGAAGAAGAAGAAGAAGAAGAAGAAGAAGAAGAAGAAGAAGAAGAAGAGAAGCAGAAGAAGAAGAAGAAGAAGCAGAAGAAGAAGAAGAAGAAGAAGAAGAAGAAGAAGAAGAAGAAGAAGAAGAAGAAGAAGAGAAGAAGAAGAAGAAGAAAGAAAAGAGAAGAAGAAGCAGAAGAAGAAAGCAGAAGAAGAAGAAGAAGAAGAAGAAGAAGCAGAAGAAGAAGAAGAAGCAGAGAAGAAGCAGAAGAAGAAGAAGCAGAAGAAGCAGAAGAAGAAGAAGAAGCAGAAGAAGAAGAAGAAGAAGAAGAAGGAAGAAGAAGAAGCAGAAG